>LVTN01000038.1:456120-545707 GCA_001649415.1 Musa itinerans
ACGAGGATGTTGTGATGGTATGTAGATCAAGGATTTGTCGTGGTTTAAAGACACTACTTTTGGAGCGTGTTGTCATTGGATGTCCAAGGGCAATAGAATGTGTTGTAAGTATGGGCGGTAGAGGGGCACATATTAGGGTAGGCTGAGAGACTTCAGTGTTATTGATCCTAGAAGAGGATAAAGATAGTGATTGTGATTCCGAGGGAATGCCTTCAATCGTAGGAGAACCTTGTGAAGAAGGGAGAGGCACAATGGAGGGGGTGAGAGCTGTTGCACTGAGAGAATGAGAGAGTGTGGATCCTGAGGAGAAGGACTTAATGATATTATGGGAGACTCGGTTGACGGGATTGATGGTGATGTATATGTGATGGAGTAGGTCGCACAGTAGGAGACTCAGGGTTGTGAAACGGAAAGGTAGTCTCTATAAAAATAACATGACGGGATGTAAAGACTTTTCGAGATTGGGGTTCATAGCATCGAAAGGAATTATGGTTAAGGGAGTACCCAATGAAAACACAAGGTTTAGATTTTAATGTTAACTTATGTAAGGCATAGGGACGAAGCCATGGATAACATAAATATCCAAACACTGAGTTTTTGAAAGTTTGGGGATTTATGAAATAATTTTTCAAATAGTGACTTGTACTCAAGGACAGGAGTAAGCATACGATTAATGAGGTAAACAACAACTTGAAATGTTGCAGTCCAAAAAGTTGGTGGCATAGAGGCTTGGTGTAGGAGTGTGAGACTAGTTTCAATTATATGTCGATGTTTGTGTTCAGCAGAGCCGACTAGTTGAGGAGTGTGTGGAGGTGACTTGAGGTGTTGTATACCACAAGCAGATAGGCAAGATGTGAAGGCTTGATATTCATCGCCACCATCAGAGTAAATAGTTTTAATTTTAGACTGAAAAAGGTTCTCGACCAATCTTTGAAAGTTGGTAAAGACTGTTGAAACTTCATATTTATGATGAAGAGAGTATAACCATATGTATTTGGTGAAATAGTCTACAAAAATAACATAAAATCTAAATTTATCAAAGGAAGTGATTGGAGCGGGGTCCCAAACATCAGTGTAAATAACCTCAAGGGGTTTAGAGCAAGATATGGAGGATTTTCCAAAGGGAAGTCTATGTCTTTTATTACTTAAAGCATCACAATGAGTTATGATATTATTGGTTGTAAGCGTAGGAAGAGAATAACAGGAAAGTAATTTTTGTTGAATAAAAGTTGAGGGATGACCAAAACGACGATGCCACACATCAGTTGGAGCTGCGATCGAAGAGTAGGTAGTGGGTTGGGTGATTTGTAGATTTGACGACCACTCGTAAATGTTGTCTTTACTTTGGCCTCGGACCAAGGGTGCCCCCGTGCTCAAATCCTTGACAAGAAAGGAGTTAAGAAAAAATTCAATTGATATATGATTCTGTTTACAGAATTTAGAAACAGAGATAAGGTTTCGGTTGATGTGGGGTGCACACAAAACATCATCTGGTGTAAACGAAGTGCTATGTGAATTAAGCATTGTAGAACCAGTATGAGTAATGGGGAGTCCATTATCGTCGCCGATGATGATGTCTTCATTTCCACTATAGTTGTTGTGGATGGATAAGTTTTGTAAATCAGAGGTGATGTGATGAGATGCGCCAGAGTCCACAATCCAATTTTGATGATCAGTAGGCGGAGTAGTTGTAAGATTTGCTTGAGGCCAATGCAACTAAGGAGGAAGTCCGGGTCGAGTTCTACAGACTTTTGCAGAGTGGCCAACTTTGTCATATAGCTAGCAAATAACTCTTTGTTGATTTGTATAATCATGACCATAGGGTTGAGGATAATTGAAGTAGCCGCCTTGATGGTTGTAATTAAAATGTTTTGGAGGTTGAGGAGGGGAAGTTTGTTTGGACCCCACAAGTTCAGGAGGCATGCTGGCCATACCTTTGTTGATAGTTTTGATGTACCAGTTACTCTTCTTCTTAGATTTTTGACTGACTTGAGCTGTGATGGATGGTCCTGGTAACCGTTTGCAACTTGCACTAAGCTTCGACAGTAGCGTCACATGAAGAAATGAGTGAAGCGAGGGATCTAATGACTGAGACTTGAATAGCTTGAAGGATGAGACGATCCTGGCGTAACCATAATTTATGGTCCGGATTTGGTACTGAACTGGGTGCGCCTAGGATGTTGAGCATCGCTGGTGGACAATGAAGAGAGCCATCGACATAGCCTAGAAGATCATAGCCAAATAGTAGATTAGAGAATTGAGCACGCCAGGATGCATAATTATCACCTTTGGATAATTTGAAAGAGATTAGGGTTGCTTCATTTATAGAGATAAGGCTTGTATATGGGAAAGTACTGTGGTTCCTTGCATGAATAGAAATGGGAGCATCATAGATAGATGATGAGGACATATGGAGGATATGTATCAATATGTGGGAGCAACTAGAAGTCTGCAGCAATGACAATGATCAGGGAGGAAGAGGTGTTGGTGGCAAATGGGTTGTGGGTTGTTGATCAATATTGTGTAAAGTTGCAGATCTCTGTGCAGCAGTTCTACAGTTGGGAACTTAGAAATGGTTCCGGATGTTGCTTGTCGAGGTGAAGAAGGTAGAGCAGGGGACAACAACTCAGGAGAAGAGCAGATCACTGCTGCTGCAGTTGCTGTGGCTGTTGCGGCTGCAGTAGAGAGAGCGTCGGTTTTGCTTCTACAGGAAGAGGCAGAGGAAGGGCGGTAGGAAAGAATGCCGCCGACACAGGGAGGAGAAGAGGATGCGGCATGATGGCCCTTGTTCAGCTTCGAAGGAGGCCTATACAACGATCTTGGAGGACGTCCGTGGAAAACGCTGCAATGATAAGAGCTTGACGGAGGAAGATGTTGCTGTTGCTATCGCCTTTCGCTAAGGAAAAACGTCGCATCTGATGGTGACGCCGGGTGCGATCACGGTGAGAGTAGCGACGGAGGGGGGTAGCGACTGAGATGGAGTCACGGTCCACGAGGCAATAGGCGGCTATAGTAGAGAGAGCGTCGGTTCTGCTTCTGCAGGAAGAGGCAGAGGAAGGGCGGTAGGAAAGAATGCCACCGACGCAGGGAGGAGAAGAGGATGCGGCATGATGGCCCTTGTTCAGCTTCGAAGGAGGCCTATACAACGATCCTGGAGGACGTCCGTGGAAAACGCTGCAATGATAAGAGCTTGACGGAGGAAGATGCTGCTGTTGCTATCGCCTTTCGCTAAGGAAAAATGTCGCATCTGATGGTGACGCCAGGTGCGATCACGGTGAGAGTAGCGATGGAGGGGGGGAGCGACTGAGATGGAGTCACGGTCCACGAGGCAGTAGGAGAAGGAGCCGAGATTCGGTGGAGTCCGGCAGGAAGATGGGTCTACTTTGAGATGTTTAGAAGTGGCCTTCACGGCGAGAGCTCTGATACCATGAGAAATAAAATAGAAAGAAGAATATTGCATTAATTAAAACAATACACAATACTTCATATTTATATATGTTTGGAAGAGAGAATTTTCCTCAATAGATTTACGATATCTCATCATGTAGTTAGGGAGATCTTGGCTATTATTGAGGTTATTAAAGAAAATATGTTAAATTCTAAAGCAGTATGCTTATAATAAGATTGCCTTGAAGAAAATATGTTAAATTCTAAAGCATACATTATAGTACGCTTATAATAAGGTTATCATCAGGGTATCATCGATACCAACACACTCCCTAATAAATATTATAAGATAGTGCCACGAATACAACATAATCTTAACAAACTAGATCTTGCATGAATCCACGAATTCAAGGGAGTTAAAGTCCTACTCCCATTGCATCAATGTACGTGTAAAAATAATGATTTAACACGTAAGAGATTATTAAATTGAACAATTATAAGTTCAGGTTAGAATGAAGGGGCAATGTGATCTAGGTCTTGAGGATTTATATGGTAATTGGAGTTAAAGGAGCCAATTATAGATTGTTGGGCTCAAGAAATAGCCTCTAAGGGACAACTTTCCTTACCCACAATAACATTGGTTTCCTCGATGAGAAAAATTAATTTGGCCGAAACAAGAGAGGGATAAAGCCGAAGATTAATATAAACTTGAGAAATGAGATAAGAAGGTAGAAGATAGGGCAATATCTCATCCCTTTTGTAAAGGGGTTCAAAAGTTTATTGAAAATTTTAAAACTTGAAGGTTAGAAAATTCAACTACACACGATGTGCCTATAACGAATGCTAGAGGCTATCCTTTTGTAAAGCTTGAGTAACCCTTGAGTTCTATTGTTAGACTTTCATTTGCCTAATGATTCGAGAAAGTTGTGTGACAATGATTGATCATCAGAATCATATATTTTTTTTTATCACAAATGGTTTAGCTAAATGCCAAAATAGATTCGACTAGTTAAGAGAAAAAATAAATCATTAGGAATGTGATCATAGATCATCATAAATTAAATCGAATCAGATCAAACATTATAACTAAGGCAATCATTGATGGTTAGTCTCATAAAGAATTAAAACAACACATGACATATCACACGAGCAGATTTAAATAATTGTGTCCATCATGCAAGCCGATACCCATGGGCGACGATGATAATTCACTCGATAACTTAAGGACAACCTTATCACAACAACATTAGCTTCCTTAACGGAGGAAGTTAAGTTGGCATCAAACAAGGGAGGGATAGAATCAGAGACTAATCCAAACTTGAGAAATAAGATGAGAGCAATATCTCATACCTTTTGTAAAGGGGTTCAAGAGTCCATCGAAAATTCTAAAACTTGAAGATTAGAAAATTTAACTACATGATGTGCAGATAATAAATGCTAGAGGCTATCCTTTTGTAAGGCTTGAGTGACACTTGAGTTCTATTGTTAGACCATTCATTTGCCCAATGATCCAATCGTTAAAATTGTGTGACAATGATTGATCACCAGAATCATGATTTTCTTTGATTACAAACGGTTTAGTGAAATGCCAAAATAGATTCGGTCAAGAGAAAAATCAATCATTAGGAATTGTGATAATAGATCATCAGAAATTAAATCGAATCAGATCAGACATTATAACTAAGGCAATCATTATGGTTATGTTTATAAAGAATTGAAACAACATATGACATCACACGAGTGATATGTGTGACTTGCATAATAATAACTTAATGTACATAAAATATTCATGAGTGATAATACCATCGAATCTAACCATTAAACATTATCTGAGGATAACATGATCGAGTCAGCCATAAAGTATCTTCTAATAATAATACTACTAAATATGATTATGAAACATCATTCAATGATGCTCATAAAACATAATCTAACACTTCAAATCTTATCATAAGTGCCTTCCTATGACCAAATTTGATTATAAAATATTATCTAGTGATGATACGATCAAATCTAGCCATAAAGCATCTCTAAAGTCATGAAACATCATTTAACTACCTATATAGAGTTTGGTTATAAAGCATCCGTCGATAATAGTGGGACTAAATCCGACCATGAAGCATCATTTGTGACAATGTGATCAAATTTGGTCATGAAGTGTATTTCGATAATGATGTGATCTAATCTAGCCATAAAGCATCTCCCGATAATGACATGATCAAATTTTGCTATGAAATATCTATTGACAATAATAGAATCAAATTGGGTCATGGAGTATTATCCAATGATGATAATATCGAATTTGACCATTAAACATCTCTTGATGACGATGTAGATAAACTCGATTATAAAATATAATGTGATTGAATTTGATCATGAAATATCCTTATCAATAATATGATCAAATATAATCATAAAGTATTAATTAAAACAAGAAAGCAAGTATATTCACAATAGATAATGATGCTATTAAATATGAATATGAGGCATCATTTGAAGACATCTAAGCCAACCCTAACTCTCTAAGTGTATTCGACATGTTCAGGTCGCTTATCATGATACTATCTTGATCCCCATCACGTATTAAAATATAATATGGATAGGTGATAAAGGAGACCAATACATGCACAACTTAATAATCTTATGGGTTTAATGCTTAATTAATATCGATAAATATGTCTATCCATCCCAACACTTAATTCAATGTTTTTTAACATTAGCATAAGCTATTTCGACAAATGTCTTCACAACTAAATAATAATTGATGATTCAATGTAACAATCTCATGGATTAACTCCCCACTGCATCCTTTAGTCTATTTGAGAATACTACTCAGTACTAATCTTGAATTATATGAGTATTTACTAACTTAAGCAATGAGCTTTTGTCATGTATACCAATGATATAGTTTTTTCATAATCATCTATCAAATTTTCTACTTTCTTAACATTACTTTTGATAAACTCAACCTAAGTTGGTTTCGAATTCCTAATGTGTCGAACAATTAAAACTAAATTCTAAAGTAAAAAAAAGTTAGATAACGAATATGTCTAAATTTAAGTTAAAAATCCTGAAAATCACCTAAAATTAGAAAACTAATAGAATAACTATTTATACTGGTAAAATAAATTATGTTACATTCAATTGAAAAATCAAATGAAAGTATGCAAAATTTAACTTAAAAGGCCTTGAAGATCACCAAGAATAAAAAAATCAATAAAATGATTATGAATATATAGTGTTAAAAGAGTTAGATGAGTTGAATAAATTTGTTGATGTTATATTTATAAATAAATCGTATTACGATCAATCATAGAATCATAAGTAATACAAAGTTTATTTTTTATTTTGATTGTAGAAATATTTTATGAGATGAAAGTCTATTATTGTTGGGAAAATCCGATAAAAATATATAGGTGTATAGACAATTAATTATCAAAAAAATTTCCCCGACTTATATGAATACTTAGGAGTTCTATCTTGAGTATACGAGCAATGAACAATTAAATCATGATCAAGCACATAAGAATACTGATAATTTTTTTTTTAAAACTCCGGATAAAAATTACCGGACCTCGCCTAGTTCAAATCAAAATCTCTACGATGAAAATATTGTTTACGGTAGCAAAGATCCACAAACAAATTTGTTTCACAATAAATTCAAAGCCTAAAACTCAAATACCTGTCAAACATAGATAAAAATTATAAAGGACCGATATTGTTAAGTATTAGAGAGTGTTTACCAAATTCAAAGACAGTCTTTACTATTCAGGTTAAAGAAACTAGTCTAGAACATGCTCTAAAAAATAAATCAAATCAAACCATAAATGATGGTCCAAATGTTGAATGAGATGAAACTATTTGAAGTACTCATAAAAAATAAATCAAATCAAACAATAAATGATGATTCAAATGTTGAATGAGATGAAACTATTTGAAGCAGCCAAAGAGATACTTAAAAAACCTCCAAACATGATCTTCACCATTCAGAATGCACACTAGAAGCCTTATACTAATCGATAAAATTTTAGTCAAATCTAACGATTGAATACTACAAGAGTCGAAATAAACTAATTGATGATAGTATAATCAGTGAATAGTTATCATGCAAGAAGTCAAAACCCTACGAAGAATACCTCCAAACCATAAATCCTCCAAACCTGATCTTCACCATTCAAATGCACACTAGAAGCCTTATACTCGTCGATAAAATTTCAACGAAATCCAACGGTTGAATACTACCCGGCAGGAGTCGAAGTAAACTGATTAATGATAATATAATCAGTGAATAACTACTATTCAAGAAGTCAAAACCCTATGAAGAATACCTCTGAACCATATCTCCACCGTTCAGAATGAAAATATCTGATCATAGAATATCTTTACTAAAAATCAGTACGATCCGATAAAAATTTCACAATCCGATCATCGAAGAAAAATTACTAGATAAATTTTAAGAGAACCTAGAAAATTTTTTCTCTGTGTAGTGACGGTTGCAAAATTGAATTATATATCATGAGTATCTAAAAATATAACCTTAATGGGTTTAAGTACATAGGTAAAAATATTTATTATTAGGTTTTCCCCATATTTGATTTTATAATTTAGTGTAAAGCAATCGATTATTTGACAATATAATAACATAAAACTTATCAATATCATTCGTTTTAATCTTCATAGATAAAATATGATATACACAATAATTACATTAGTTTTTACTTTTTAGATTATTTTAAAAGATTTTAAGTCAATCTTAATGCATTTTCAAATTGATATCACAATCGAGTATAACATAATTTATTTACGAGCGTAACACTATGCTCAACTCACATACAAAACAATCAATGATGAACCAATTAGGTTGGTGGTTCATTTCAATGAGTTTAGGAGGCCGACGAGATTGGGGAGATTTTCTAGAAATCACCCCGAAAATTATAACTTTATTTAATTTAAACATAATATATAACTATACAAAACATTGCTAAACTTACGATCCGAACCAATTCATCGTGACATCGGATGTGATCGAACCCATGTCAGAATTTGATTTTAGTAGCCATGAATTCAAGTCCATCGACCCCTCAATTCCCTAAATCGATAGCAACTCAAGTCGTGACTTGAGTTGCTGTGGCGACGGGCACAGGATCACGACCGTCGCACCGGCCCTCGCACGTCACCGCGAAAGCCTATCGGAGGTTAACCACCGTCTGATCTCGATCAGCCCCGTTCTTAAAGCAGTCGTCTCGCTTTAGACGGCGACGGAACCCCTGCGCGTGGCGTAGGGCCTCGTTCCTCCCCTTCTTCGTCTCCTTCCCCCGCGGTCCGTCCCCGTTCCCCGCCATGGATTACTCCGCCTTCGCCCGAGCCCAACAGCAGCAGCAGCAACAGCAACACCATTACCATCAACCTTACGATGCAGCAGCAGCAACAGCAACACCAACAGCAACACCATTACCATCAACCTTACGACCCCGCCCGATCCCAGCAGCAGGTGCTCTACGGTGCAGCGGCCTACCAGCCTTACCACCCCCAAGAAGCCTACTACAGCCACCACCCATCCTCCACCCATCATTACCACCCTTACCACCACTCCTACCGGCCGCTTCCTCCGCCGCCTCCCGGGACCGTCCCATTTTTGCAGAACCACGCATTCCGGGGTCCGCATCGGGATCACCACCGCCCGCCTACGCCGCAGACGCAGCAGGGCCCCCTCGCGTTATCTCAGTTCGGGAGGGCCATCGGCGTAGGCGAGCGGGCTGTGGCGCCACCACAACATCTGGCGGTATGTTTTTTGTTGCCCTAATCGCTCGATTGGTTCTTTCTTGGCAGAATCTGGCACTTGATTTGGTTTGGCGTGAAGCTTTCTCTGACCCGTTAGTAATTGGGGCTTATCTCAATTATTTGATCACATTAGGATAAATTTCCTGCCATCCGGCAATTCACGGTTCAGATATTTGAAATTCTTCTTAAATTGAGTTGGAGTTGTTACTTCTAATTTTATTGCTTGATTACCTCCTCCGCGTCTTAATTCCTTTTCTGTCATTTGGTATATATAAAAATTCTTTATAACGTCACGTCCTGTTTGTGAATTGAGCTAAAGGTCATCACATCGTGGTTGCCAGTAGCATAAAACACAGGTAGGCTTGGCTTCAAATCTTATGGAACACAGAAAATATGAGTTGGAAAGTTTATCTTGTTAAACCTTCATTCTTTTTTAGGATATACGGATTGAGTTTGTGCAAAACCTTCTTAGTTAATGGGATTGTTTCTTTGTAGTTAGATGTCGACACTTGATAAGTTTTATCGTTTAAGACCGACATATGTTGCGTTCCTTGTACGAAAATGTTTTTGTTTATCTGACTTTTCGATTGCATTAGGCACCATAACTTGACATTTGTTTTCTGAAACCCTTGATATCAGATGCTTGATTCCATTAAGGGGTTACGGATAAATGCCAACCAAATCTTTTAGTCTAAAGGATGAACATAATATATGGGAGGTTTGACTGGACATATATTGGTGTAGATTGCCTTAAGGTTATTGTGGCGTCAGATGCTTCTACCAATTTTCTACTGATGTGATTCGCAAGAAAAACTGGCATTGTAAGAATGCACCTATCTATGGAGTTTATATGCAATGGTTTAAATTGCTTATATTGGGTTATTTCTTAGGTCCTTTGGCATTTCCTTTACATTTATAAAGGACCGTAGATTTGTGCTGTTTATTTGTATGGTGCAAAATGTTAGCCTCTCTTTCTAACAGTAGCACTCCCCCTCTTTTTCTTTTTTAATTTTGTTTTTTGTTATCTTCAGCAAGATTGGGATCATGTTTATGAATGTACCTTATGATTACATAACATGCTTTTGGAGCAAGGAATTGATAAAATTTTACGTATGATAGTTTTTGGACTTTACATCTTAATCGGTGGTGGATGTTATGCTTGCTAGCTGACTTACATATTGAGACATGTAGAGGGGCTGTTTGGTTGCTGGGTAATCACAGCTGTGCATTCTCTATACAAAAGGCATACGTAGTGCATATTTCATAGTTCAGTTGATAAATGAGGGTATTTTTCCATGACATTGGTAGCTTGCGATTGTTCCATCATTGATCAGTGGTAGGTATAGCTACCTTGTGGGCTAATGATGCTTGTGAATACAAGTATCAGGAGAAGCCTGCCTGAAAACCCTTGTTTATACCTGAACTAATTCTAATTTTTCTTGGGCACTTGATGCACACAACCAAAGAGCTCCAAGTGTGTTGACATCAAAAGGATTAAGGTGCTTCTGGTTACCTGGGCTTGCTGGCAATGGTATATGTGAACCATAACACGTATCGTGCATGTATCATCGATTGATCTTGCTCGAGTCTGTAAATATATGGCGTGGAATATTGCACATGCAATTGCCTGATGCTGCAACATACCAGGATGCATTCAGTGCCATAATCCTTGGCTGATGTTAGCCTTAACAATAAGGTCTTTATTTTCAAGAAGCTTATCATAAGAAGCTTCCAGGAGGATAGAGTTTAAGAAGTGCCTCTATGGCTTGAAATTTCTAAATTGTGTTACTATTGCAATAGGAATATTGACTTGATGCTTCCTCCTCTGTTACTTGCCCAATGTTTCACTTGGCTTGTCGGCTATGCTATGTAGATGGAGATCCTTTGCCAAAGATAGGTATGCTAAAATTTCTTCTTCTATTGTATTTTCTTGTGATTGGCCCAGATTTTAATTGCTTGCATGTTGTCTATGGTAATTATTGTTAAAAAATGTGCATAAATTCATAGGAATGGATCGTTGGTGTGAAGTCGCTGCATATTATCGTTTGCACATGCATTCTAACTTCTTCCTAGGTTATCCATCACAAAAGTCCAAACTTTATAGTAATGTTACCAAAGTATAAAAAGAAGGAACATACATGATCAGGACATGTTTAAGTGGCATGGTGCATGCTCTTGTTGGTTGTGCTTTAATTGCTGGTTATTTACAGTTGATAAATGTTTTATGTGCTTTATGTCTTTGAAATCTCAACCGTAGTTAGGCCATTTCCATTTTATTTCATGTATACAGCAAAAGTTCGGTGAACTTTTGACACTAGTTGGCATATACTTTATTTTTGGTCATTACTTCCAGAGTATGACTTTAGATATTGCTATCAGCATTGTATATATTTTGCAGAACAATACTACGTCATTGAAATATGGGAAGGCTCCTTTTTGACATGTAGACTGATTTAGGATGCTAAAATGGTGTTTAAAATTATTGATGATTTGTCAATTTACTCTGCAAAATTTCATGTTTATATAAAGATGCACACTAGGTATGTTTTACATTTATCCTTTTAGAGCCTATGTGCATCAAACTAGTAGAACTTCAGAAATTTTATGCCTTAAAATTATAGAAAATTTAGTTCCTTCGTGTCATATGAAAGCATGTAACTGGACCTTGAATTATTCATTTCAAAGGATAATTAGCTTCAGCTGGAAATTTTGCAGCAGATCTGAGACAATATCTAGATGGAAATATGAAAATCACTTAAAACTTTAACTGGATGGTGAAGTTGGAAATGTTAGAGGTTACATTTGGATTTGGAATAAGAAATTTATCTGCAATTCTTTAGGGGTAGAACAAAATCAAGTCGTAAAACAGAAATTAGAATCAGTCGTAAAACAGAAACAAGCGTGATGGACCAGTTATTGCTCTTTTGGACTTAGCAATTGTCAAGTTGTTAAGCTGCCATCGCCATGCATGGGATAGCTACTTAATGGACTATTTTTAAGAGAAGACAATTCAGGATTTATAGATCCTCATGCCTTCTCCTCTATAAAAAGCTGTAAACATTGGAGGAACACTTCCAAAAGCAATAATCCACTACTCTCTTTACCTCACCCCTGAACAGATCGTTTTTCCAAATTAAAAAAATGTATCTGTTACTATTAAATACTTTTTTCTATAAATTAAATAACCTGCAAGTTGGTGAGCTACTGAATTTCACGCATCTTTAAAATGAGGAATCCACTGTACCTGGGGGATCATGCTTAAGTTTGGTAGTCTTTTTCAATGTTCAATTTCTAATTTTCTTATAGACCTGTGATTGTTGGGCCTCCATCCAGATTGATCATATTTTTCTGGGTCTGGGTTCTATTCCTGGTAAAGCTGACCAATTTTATTGATAGTATATTTTCCAATTACCAGGAGATTCGAAAAAAATATTCAGATCTACCCAGCATATGAATCAGTCACAAAGTGATTTACCTCCTAGACATCAAATATGAATTTATACTATACATATAACTATCCTACAATTGGTTTTCATATGGAATAAATATATGATCCTGCATCTAATGCTGTTGATTGTGGTTCTCGATGGGTAAGCATAGGCCGGATATTTTTTCTAATTCAGGATAGGAAGGCCCTGTATGATATGATCAACTCTCTGGTGCAAAACTGATTCATCGACCCAGCATATGAATCAGTCACAAAGTTATTTACCTCATAGGCATCAATTATAAATTTATCCTATACATATAACTATCCTACAATCGGTTATCATATGGAATAAATTTATGATCCTGCATCCGAGGCTGTTGACTGTGGTCTCAATGGGTAAGCATAGGCCATATTTTTTTTCTAATTCAGAATAGGAAGGCTCTGTGTGGTATGATCAAATCTCTGATGTGATAAGTGGAAAACTTTAGGTATTATACTACTATACATGCTAGAATCTAAACCTTTTTTTAGTTCATAGATACGGATTAATCCATCCTTTGGATGCTTTTGAACTTTTCAGAATTGCACTGGAAGAGTTGGTTTTTTCTTATATGATAATTGTTGGTTTCAACCTGCTGTATCATTTAAGGGGTATAATCCTTGTATTGGATTTTGCTACTGTCTTTTTTTATCCAACAGACAAATAAAGAACCTTGGTTCATTGTGCCATCTATTCAAACTGACTCCTAGGTGTGGTTGGACTATTTCTTGTTTTGGATTCATACAATAACTTGTAAGAATGGGAAACATAGCAGTGAACTGGAAAAGTTTGTTTATTTTGTGCTTTTGGTGTACTTTTATTGGAGGACTTTAATCATAGGGCCTGTTCTTTTTCATAGATGTTATGAATCCATGTGTTAAACATGACAAATTTTTTTGACATTTTTTTTTTCTTTCTATCCATTCTTTCTTGATAAAGGTATATTATTACTATTACCAACACTATGTGATTCTTCCAGTTAGCGTTCATAGACTTTCTGGAACATTGATCATCATATTTCAAAGTTGGTTTTGCTTTAGCCATCAAAGAGAAGTTTCCTGTGTGATATCCACTGCCAGTTTTCTTTGTGGCACTTGCTTCTTTTATTTGCAATTTGCTTTGAACCTTTTTTTTATTACATCATAATTGTATGGCATCTTTTACGTGTAGTGATGTTGACCAATTATTCTAGTTAATATATATTTCTATTGTAAATGCATGGAAAGGTTATCATATTTTAAGAATTTTTTTCACTTTTGAAGAAATATGGGTCATCCTTGCTGTTTTTGCTGTCCTTTTCTTGTTTATAATTTATTTATTTATTGTTCTTCTTCTTTGGCATTATGTGTAATGCAGTTTTCTCAAGTGTTCTTCACATCCAGCAGCACTTATGTGAGCATGTATCTCTACTTTGTTTGATTAATTTGATTAATAACTTATTTTGTATATATTTTTTTGTTTCCGTTACACTTTCTTGTGGTTGATTCCAACTAATATCTTTTTTTTCTTTTGGCTTTGTCTGGTGATGTATTGCTGAAAAACAGTTATTTTTTATATGTTACTTGTACCCTATCTCATCTAGAGGAAGCTTGTTTTTCACTTCTTTTTTTTTAGCCTCTTGAAAAAATGATTTCCTGCCTGGTAATATCCATTGACCTGCTAACTGTAGATGTAAATCCATGCTCATATTAGGTGGTAAGAATTGCTTATGTAGTTGTATGAAGTTAGATTGATGTAGATTTTTCATAAGTTTATCAATAGAACCACTCTGTAAGGTCTTCTAAAAGTTTTCAAGCGTTCCTGCAGGTTGGTGGCGAGTCTGCACATAGGGGTGGCAGCAGAAGAGGTCGTTGGCATTTTAGAGGTGGTGGTGGCAGAGGCAATGTTGATTTCCGCCCATCTAGACATGATGTTGGTTCACCTCCTTTTCATGGTAGAGGACGAGGCCGGAAAGGTAGGGGTGGCAGCAGGCAAAATCATCTTTCTGCTCCTGTTGGACCATCGCCGATTACTACACCTGCATCAGTTGCTGAATCATTGTCAGTAATACCGCCAGTGATGGAAGAATTGAAGGCTCCATTGCAGTCTCCAGCACTTGTTGCAAAGTCAGGAACCTCGATACCAACGCATCCTTTCCTCCCACTTGCCTGGTGTGATATTTGCAGGGTGGATTGCAACAGTTTAGAAGTCCTAGAACAGCACAAGAATGGTAAACGACACAAGAAGACTGTACAAAGAATCCAAGAGATACAAGCTCAGCAGAAACTAATGGCGGATCTGCATATAAAGTATGCTGCCAAGCCTGAGATAGTACTCCAAAGTGCTGAAGAAAACAAGGTTTCTGTTCCAGGTGAAGCGAACAAATTATTTTCTCATACTGATAAAGCTGGTGAAACTGTTGCAGCTGCATTTTCATCCGATCAAGTAATTGAAGCCGGAAATGCAGTTGTTGTAGCATTGAACACGCCTTGTACAGCCTTGCCTGCTTCTTCTCAAGATACTGAAGCAAACAAAGGTTCTATTTCATCAGCAACTGTCATCTTGTCTGAAGTTAATGAAGCAAACATATGTTCTGCTGCATTGGAAAACTTGCCACCTGCAACCACAGAAATGGATCATAAGATGGGTCCTGAAATGCAGAGTCAGAATATCACAATACAGTCTGATTCTTCAAAGGAGGGGGAAACAGGAAGTGTGGCACCAACTACTGGTGCACCGGATTACATTGATGTACCAGCAGCAAAAGGTTGTGGAAGGAGGGCAGGGATGAATGGTTATAACAGGAGGCATGGTTCAAAGAGGAAGATGATGAGGTATTGGCGGAATGGAAAGCGGTTGAAGATGCTTGAAGCTGTCGAAAGCAATCCTCAGGAGCACCAAAAGGAACGACCCAGGGTTTGTACACTTTGCAATGTGACGTGTGATACGCAAGCTGTATTTGATTGCCATCTGTCCGGTAAGAAACATATTTCTCGGATCAAGCGGTTCCAAGGCCAACATACTGAATTTGGTTCCATTAGTGTATATATTCCCCCCAATCAGCCATCAGTTCGTCCACCGAAAGCACCTGACCCACTGTTTTACGGCCTTAGAAGTCATGAGATGCTCCGACAGGAGGCCTGCACGGAAGGCTGTGGTGTTCAACCTGGCGATCAGGCTGAGCGAGGAGGGAAAACAGAACCCATAGCCCTGGGATTTCGGTCCCAACAACAGCCTTCAGAGAAACCTGAAGGCAGAGTTCCCATAACCGAGGGCCAGAATTCGGTTAATATGTGTACTGAAGGGCTACATAATGCAGCTGAGACTGTGTCAAAAGACAAGAGCGAGTTGCCAGTAGCATTTTCATCTGGGAGTTCTCAAGTCGACGAACCCGCTTGAGCTATCGCTGAAGATGCAGTTGCTATTTTTTGTAAATGAAGCACCACTTGGCAAGAACGTTTATGCGCGTGGGTTTGTTGTCGAAGCAGCGATGCCTGGTCTTAAAGCTGAAGCACCATCCTTCCCGCACAGCCAATACTGTCGTCCGGTATGCTTCAAAAGCCCAGAGACTTCGCTTCTCACCAGGCTTTTTGCCTTTTATGTTATTCGGACCAATTTAGCTAATCTCAGGTAATTTTATTTCCATGTACCTACCTCACCGGTTTACCTGTCTGAATTGTTTGAGAATATTTGTGTTAGGGGGATTTTTTTTTTAAAAAAAAAAAGGTAATTATATTAACTTATCATAGCCCTACAAAAGGACCTTGAAAAGCTCAGAAACTAGAATTTTAGAAAAAGTTTTGTACCTTGAAAAGCTACAAAACTAGCTGTTTCCGATGTTCTTGGCTGCCCGGATAGCATCCCAATTTGCTATCCGGTTACCATCCCAGGCATCAAAGCAGTAAAACAAAATTTACCTTTGATATGTGTATGTTTTTTATCTTTACTTGTGGATTTGTTACGGCATGCTTCTTCTTCTACTCTTTCTTCATGGCAATGATGTGGTGACAAACCGAGCGAAAAAGATAGTTGATAGAGATCTTAACTGCTGATAACAATCTTCTTTTTTATATCATTTGATGAAAAACAAATCAAAAAGTAATTCTCTCTAATTTTTTCCTCCCATAAAAAGGCACCAAATGGCTCCACAATTTGATCCATAAACAAATAAGCTAGGCGCCGACCGACCGACCGACCGACCGACCCTTCTTTAAATCTCGGATTTGGATGCCGCCTCGCCTCCCTGTGCTTAATGTTGTCGTCCTCCTTCGCCTTCGTGGCTTAAATAAAGAGAGACGGCGGCAGCATTAAAAATAGAAGCAGAAGTCTGTTCGATGAAGCATAACATAGCGATTGCCGAAATCAGAGACACCAAACGACAACAAAAGATTTAGTTATATAGCCTTTTTTTTTTTTTTGTCTTTAATCATTTGCCTTTACTTAATTTCTTAAATATTATCAGCAATTTTTATTGTTGATAGGAAGACCATGAATTAAACATCATCTTCACCACTTATCGTTTCGTAATAATAATTAAAATAATCTATGAATTTTAAATTACACGAATGGATCAAAGAATATATATATATATATAAAAGCCTTTAGTCAGCAAATTTGGAAGTTTTATTTTTCAATGATATTTTTTTTTAATGTATTGAATAAAACATATCATGGAATAGTTTTCTTTAACGTTCGCCAATTTTGCTTTCGAAAGTGTGTCAACGTTGACCCAAATCGTACTATTTTAAGCCTTTATTTTTTTTGTTATTGAGTTTGACATACTACCTTTTTTAAAGTCTTCACGACAATTCTAATTAGTCGGACCAAAGTAAGTAACTAAGCTCGATCGAAAAATATAATTTATCCTTTTTGACCATGCGATATTTTCAATGCAAATTTACAAGTTGAAACCCGACACTCGAAAGCCACCAACAGGACGTCACATAGTTTAATCGTATCAACATAATCTAGTGGATAAGGCTTTAGGTAGAAGAAAAGCCAAGAAAAAAGAAGATTTGCTTCGGGCACTACGAAAGGTGGTGGAGAGAATCTTATCCTCGTCGTCGGTGCGTGTCTCGTGCATCCATAGAGACTGACTCATCATGATATTGAAATCGATGATTTTTTATTTTTATTTTTAAAGTTAGAAATTAACATTAAATTGATAAAGGTTGGATCTGAAATCAGAATCCAAACTGACGGTTCCGATTCCTGTGCTATTTTTTATTATTATTTTTTTTAAATATATATATATATATATATATATATTAGAATAATAAAAAATATTTTTAAATTATAAAATCGATGGTTTGAATCAAAACTAGAATTATCAATTTCGGAACCGATACTTGGAATCGCAATTGACGATTCTAATTTTTCAAATCTTTTACGATTTGATTCGAAATCAATGAACCGTTGACCCAATTCGATTTTGATTTTATCCTGATTTAATTTCGATCGAGTCGAATTATGGTCATACCTATATTAAATAATAAAAAATAAAAATTATGAAATCGATTATTTGAATTGAAACCATAATCATCAGTTTCGGAACTACAAGTTCAAACTAAAATCAGAATCATCGGTTTCAAAATCGACGGTTCTAGTTTTCTAAATCTAAGAATTGAATTAAAAAAAAAACGAACTTCATCATTATTTTACTCGTTAAATAACAACAATAATAGATTGAACCTTTCTAGCATTTTTGTGTCGATCAGAGATGCTTAAATTGGAGTCAAGAATATTTTTTTTATCGGATTTGAGATAGAAAATGCATCCGAAGAGAATCCAAAAAGTAGTGTCGGTTCGAAACTGAGAGCTGATACACCTCCGAGAGTAGTGGGAATAATAACACAACATTCTTTAGACATGGATGAGATAATAGAGATGGAGATGCTTATTTTATCCTTGAATTAATGGGTGTTTTAAAGCATCTTCATGCCCACCATTCTTTTTCCACTCCCAAAAGAACATCTCCTTTTCTTTTCTCTTCCTTTCGGTGTGATTCTCGTGACTCTCTTTCTATTTCTATTTCTCTTTCTCTTTCTCTTTCCTAAAAAGAAACTATATTATTTTGTAATAAAAATAAAATCATGAATTATCATCCCTTTATCTCTTTATCAACTTTCTAATTCTTTCATTATCATGTGAGTTTTTTTTTTCTTTATATAAAACGACTGACATGAAAATTATGTGTATCCTTTGTTGTTGGATGATATTACATTTAGTGTCAGCTCCACTATAGACATTGACTCCTCTGAGTGAATCAGGGTAGATCTCATGTCACATCAAAACCTGTCCTGTTCATGTTCAAACTTATATCATGTCTTATTTTCTTCTTCTTTTTGAGATTATGATGCAATAAAGTACAAGCTTAGGATTCATCAGAGATTTGCCTGCATATTTCTTTTATCTGACTAATTAGTCCAAAATGATATCTGACTTCATACTTGGCTTTCAATCTCATGTTGGCCACTCCAAAAAGAGATCAGAGCCTGTGTTTCTTGGGTGACAATGATGTGTCTCTTAACTCTAATCTATATTCATTGCATCCGAAAATATCTCGATTTATATATATATATATATATATAAATTAATAATCAAACATTAAGAATAAAATGGTCGATATAAGTTTTATGTGATTCGACTTATCTTATGTATGTTTATGGGGAAATAAAATAAAATTTTCATTGTACAAAATCAAACTAAAGTTAAAATCTAATTCAAGCACAATTACAAGAATTTTACTTTTTAGTTTTTCATCTTTTCTAGATTTACTAGAGAGAAATCAAGAAGTACTTATGATGTTTTCTTTCTTCTATTTTTTCCCATGAAGACTTGCATATTTGTGATGTATTTATGCATTAAATAAATCATGATTTTTAGG
The DNA here is from genome assembly GCA_001649415.1 of Musa itinerans. Lineage (NCBI taxonomy): Eukaryota > Viridiplantae > Streptophyta > Magnoliopsida > Zingiberales > Musaceae > Musa > Musa itinerans. Next base: position 475,624 of record LVTN01000038.1, read on the forward strand.
GTTTTCTTGCTGGACAGAAAAGTCTCTCTATCTATACTTAGATTACTTGTCCTCAAAGAATACTGACTTTACAATGATTCTCAACCATAACATAAAAATAACTTTTGGCATTGTTAGAAATGTCCTATTCTTGAAGGACTAATCAGAATCATAGCCATAGATAGCCAACACCAATCTCCTTTTCTCTCCCTCTCTCTCTCTCTCTCTTCCTCATTTGCATGTCTGAAAAAAAAGAAGAAAAAAACAGCTATTCTGATACCATCAGATTAAAAGAAATTACATTTTGACAGTGATGTATTTATTGGGCATAGAAAACACTGCACTCTCTTCTCCAGGCTAGGCTTTCTACAATCTAAACCTTCCTATAGTGAGCATTTAATCTGATGTCTGAGTTGTTTATGACACATCACTCTGATCAATGTTGGAGAAGCTGCACTCACAGACTTACAAATGAACAATGTCTTCTTGCATATGAGACAGCAACAATGAGACTTTGTTTTGCACCATGTCATCATCCGAACAAGCGTTAAGAGCAATGCCACAACAAGATGGAATGAATATGGCACAAAAAGGTGGAGTCTTTGTCTAAAGCATCATACTATGGAATCTGGACTTTCTTCTTCCTAACATGCTTTGTCCAAACTCAACTACTTCATCACATTAAGGTGCACAGAAACAATACAAATCATGAGGTGCAAAGCATCAAAGTTTTGGCCTTGCAAATGCTTGGGTCTGCAGAAGGACTTTGGAGAGATGAAAACAAAGGTATAGGAAGAAGAGTGAGAAAGAGACTCATGTTGTCATCCTCCGAGCTCTCCACCTGCAAACAAAATTGCTTTTGCCATCTCTCTCTCTAGATAGAACATATATAACCTTAACAAGGTGCCTTGTTGATCTTGTTCTTATCCTTGCAGAATTTAGCCATATTGTATAAGAAGGGAAGGTGGGAGAGAGATGGGATGATCAAAAGTGCAAATCCCACTCATTAAAGAAATATTCAACACAACAAATCAGTGCATGACATACATATATATATATATATTGACATTAACATTTGGAGTGAGGATAAGAACATTAAAGAAGAAAGGCTCAACACAACTGTGTGTTTAGGATTATTGTGGTAGTTCACCCCACTGATTTAGCTGCCAACTCATCTACAGTTGATTGGTGGATCAGTTTTTTGACATTGGCATATGCCTTGCTTATCACTTTGACATGGGACTAATTAATCACTTAAAATCGGTTTGAAGTCTAAACTTTACTTTCATATTACCAAGATCAATCATGCTTTATAATTCGAGTGTTTGACGATTAAAAAATATGTAAAAGAATGTGTCATTACCATGAATGTGTGGAATTACTATCAAAGATAAAAATAGTATAAGAATAATCATCTAAAATAGTATGTACATATTTTAAGGAAGAATAATGGTTTTAAAATAGTAAAAATATATTTTAAGAAAAATATTATGGTTAAATAAGATGAGGCAACCAATGGTATAAAGTATAGAAAGATGCCTTAAGAAACTACATAAGAAGATATTTCTACGAGTATTTTTCATGTGATACATCATATTAATAATAAAAAATGACACCCTAAAAGACATAACTAAATATTTTATCAAATTTTAGCCATTTAGTAAACACATCATATTCTTCATATGAAAGATCGACACAATCCGATCGCCCATTTTATCGTAAATTTTCATCTTGACCGTCCAATTATTTTTGTGCAAATAAAATTTTATTTCCAATCCTATGAAATCAAGTTTAAGATAAGATAACGTTACAATTAAAAGAATTCGATTGAGACAGGGATTAACTATTCAGGGAGACATAAACACAGTTATGCATCGATTTGTATGGATCAAAATGATATAAATACCTATTAAAATTGGATTGCAGGCGAAGAGGAATTGCAACCTCCAAAAAATGAAAACAGCTTCACAAGATTACGTTTCTTCTGAGATCAACAAACTTTCGAGCACGTTAGTGGAGCAATCGGATCCCATCCAAATTTAATTCTAAGTATAATCATGGAGTTCTTGTAGGGGTCGTCCAGTGAAACGGATGCGCCCAGCTCGAGCGTTAATCGTTCGATTGTTCGTACAACGGCTGTAGGGGATCCTATTTTGTTGTTTTCCGCGTTCACTTTAACGGTTCCCTGTAATTAGCCCAACCACTAACCTTATCACTTACGGTGTCTGGTACACCGTGATGAGACCTTTTATTATACCCGCCTCATTACCGGTTGCCTTTCTGCCGGCCCGATCGCGTCTCTCCTCTCGTCAGGCGGGTACCATTTGGAACTCGTGCAAAAAGTATTTTTGTTGGTGTATTTATGTGTCTTAATTGGAAGCGCTTTTAGTTACGAGTTTAGGTAAGACGAGATTGTTGGCGCACCGTCCCGACCCAGTTGATGCGCGCCACGTCATTTTGTCGAGTTCTAAGTCGTTGCTTAAATCGATTTGTCAACCGGCGCTAATTTTAATTCGGGCCTCTTTGAGCGCCTCCTTACTACCTCTTTCCCCGTCTCAATAGAAAACCCCCAAACCCTCTCTCTCTCTCTCTCTCCCTTCCTCTCACGGCAGTAACCGGCGAGCCCTCGACCGTGTCCCAGGAAGTGTGCGTCGGGTCGGGACGGGCCGGAGCGGCGGGGGAGCTGTGCCGGTGAGGGGTAGCTGAGATCTGGAGAATGGGACACGGTGAGGGGCGCCGGAGGTGATGATCCGATATCTGGTAGCATAAAGATTTGATATCGGGTCGTTTTAGCTTAGTGTTCGTGAGCGGCATGGATGGCGGGGGGCGAGTGTGGATCCTGGTGACGCTGCTGTTGACGCTGGCGGCCGCTGCAGCGGCGGCGGCGGCAACGACGAGACGGAGGCACGCGTACGCGGCGATGATGTACATGGGGACGCCCAGGGACTACGAGTTCTACGTGGCGATGAGGGTGATGATGAGGTCCCTTGCGAAGCTCAACGTCGACGCCGATCTCGTTGTCATCGCCTCTGTAGATGTCCCCGTACGATGGGTCCAGACCTTGTGAGATCTCCCTCCTCATCCTACAATTCTTCTCTTTTTTGACATCACTTCCTTCGATCTATTTGATGGCATCGCTTTTCTTAAGGAGTAGATTTACTAGTTTGTCTTTTTCTTTTCCCCAGACTTTCATATGGTAAAATTTAACCCAGAAAAAAGAACCCCTTTTTTTTTCCCATTATTAGCGTCAAACAATTGATGGTTGGATGGCCTTTCAATATTAGAGATCAATTTGTCCTTTCTCTCGTTTATTAAATACTAAATAATAAAAGCAAAATAACTTAAGATATCAATTTTTAGTTTGGAAAGTGTAAATAGACATTTAATGGAAAGAAGAAGAAGAAGAAGAATGCTTGCCGACGAGGGCCATCGTTAGTCTTTATGGGAATCCAGGAGCCTCGGCTGGTTTGTGGTCTTGTTTTTGTTGCCGTGTCATTTGTACTACCGGTGTCCTTTTAGTGCTTTGAAAGCAAAAGGACGCGTGAAGGAAACAAGTTGTTCCATATTACTACCCCTACTGTTCTGAATATTAGCAGAATTAACCGATCTGCAATCAGAAATATCATATATTGAAATTTTTTGCTCAATTTAAGAAAATGATTGGAATTTTTGATACATTCAAGAAAAGACCAACAGTGTATAGATTTGTAATTTCATCTGATTACCCGTTATCTAGTTTTTGAATTGATCAACGACCACTAATACACTCTTGATTTTGTTTTTGTTTTATTATCATCAGCAAGATTAACTGCTTCTGTCATTAACCCTGTTTTCATGCTTTTTAATTAATTAGGAAAGAAGATGATGACAAGGTACACTTAAACTTTTAAACTTTTAGGATTGGGGAGACAAATGGATACTGACTCAGTTTGGCCAAGTAGTCTCTGACCACTCACAACTATTGTTTGATGGTTGATGTGACAGGCAAGAGGACGATGGTGTGAGGGTTGTCACTGTTGAGAATTTGAAGAACCCCTATGAAAATCAAGACAACTTCAACACCAGATTCAAGTTGACACTGAATAAGCTTTATGCATGGAGTTTAGTTTCATATGATCGAGTTGTTATGCTTGATTCTGATAACATTTTCCTCCAACGTACTGATGAGCTTTTCCAGTGTGGTCAATTCTGTGCTGTCTTCATCAACCCCTGCATCTTTCATACTGGACTTTTTGTTCTTCAGGTACACCCTCTAGACACTAAATTTAATTTATATGCCCATTGTTTTTCTTTCATTAAAAACCATCTTTTATGTGCTATCGGACATTGAAATAACAATAAGATTAATATCGGGATTCATGAGTCAGTTTCAAACTAGGTTCAAACTAAAATCCTTGTGTGTTAGCAATTTACATGGAAGGAAGATTTATCCCATTGTGTAGTGCTAGTTGCTTAAGCTATGACCAACAATCCCGAAATTACAAGTTTTTTCCCTGCTAAAAAAGAGTTAGCATCTCTTCGCCCTCATTTTTGTCAAACACTTTACCTATTATTAGATGGAGGCGATGGAAGAGATGGAAAATGGCAGAAATTGCTTCTCCTTGTTGTTAACAATAATCCATGATTCAAACTTATTTGCTTGAGGTGATCCACAGACCACCACAATCCTATCCTTTCAACCATTCACACTGTTCCTCTAGTCTGGTTGACTTATTGTGTGACTTTCCATAAAACTTTCTGCTGCCTGAGGATCATCAGGATCCAGGCAGTATCGAGGCACAAAAAGGAGTAGTTCTATAGCATTTTCAGTTGCATGACTGGTAGATCAAGATATAAGATGCATATATCCAATTCCATAGAAAAGAGAAGATCAATGAGTAATGATATCATATTGGCAACAACTAAATGCTACTGAGGTTACATCATGTAATTTATGATGATTACTATGTGATCATCATCTATATATATTGTTGTTTTAAAAAATTGCATTAAAACTGGGAAGTCTCTCTTGAGGTAGTCACTCCTTTCTCTAGAGGTGGAGGATCTAAAACCATTGACTTAGCTTCAACCCTAACTAAACCTTGTCCAAATTTATTGATAATCTGAAGTTTGAGTAATACTTGGATGGACCTACCACATCTTGAAAGGGGAATACCAAGGTCTTCTTTGAAATCTAATTCCATTCTTCACTGTTTGTCTGGCAGCCTTCAATGGATGTTTTCAAGAACATGCTTCATGAACTAGAAATTGGACGTGAGAACCCAGATGGAGCTGATCAGGGCTTCCTTGCAAGCTACTTCCCTGACTTGCTTGATCAGCCGATGTTCCATCCACCTATCAATGGTACCAAACTTGATGGTACCTATCGGCTTCCTTTGGGATACCAGATGGATGCTTCATATTATTGTGAGTGCAAGAATGATCCCTTCTATGATTATTTTGTTTCCCCTACTCTACAACATGCCAGTTTATATGATAACTCAGTGTCTTCAGGTTTATGATTCATTTGAGTGTTTTTTCATACAATGTAGGGGGTCTTTATAATTTTGTGCCTCGACTAAATAGTAAGTACCTGGGATCATCATTTTGAGCAATTGGCTTGGTTTGTTTTTGTTGCAGATCTGAAGCTCAGGTGGAGCATACCATGCGGACCAAATAGTGTAATCACATTCCCTAGTGCCCCATGGTTAAAGCCCTGGTATTGGTGGTCTTGGCCTGTCTTACCATTGGGTCTTTCATGGCATGAGCAACGTCGAAAGAATCTTGGGTAAGTAAACAAGCACTTGCAGACCTGTGAACAGTGATGATACTCTAGGAGTACCATGTTTGATTTTTCATTATCTTTCTATTTACCATGTGGGAAGGCTGCATTAATGAAATTTGCCTTGTGCTTGACCTAAAGTAGGTATATTCTTCTGGTTCTTGTATCAGACATCTTGTATTGGTTCCTGAACTTTTGACAGGGAGATGATATCATGTGCAGGTATGGTTCAGAGGTTCTGGTGTTGCTGATCCAAGCTATAATGTATGCTGGAATCATAGCCGTCACCAGGTTGGCACGACCAAGCTTGTCGAAGCTGTGCTACAACCGACGTCCAGAGAAGAGCATCATGATCTTACATGCAATGCTTAAGGTGGCAGCAATGTGGTCTATACTTGCAGCATACACCGTGCCATTCTTCCTCATCCCGCGTACAGTGCATCCTCTTCTGGGCTGGTCCCTTTATGTGCTTGGAGTTGCTTCTCTTTCTTCAATTGTGATCAATGTCTTTCTGCTCCCACCTTTGCCGGTCCTCACAGTGTTGCTAGGAATATTGGGTTCGCTAGTTGTGATGGCATTTCCTTGGTATTCAGACGGTGTCGTTAGAGCTCTGGCAGTGTTTGCTTATGCCTTTTGCTGTGCTCCAATGGTATGGGCATCCTTGATGAAAGTGTCGAGTTCCTTGCAGAACCTACTTGAAAGGGAGGCACCCTCTAGACACTAAATTTAATTTATATGCCCATTGTTTTTCTTTCATTAAAAACCATCTTTTATGTGCTATCGGACATTGAAATAACAATAAGATTAATATTGGGATTCATGAGTCAGTTTCAAACTAGGTTCAAACTAAAATCCTTGTGTGTTAGCAATTTACATGGAAGGAAGATTTATCCCATTGTGTAGTGCTAGTTGCTTAAGCTATGACCAACAATCCCGAAATTACAAGTTTTTTCCCTGCTAAAAAAGAGTTAGCATCTCTTCGCCCTCATTTTTGTCAAACACTTTACCTATTATTAGATGGAGGCGATGGAAGAGATGGAAAATGGCAGAAATTGCTTCTCCTTGTTGTTAACAATAATCCATGATTCAAACTTATTTGCTTGAGGTGATCCACAGACCACCACAATCCTATCCTTTCAACCATTCACACTGTTCCTCTAGTCTGGTTGACTTATTGTGTGACTTTCCATAAAACTTTCTGCTGCCTGAGGATCATCAGGATCCAGGCAGTATCGAGGCACAAAAAGGAGTAGTTCTATAGCATTTTCAGTTGCATGACTGGTAGATCAAGATATAAGATGCATATATCCAATTCCATAAAAAAGAGAAGATCAATGAGTAATGATATCATACTGGCAACAACTAAATGCTACTGAGGTTACATCATGCAATTTATGATGATTACTATGTGATCATCATCTATATATATTGTTGTTTTAAAAAATTGCATTAAAACTGGGAAGTCTCTCTTGAGGTAGTCACTCCTTTCTCTAGAGGTGGAGGATCTAAAACCATTGACTTAGCTTCAACCCTAACTAAACCTTGTCCAAATTTATTGATAATCTGAAGTTTGAGTAATACTTGGATGGACCTACCACATCTTGAAAGGGGAATACCAAGGTCTTCTTTGAAATCTAATTCCATTCTTCACTGTTTGTCTGGCAGCCTTCAATGGATGTTTTCAAGAACATGCTTCATGAACTAGAAATTGGACGTGAGAACCCAGATGGAGCTGATCAGGGCTTCCTTGCAAGCTACTTCCCTGACTTGCTTGATCAGCCGATGTTCCATCCACCTATCAATGGTACCAAACTTGATGGTACATATCGGCTTCCTTTGGGATACCAGATGGATGCTTCATATTATTGTGAGTGCAAGAATGATCCCTTCTATGATTATTTTGTTTCCCCTACTCTACAACATGCCAGTTTATATGATAACTCAGTGTCTTCAGGTTTATGATTCATTTGAGTGTTTTTTCATACAATGTAGGGGGTCTTTATAATTTTGTGCCTCGACTAAATAGTAAGTACCTGGGATCATCATTTTGAGCAATTGGCTTGGTTTGTTTTTGTTGCAGATCTGAAGCTCAGGTGGAGCATACCATGCGGACCAAATAGTGTAATCACATTCCCTAGTGCCCCATGGTTAAAGCCCTGGTATTGGTGGTCTTGGCCTGTCTTACCATTGGGTCTTTCATGGCATGAGCAACGTCGAAAGAATCTTGGGTAAGTAAACAAGCACTTGCAGACCTGTGAACAGTGATGATACTCTAGGAGTACCATGTTTGATTTTTCATTATCTTTCTATTTACCATGTGGGAAGGCTGCATTAATGAAATTTGCCTTGTGCTTGACCTAAAGTAGGTATATTCTTCTGGTTCTTGTATCAGACATCTTGTATTGGTTCCTGAACTTTTGACAGGGAGATGATATCATGTGCAGGTATGGTTCAGAGGTTCTGGTGTTGCTGATCCAAGCTATAATGTACGCTGGAATCATAGCTGTCACCAGGTTGGCACGACCAAGCTTGTCGAAGCTGTGCTACAACCGACGTCCAGAGAAGAGCATCATGATCTTACATGCAATGCTTAAGGTGGCAGCAATGTGGTCTATACTTGCAGCATACACCGTGCCATTCTTCCTCATCCCGCGTACAGTGCATCCTCTTCTGGGCTGGTCCCTTTATGTGCTTGGAGTTGCTTCTCTTTCTTCAATTGTGATCAATGTCTTTCTGCTCCCACCTTTGCCGGTCCTCACAGTGTTGCTAGGAATATTGGGTTCGCTAGTTGTGATGGCATTTCCTTGGTATTCAGACGGTGTCGTTAGAGCTCTGGCAGTGTTTGCTTATGCCTTTTGCTGTGCTCCAATGGTATGGGCATCCTTGATGAAAGTGTCGAGTTCCTTGCAGAACCTACTTGAAAGGGAGGCCTTCTTTCCCAGACTCGGGGAGTCCACACAAGTGTCTGAGTTCAACAAACTCTATTAATCTGCACAAATGACCAGCTTTAATGGAGATGATTAGATTGGCTAATCTATTCATTTTGACAATTTTGTTATTCACTTATATCTACTTTGTGTAGCATTATGACAGTTTAATACCATATATAAGAGGCAAATGACTAATTGGCAAAGATGGGGGTTGTCACTCCGGTGTTCAGGGGATGTGAAGAATCATGATAAAATTTTGATCATTCTCCTCTTGAAAGTGAAGCACTTCAGTTTGGAAATAGGGTTTTTTCTTTATCTTGATATCTTAGTTTGAAATTAATAATTTTGTTGTATTTCCTGTGACAATATCGTGTGTTACAAAGGAGATTTTGCATTGCATGGTGCTTGCATTGCATGGTGCTAGTAAGAGTATAATGAGATGATCTATTTTGTTAATGTTATTAACGTTTCAATTTTATTATTGTTGTTGTCCTAAGGTGTGCTGATATTTGAAGAAAGCCTACAATCATAATATGTTGGATTTTTTTTGGGTTAAATTTTGTTATTGATAATCTTTTTTCGCTATTGATGATAATCTGAAAGAAATAAAAGAGGAAGACATCACTCACTACTGGACGCTACATTTCAAAAAAGATATTTATGTTCATTTATAAAGTGTATCTTTTAACTATTGATTTTTTAAATTAAAAAAAAAAACGGATTGTTAGTAGAAATCTTTTTTTATTTCGTTTCTAGTTGAAAATAAAATCATGTCTCGAGATCATTTTAGATGTTGGTTTGTTTTATCCACTTGTTATAGTAAAGTAGTTCATTAATGACTCTTATAATATTCAATATAACAAATTTTGACCATAAAATTACAATAGGGAAAAAGATTAGAGATTAGCAATAAAATATTTTCTATTCTTTTCAAAAAATATTTCCTATTACCCTTTCATAAATAAAAATAAGAATCACAATTGAGTTCCATTATTTTTTTTTTTTGAACTTTAAATTCCCATAACAACTAGTTTAAGATGATACTTATTTTTTTATATTATAATAGTTAACTTATTGTTATATTTTTGGGTTATTTGTCATCATAATCGGGTTACTTACATATTTACTCTTTATAGTTAGACCTCATCGTAAAAATTATATTGGAATCCTTATAATAAGTGAAACATTTAAATCTATTTATCTTAATGATTTTATCGACGAAAATATGAAACCAATGAAAATAATAATAATTTTAATATTTTAGTTGATAGTGACGGACGACATCAGTGGTGGCAACTTATTTGCTTGAGGTGATCCACAGACCACCACAATCCTATCCTTTCAACCATTCACACTGTTCCTCTAGTCTGGTTGACTTATTGTGTGACTTTCCATAAAACTTTCTGCTGCCTGAGGATCATCAGGATCCAGGGGTATCATAGATGATGAGAGTAGCAACGAGAGATGGAAGTCACTTTATATTTGCATCAACATTAACATTAACGTAGATGCAAAATAATGAAAAGACTACTCATTTTGTCAGGCAGTATCGAGGCACAAAAAGGAGTAGTTCTATAGCATTTTCAGTTGCATGACTGGTAGATCAAGATATAAGATGCATATATCCAATTCCATAGAAAAGAGAAGATCAATGAGTAATGATATCATATTGGCAACAACTAAATGCTACTGAGGTTACATCATGCAATTTATGATGATTACTATGTGATCATCATCTATATATATTGTTGTTTTAAAAAATTGCATTAAAACTGGGAAGTCTCTCTTGAGGTAGTCACTCCTTTCTCTAGAGGTGGAGGATCTAAAACCATTGATTTCTTAGCTTCAACCCTAACTAAACCTTGTCCAAATTTATTGATAATCTGAAGTTTGAGTAATACTTGGATGGACCTGCCACATCTTGAAAGGGGAATACCAAGGTCTTCTTTGAAATCTAATTCCATTCTTCACTGTTTGTCTGGCAGCCTTCAATGGATGTTTTCAAGAACATGCTTCATGAACTAGAAATTGGACGTGAGAATCCAGATGGAGCTGATCAGGGCTTCCTTGCAAGCTACTTTCCTGACTTGCTTGATCAGCCGATGTTCCATCCACCTATCAATGGTACCAAACTTGATGGTACCTATCGGCTTCCTTTGGGATACCAGATGGATGCTTCATATTATTGTGAGTGCAAGAATGATCCCTTCTATGATTATTTTGTTTCCCCTACTCTACAACATGCCAGTTTATATGATAACTCAGTGTCTTCAGGTTTATGATTCATTTGAGTGTTTTTTCATACAATGTAGGGGGTCTTTATAATTTTGTGCCTCGACTAAATAGTAAGTACCTGGGATCATCATTTTGAGCAATTGGCTTGGTTTGTTTTTGTTGCAGATCTGAAGCTCAGGTGGAGCATACCATGCGGACCAAATAGTGTAATCACATTCCCTAGTGCCCCATGGTTAAAGCCCTGGTATTGGTGGTCTTGGCCTGTCTTACCATTGGGTCTTTCATGGCATGAGCAACGTCGAAAGAATCTTGGGTAAGTAAACAAGCACTTGCAGACCTGTGAACAGTGATGATACTCTAGGAGTACCATGTTTGATTTTTCATTATCTTTCTATTTACCATGTGGGAAGGCTGCATTAATGAAATTTGCCTTGTGCTTGACCTAAAGTAGGTATATTCTTCTGGTTCTTGTATCAGACATCTTGTATTGGTTCCTGAACTTTTGACAGGGAGATGATATCATGTGCAGGTATGGTTCAGAGGTTCTGGTGTTGCTGATCCAAGCTATAATGTACGCTGGAATCATAGCTGTCACCAGGTTGGCACGACCAAGCTTGTCGAAGCTGTGCTACAACCGACGTCCAGAGAAGAGCATCATGATCTTACATGCAATGCTTAAGGTGGCAGCAATGTGGTCTATACTTGCAGCATACACCGTGCCATTCTTCCTCATCCCGCGTACAGTGCATCCTCTTCTGGGCTGGTCCCTTTATGTGCTTGGAGTTGCTTCTCTTTCTTCAATTGTGATCAATGTCTTTCTGCTCCCACCTTTGCCGGTCCTCACAGTGTTGCTAGGAATATTGGGTTCGCTAGTTGTGATGGCATTTCCTTGGTATTCAGACGGTGTCGTTAGAGCTCTGGCAGTGTTTGCTTATGCCTTTTGCTGTGCTCCAATGGTATGGGCATCCTTGATGAAAGTGTCGAGTTCCTTGCAGAACCTACTTGAAAGGGAGGCCTTCTTTCCCAGACTCGGGGAGTCCACACAAGTGTCTGAGTTCAACAAACTCTATTAATCTGCACAAATGACCAGCTTTAATGGAGATGATTAGATTGGCTAATCTATTCATTTTGACAATTTTGTTATTCACTTATATCTACTTTGTGTAGCATTATGACAGTTTAATACCATATATAAGAGGCAAATGACTAATTGGCAAAGATGGGGGTTGTCACTCCGGTGTTCAGGGGATGTGAAGAATCATGATAAAATTTTGATCATTCTCCTCTTGAAAGTGAAGCACTTCAGTTTGGAAATAGGGTTTTTCTTTATCTTGATATCTTAGTTTGAAATTAATAATTTTGTTGTATTTCCTGTGACAATATCGTGTGTTACAAAGGAGATTTTGCATTGCATGGTGCTTGCATTGCATGGTGCTAGTAAGAGTATAATGAGATGATCTATTTTGTTAATGTTATTAACGTTTCAATTTTATTATTGTTGTTGTCCTAAGGTGTGCTGATATTTGAAGAAAGCCTACAATCATAATATGTTGGATTTTTTTTGGGTTAAATTTTGTTATTGATAATCTTTTTTCGCTATTGATGATAATCTGAAAGAAATAAAAGAGGAAGACATCACTCACTACTGGACGCTACATTTCAAAAAAGATATTTATGTTCATTTATAAAGTGTATCTTTTAACTATTGATTTTTTAAATTAAAAAAAAAAACGGATTGTTAGTAGAAATCTTTTTTTATTTCGTTTCTAGTTGAAAATAAAATCATGTCTCGAGATCATTTTAGATGTTGGTTTGTTTTATCCACTTGTTATAGTAAAGTAGTTCATTAATGACTCTTATAATATTCAATATAACAAATTTTGACCATAAAATTACAATAGGGAAAAAGATTAGAGATTAGCAATAAAATATTTTCTATTCTTTTCAAAAAATATTTCCTATTACCCTTTCATAAATAAAAATAAGAATCACAATTGAGTTCCATTATTTTTTTTTTTTGAACTTTAAATTCCCATAACAACTAGTTTAAGATGATACTTATTTTTTTTATATTATAATAGTTAACTTATTGTTATATTTTTGGGTTATTTGTTATCATAATCGGGTTAATTACATATTACTCTTTATAGTTAGACCTCCTCGTCATCCTAATCCCTAGATTTAAAATAAAAATTATATTGGAATCCTTATAATAAGTGAAACATTTAAATCTATTTATCTTAACAATTTTATCGACGAAAATATGAAACCAATAAAAATAATAATAATTTCAATATTTCAGTTGATAGTGACGGACGACATCAGTGGTGGCGGACAATGGTATCATAGATGATGAGAGTAGCAACGAGAGATGGAAGTCACTTTATATTTGCATCAACATTAACATTAACGTAGATGCAAAATAATGAAAAGACTACTCATTTTGTCAGCATCGATGTAGTTGTCGAATAATGCTACCAATTGTATTGAGATCGGTGTAAATGCTAAGTAGCCCTTTTGTTGCTTTGCATTTATATCGACATCGATGCAGATATCAAGCGACCGCTCGATAATTACGTTAATGTCAATGCAGATGTAGAGTGGCCTTCATCTCTTGTCGTTGCTCTTCTCATCCATAGTAGCCAATCATGACTTCCAGTGACACTGTCATCCGCCACTACCGACGTCTTTCATCATCATCAACTATAACGTTAAAGTTATTTTTTTATTTTCGTCGAGAAAATTAATGATAAATTTATTGATAATCTGAAGTTTGAGTAATACTTGGATGGACCTACCACATCTTGAAAGGGGAATACCAAGGTCTTCTTTGAAATCTAATTCCATTCTTCACTGTTTGTCTGGCAGCCTTCAATGGATGTTTTCAAGAACATGCTTCATGAACTAGAAATTGGACGTGAGAACCCAGATGGAGCTGATCAGGGCTTCCTTGCAAGCTACTTTCCTGACTTGCTTGATCAGCCGATGTTCCATCCACCTATCAATGGTACCAAACTTGATGGTACCTATCGGCTTCCTTTGGGATACCAGATGGATGCTTCATATTATTGTGAGTGCAAGAATGATCCCTTCTATGATTATTTTGTTTCCCCTACTCTACAACATGCCAGTTTATATGATAACTCAGTGTCTTCAGGTTTATGATTCATTTGAGTGTTTTTTCATACAATGTAGGGGGTCTTTATAATTTTGTGCCTCGACTAAATAGTAAGTACCTGGGATCATCATTTTGAGCAATTGGCTTGGTTTGTTTTTGTTGCAGATCTGAAGCTCAGGTGGAGCATACCATGCGGACCAAATAGTGTAATCACATTCCCTAGTGCCCCATGGTTAAAGCCCTGGTATTGGTGGTCTTGGCCTGTCTTACCATTGGGTCTTTCATGGCATGAGCAACGTCGAAAGAATCTTGGGTAAGTAAACAAGCACTTGCAGACCTGTGAACAGTGATGATACTCTAGGAGTACCATGTTTGATTTTTCATTATCTTTCTATTTACCATGTGGGAAGGCTGCATTAATGAAATTTGCCTTGTGCTTGACCTAAAGTAGGTATATTCTTCTGGTTCTTGTATCAGACATCTTGTATTGGTTCCTGAACTTTTGACAGGGAGATGATATCATGTGCAGGTATGGTTCAGAGGTTCTGGTGTTGCTGATCCAAGCTATAATGTACGCTGGAATCATAGCTGTCACCAGGTTGGCACGACCAAGCTTGTCGAAGCTGTGCTACAACCGACGTCCAGAGAAGAGCATCATGATCTTACATGCAATGCTTAAGGTGGCAGCAATGTGGTCTATACTTGCAGCATACACCGTGCCATTCTTCCTCATCCCGCGTACAGTGCATCCTCTTCTGGGCTGGTCCCTTTATGTGCTTGGAGTTGCTTCTCTTTCTTCAATTGTGATCAATGTCTTTCTGCTCCCACCTTTGCCGGTCCTCACAGTGTTGCTAGGAATATTGGGTTCGCTAGTTGTGATGGCATTTCCTTGGTATTCAGACGGTGTCGTTAGAGCTCTGGCAGTGTTTGCTTATGCCTTTTGCTGTGCTCCAATGGTATGGGCATCCTTGATGAAAGTGTCGAGTTCCTTGCAGAACCTACTTGAAAGGGAGGCCTTCTTTCCCAGACTCGGGGAGTCCACACAAGTGTCTGAGTTCAACAAACTCTATTAATCTGCACAAATGACCAGCTTTAATGGAGATGATTAGATTGGCTAATCTATTCATTTTGACAATTTTGTTATTCACTTATATCTACTTTGTGTAGCATTATGACAGTTTAATACCATATATAAGAGGCAAATGACTAATTGGCAAAGATGGGGGTTGTCACTCCGGTGTTCAGGGGATGTGAAGAATCATGATAAAATTTTGATCATTCTCCTCTTGAAAGTGAAGCACTTCAGTTTGGAAATAGGGTTTTTCTTTATCTTGATATCTTAGTTTGAAATTAATAATTTTGTTGTATTTCCTGTGACAATATCGTGTGTTACAAAGGAGATTTTGCATTGCATGGTGCTTGCATTGCATGGTGCTAGTAAGAGTATAATGAGATGATCTATTTTGTTAATGTTATTAACGTTTCAATTTTATTATTGTTGTTGTCCTAAGGTGTGCTGATATTTGAAGAAAGCCTACAATCATAATATGTTGGATTTTTTTTGGGTTAAATTTTGTTATTGATAATCTTTTTTCGCTATTGATGATAATCTGAAAGAAATAAAAGAGGAAGACATCACTCACTACTGGACGCTACATTTCAAAAAAGATATTTATGTTCATTTATAAAGTGTATCTTTTAACTATTGATTTTTTAAATTAAAAAAAAAAACGGATTGTTAGTAGAAATCTTTTTTTATTTCGTTTCTAGTTGAAAATAAAATCATGTCTCGAGATCATTTTAGATGTTGGTTTGTTTTATCCACTTGTTATAGTAAAGTAGTTCATTAATGACTCTTATAATATTCAATATAACAAATTTTGACCATAAAATTACAATAGGTAAAAAGATTAGAGATTAGCAATAAAATATTTTCTATTCTTTTCAAAAAATATTTCCTATTACCCTTTCATAAATAAAAATAAGAATCACAGTTGAGTTCCATTAATATTTTTTTTGAACTTTAAATTCCCATAACAACTAGTTTAAGATGATACTTATTTTTTTATATTATAATAGTTAACTTATTGTTGATGTTCCATCCACCTATCAATGGTACCAAACTTGATGGTACCTATCGGCTTCCTTTGGGATACCAGATGGATGCTTCATATTGATAGTGACGGACGACATCAGTGGTGGCGGACAATTGTATCATAGATGATGAGAGTAGCAGTGAGAGATGGAAGTCACTTTGTATCTGCATCAACATCAACATCAACGTAGATACAAAATAATGAAAAGACTACTCATTTTGTCAGCATCGATGTAGTTGTCGAATAATGCTACTAATTGTATTGAGATCGGTGTAAATGCTAAGTAGCCCTTTTGTTGCTTTGCATTTATATCGACATCGATGCAGATATCAAGCGACCGCTCGATAATTACGTTAATGTCAATGCAGATGTAGAGTGGCCTTCATCTCTTGTCGTTGCTCTTCTCATCCATAGTAGCCAATCATGACTTCCAGTGACACTGTCATCCGCCACTACCGACGTCTTTCATCATCATCAACTATAACGTTAAAGTTATTTTTTTATTTTCGTCGAGAAAATTAATGATATTAAGATAAATAAATCTATATATATCACTTTTATAATTTTAATATAAAATTTTTAAGTCTAAAAATTATCGAGCAGATCTAACTAGTAACTAGTGATGGGTAATTACCCATCGTAATCCCCCAAAACACAAAAATGTGTTCTCAACAGAAAATAATCACTAGGTATATATTATAAATCCAGCGGGTGATCTAAAAATTTGCTCCCGGCACGAAGCCTCGAACGTTGCCGCGCGACGCGAACTCGGCGAACGGAACGACTCCGCCCGTCTCTTGGCTCCCCTGCCGCATCCCTCTCTCTAAGTCCACCACCAACGTCGCACCCGCGTCCGACGCCGCCTTCAGCTGCCCCTCCAAGGATAATCGCGAGTTTGGGGGGCTCGTCTTCGCTCCTCCGCCGCCGTCATCATCAGCCCATACGACGAGAACCGCGGGTGTGGGAACCGTCCTCTCCGCTGGGCGGCCGCCACCGCCGTTTCCGATCCACCTCCAAGATCCGTCCCGCCAACGCGCCTTCAAGGAGAACCGCGAGGACCACCCCACCCCCTTGAGGAATCCGGAAATCCCCGCGCAAACGCCTCCGCGGTCATCCACCGCCCCACCGGCCACGGGGAGAGGATAGAAAGCTGGCGGGACATCGGCGTGGGCGCGATCCCCAGGCCGATCGCCTCCGCCCTCCGTCTCCTCCTCCTCCGGCGGAAGAAAGGCCAGCTACGGATTCTTGGAGGGATCGCTTCGGTGCAGGACGGAGTCCTCTTCGGGGGAAGAAGAGAAGCACCAGCTAAGGGTGCTGAATTCGTGGTTGCTACTGTGGCGGTTCACCAACGTCCGGGGCGTGGCGGACGCACAGGTGACCCTGAAACTGTGGGATACATCGATTGTTGGACTGAATCATCATCACATTTCAAGAAACCAAAATTCAATTTGCTTCCTGCTGATATAAATCGAATTCAAAGATGACTTACACAAACAAAATATGTAGACAATCATGCTAGAATTAATCAATAAACTTTGGTCATTTGGTTTAGACCTATTTCTCTTAACAATTAGGGCATATAGCACATGGAATTGTAATTTGATCTATGATGGCAGATGCATCATCCTGATTGTTTTAGGAACTTTCTAAATGATTATAAGGATTAGCTACTTTATCCGGAGATAAATGAAACCAATAACTATTTGTAACAATTTGCTCTCTTCATCTGTAAGGAAGAAGAAAAAGAGCAATCTGTTGTTCTATTTGCAGAAAGAACTATGAACTAAGGAATCAACTGCTTAGCTCCCAGGTTCAACTGCTATGTCAATGGGACCACATGCCAAGAGACACTTTGAAGCCGTGGCCACATTAGGGAGGTTTGTGGGAGCTGTCTTATCTCTTGCTTCCCTTGGTTGAAGGAGCCAAGGTTCACATCCACTCTAATCTAACTGACAGCACATTTTTTCCCATGAAATCTCACTTAAAAACAATTACCTGGTTGAATTGAGAGGACTAGCTGTCAGGATTTATTTCTAAAAGCTAATCTCTTACCTCTGTGTATTGCATTTTTGCTCAACTTTCAGATGCTTGTAAGTTTTAGGTGGATAGTAAGAAATGCTCATGGATTGTTACCACAACGTTCTTAGTTTTCAGAGAAACTGAGTTTCCATTATATTTCTTTTGTAGTGGTTCCACTAATTGTTATCGATTAACATTCCACCGTGAACAATCTATGCCATAGATGTATTGCAAGCGTTCCATGGTCAAACTTACTCTGTTCTATTCTTTCTGCTGTTTAACTAAATTCTGCTTGTGTACCTAACTTGCTACAGTTCATCGATATATGTGAGCTGCATTGAACATCATGAAAGGCATTGCGGATATAGATGGGGAGCTCTACTCCATGGTATGATTTTTTCATAATTGTATTGAGATCGGTGTAAATGCTAAGTAGCCCTTTTGTTGCTTTGCATTTATATCGACATCGATGCAGATATCAAGCGACCGCTCGATAATTACGTTAATGTCAATGCAGATGTAGAGTGGCCTTCATCTCTTGTCGTTGCTCTTCTCATCCATAGTAGCCAATCATGACTTCCAGTGACACTGTCATCCGCCACTACCGACGTCTTTCATCATCATCAACTATAACGTTAAAGTTATTTTTTTATTTTCGTCGAGAAAATTAATGATATTAAGATAAATAAATCTATATATATCACTTTTATAATTTTAATATAAAATTTTTAAGTCTAAAAATTATCGAGCAGATCTAACTAGTAACTAGTGATGGGTAATTACCCATCGTAATCCCCCAAAACACAAAAATGTGTTCTCAACAGAAAATAATCACTAGGTATATATTATAAATCCAGCGGGTGATCTAAAAATTTGCTCCCGGCACGAAGCCTCGAACGTTGCCGCGCGACGCGAACTCGGCGAACGGAACGACTCCGCCCGTCTCTTGGCTCCCCTGCCGCATCCCTCTCTCTAAGTCCACCACCAACGTCGCACCAGCGTCCGACGCCGCCTTCAGCTGCCCCTCCAAGGATAATCGCGAGTTTGTGGGGCTCGTCTTCGCTCCTCCGCCGCCGTCATCATCAGCCCATACGACGAGAACCGCGGGTGTGGGAACCGTCCTCTCCGCTGGGCGGCCGCCACCGCCGTTTCCGATCCACCTCCAAGATCCGTCCCGCCAACGCGCCTTCAAGGAGAACCGCGAGGACCACCCCACCCCCTTGAGGAATCCGGAAATCCCCGCGCAAACGCCTCCGCGGTCATCCACCGCCCCACCGGCCACGGGGAGAGGATAGAAAGCTGGCGGGACATCGGCGTGGGCGCGATCCCCAGGCCGATCGCCTCCGCCCTCCGTCTCCTCCTCCTCCGGCGGAAGAAAGGCCAGCTACGGATTCTTGGAGGGATCGCTTCGGTGCAGGACGGAGTCCTCTTCGGGGGAAGAAGAGAAGCACCAGCTAAGGATGCTGAATTCGTGGTTGCTACTGTGGCGGTTCACCAACGTCCGGGGCGTGGCGGACGCACAGGTGACCCTGAAACTGTGGGATACATCGATTGTTGGACTGAATCATCATCACATTTCAAGAAACCAAAATTCAATTTGCTTCCTGCTGATATAAATCGAATTCAAAGATGACTTACACAAACAAAATATGTAGACAATCATGCTAGAATTAATCAATAAACTTTGGTCATTTGGTTTAGACCTATTTCTCTTAACAATTAGGGCATATAGCACATGGAATTGTAATTTGATCTATGATGGCAGATGCATCATCCTGATTGTTTTAGGAACTTTCTAAATGATTATAAGGATTAGCTACTTTATCCGGAGATAAATGAAACCAATAACTATTTGTAACAATTTGCTCTCTTCATCTGTAAGGAAGAAGAAAAAGAGCAATCTGTTGTTCTATTTGCAGAAAGAACTATGAACTAAGGAATCAACTGCTTAGCTCCCAGGTTCAACTGCTATGTCAATGGGACCACATGCCAAGAGACACTTTGAAGCCGTGGCCACATTAGGGAGGTTTGTGGGAGCTGTCTTATCTCTTGCTTCCCTTGGTTGAAGGAGCCAAGGTTCACATCCACTCTAATCTAACTGACAGCACATTTTTTCCCATGAAATCTCACTTAAAAACAATTACCTGGTTGAATTGAGAGGACCAGAGCTGTCAGGATTTATTTCTAAAAGCTAATCTCTTACCTCTGTGTATTGCATTTTTGCTCAACTTTCAGATGCTTGTAAGTTTTAGGTGGATAGTAAGAAATGCTCATGGATTGTTACCACAACGTTCTTAGTTTTCAGAGAAACTGAGTTTCCATTATATTTCTTTTGTAGTGGTTCCACTAATTGTTATTGATTAACATTCCACCGTGAACAATCTATGCCATAGATGTATTGCAAGCGTTCCATGGTCAAACTTACTCTGTTCTATTCTTTCTGCTGTTTAACTAAATTCTGCTTGTGTACCTAACTTGCTACAGTTCATCGATATATGTGAGCTGCATTGAACATCATGAAAGGCATTACGGATATAGATGGGAAGCTCTACTCCATGGTATGATTTTTTCATTTAGATTGACTGTTGATGTGGGAAATAGTCATTTGATTAAATGTCAGCTTGTGCTGTAAATTATCAAGTCTTGCAACCCTTCATTGCAACCTAGTAAATTATGCTGGCTACGGCTACCCTCAAGTAAGCATGCAAGTATTTGTCATTATACACCTCAAAAGATAAGCTATTGGTTCCAATTGCACTAAGGGCCTATCGATATTGTCTTGTATTTTTCATGACAGTAAGTGACAAAAAACCTCTTTTTTTTTTTTTTTGGCATTTTGAAAATAGTAACAAGTTTGGCATGGGAAACTTCCAAGTAAATGATTCTGTAACCAGTCCTACTATTGTTGTTGTTTCTTAAGATGCTAACTGGGGCCTGATCAATGTTTCTCTTGCTTTAACATAACACCATGTTAAATACATAGCTGGCTCATGACCCCCATGCCTTTCCTCAAATACTTGTCATCCATTAGATTTCATGTTTTGCTTTGTCATCAAGGTTTCTTTTAATATTCAGAATTGATGTTATTATTGGCTTTTCTTTTCTCTATTTTTGTTACTTCATTAAACAGCAGAGAACATACTCAATGAGTTGTTGAAGACAACACTATTGGAAATAGAAGGGATTAAGTAATTGATGCAAATATTTGAAAGAATCCCAATATAACAAGCTAGTTGGCATATATATAATGTTTGTAAGTAGTGTTGTATTAATGTTGTCATCTTGATTGCTTAGGTATTGTTGTTACCCTTTGTGAGGTTATTGTTGCTTGTGGTGCTAATTTTTTATCATGTTCAAGATAAAAGCAAATAATGAGAGACCTCATTCCATAAGCATGAAATCTGATCTCCGAAGCCATGGCATTAACAAAACGAAGCAGCCTGTATATGAATTGGTATGCACTCCCTGCGTCTCCATGATTTCCTGGAATTTTAGTACTCCCTCTCTGCTTCATTTATAGTCTTGAGAATGTTCTGTGATTGCCCCTTTTATCCAAATGGTATAAAAATAAAAACTTGGTAACTTGTTGTGTGATACATGTAGCTGCTTGATCTACAATATAGTATGCTCTTACAGGAAAGAAAAATTAATAGGTAAACCAATGAAATTATCTTCATATAACTCGTTGGCTCTCTTTGTGCTTTCGTAGTGAGCCCCAGCGACAGTGTTCTGTTTCCAGACAACCGAGCTGCACGGCTGCACTTGTCAGAGTTCTGGGAGCAAATATGTCTCCCTAATTACTAGGAAGAAACAAGCAAAATGTCTACTTTTCTTCTAGTATTTGAAGAACTCTGCGAACTCCTTTTGTAGATGAGCTACTAACAGATCTCTTTTTGGCAGATGAACGAAGCAAGCGTTAGAGGACGACTGATTCAAACTATGACAGAGGATTGCCGTGAGTCTTCCGCCATGAGTTGGCATAAAAACGAATGCATTACAAGTAGTTGCACATTGCTCTCATGAAATCACATATTAGACCAGGTGGTGGGATTATAGTGCGAGCATCGAGATCATATTAAAGGTCTCCTCGCTGGTCCGCGGCGCCCCGAGGCGTGCGGCATCGCCGCCGCCGACGGCTCTCTCGTGGAGCAACCGGAGGGCCCGCTCCCACCTCCCGCGTCCCCCCTGCGACGCGGCGGCCTCGTTGAGGAAGATGCGGGCGAGGCGGAAGACGAAGAGGCGGAGGGCGAGGAGGAGGTCGGCGGCGCCGGAGGAAGGGAGGCAGGTGGCGGCGAAGGGCAGCTTGAGGGCGAAGGGGCAGAGGAGGGAGACGAGGAGCTTCCAGTGGCCGTGGCCTCCCCCTGCGAGTAACTGCAACTTGCCTAGTACCACCATGTGGAAAACCATCGCTGCACTCTGCAGCAGCAGCAGCAGTGCTCGTCGCACTCTCTGCGTGCTGCCTTGGTTGGCCACACTACTGAAGGACGCAGCGGATGCTTGCGTCTCGATGTGGACTACCATGATGCCGCCTGCTACAGCTAGTGGCGAACGCAAAAGATGCCCTTTTTCCAACATTGCCGCACCATCACCCGGTTCAACATCCCGGTCCATGCGGGATACTTTAATCATTCTTCGCAAGCGTGGGTCCGGTTCAAACTCTCTGCTGTCCCTTGAGGTGGACGAGTGCTTCCGGCCACGTCATCTTTTCCACCATTCGCCGTTCAACACGTCATTGACCGAGGCGGACCCAGCCGTTTGGCTTTCTGCAAGCTGACATCTGGTCCGCGATATGTCCGACGCGCGGAAACGCTCATATACGTCCAAAACAAGATACGAAGGTGACGCGGTCATCTCTACTTAGCTAAAAGTCCAATTATCGTGTCGAACAACTCGTCGTCCAGAATGTGACTTGCTCTCCCTATTCCAACAACTCCTCGTCCCATCCATAAATGTGACATCTCTCCTTGACTCGAAGTGAGTTCTACTCCCTCGTTGCTCTATGCTTCACCTCCAAGGCATGACGCTTGTGGAATCCTTGATACATCTGTCTCGTTCCTTTCTTACTTGGTTTTGATGCGGAGAGATCTACCAGCAATCAATGCAAGATCGACACCATTAAATGAGATGGAGGATGTCTAACTCAATAGAATCTGCTCTACTTGCCATGCCACTACCAAATCAAAATAGAGAATATTTTGTTTGAAAAAATATTCCCTTATGATCTGAATACTATAAATGAGTCTCTACACTTTTTTTTTTTTGGGGGCATAATCTCATCTTCATTTTGGACTTAGGCTAGTTTTAACGCCGACCAACGGTTTCTTGTACGTTCTCTCAAATGGATAAAAATTTATGATCGATCTTGGATAAGATAATTAATTATGTTAATTCAGTCATAGTAATCAGAATCAGATCTAACATTGACTAGGTCAAATCTTGAGTCATTGATTGAAAAAAACTAAAATAAAAAATAAAGATATATGAATAACATCATAAAAAAAACTAATCGAATGATCTCAATTTAGCTTTATTAGTTCTGTTAAAGGAAAATGTTGATAATACTCATAGTCGGTTCATGCCCATGTGCCTATGAAGCTTGCGTGATGTTGTCGATGAGATGACTCATACAGTTACTTAGAGGTAGACTTAAGTGTATATTTCATAATTGATTTACACGAAGATTAAGGTTGGATGGATTTTTCGATATAATCTCTTTGCTGCTCAAGTCAGTTATCGACCAAAGTAGAATAATTTTAATAAATAATCATTAAACTTGAATTTTATGATTTAATATTTTTTTTATAATGAGTTGAATCTTGATCAGGCTATCATCTTTATTGGAGCAAATATTTCTCCAATCAAGTTTACATTTCTAAATTTACATTATCTTCATCTTTTTTTATATAGTTTTTAATATTTATTCTTTTTAATATTTATTTATTTTATTATTGTACTAATTTTAGACATTGGTTGTAATAAAACCATTTGACATACGATACATGTTAAGCTGGCAGTTAGATGGATCCGCATTATGCCTTTGTCAAGTTTGTAGTCCATTAGGAAGTTGGATCACTCAAACAAGAAATAACCGTTTCTAATTATGTTTTGCATATGCCACAGTAGAAAAGAGTGAGAAAAAGCATCTGTTCCTAATTATGTTACTGCCATTTATAAAAATATAAATGTAATAAATTCTCACTCTATATGTTGATATAAAATTATATTTATGGATTCTTCTCATATTACATTGATTGAAATTTGATCATTTTTTCTTACAATTGAATGTTTGAAATATAAATCTTATTATTGATCCAACCGTGATATGTGTATGGAAAAAATATAGATCAAAGCATTAGATTTAAGTTCAAATCAACTGTGTTTCAACCCTGTCCGATTGAACTTATCTTAACGTCTCGGATAAATTGGTTGCGTGCAGCGAGCAGATTTGTTATTATCAAATCACAACAAACGTTCCCGTTGACTTTGGGTGTTTAAAATGTCCTCTCTAGCGGCTGTGGTGAACACGTTCGAATCGAGCCCACAAGGGGCCCAAATAATGGTCGATCCGACCCGGAATCCTTTCGGATTCGGGTCGGCACTGGCGCTGAGTCGTTCCCTGGTTCGTACGGTAGCTCGTTACACGTGTGGCCCGTAGCTTCTGTTTCCCATCGAGGTCGTTTTTGTAGTCTACTTGGTGAATGACTTACCCACACGATAGCCTCTCAAAGTGCGGCGAACAACAACGGGTCCCTTGCTGGTCCACGCATTGGCTCGAATGACAGGGAAGGTGATTGGGATGGGTAGGACAAGTGTAAGTCGACAGAGGTTCCCTCCCAAGCCCGAACCCCGGCCGACCCTCTCGTAAACCCTCGTTGTCCAAAAGTGGCCTCCATGTATTAAACCGCCTCATTGTCTTCCAAATTGGTGAGCAAACCCTCGCCATCGCCCGGAAATGGGATCGAGATCGAGCGAGGGGAATTCTCAGGAGGAAGCAGGGCCGCATACGGAGCTCTACGCCCGCCTCAATGTCTCGCCGTCGGCGTCCGCCGAGGAGATCCGCAAGGCCTTCCTTAATTTGTCGGGAGTAGCTCACCCCGATAAGCACCTCGACCCCGAGGTCTCAATCTCATCACGAAAACGATTATATTTATTTTCGTGGTTGTTTTAATGTTTAATTTCTCGGCAAGACGGTGATTCTCTCCTCTCACGTTCAATTCGCGAAGATGCATGAGCATAAAGATATCTTGATTGGATTTCTTGTTCATTTTGATGATATTGGACAGTTAAGAAGAAAATTAGAGAGGGTTTGATATCAAAATGATGATAGTTTGGCCGAATGGCTACTTGAGTAGGCCAAGTATTAGCCAGCGAACGACATGGGAGGTGTTGAGGTTCTTGATTACAGAAGAATAATTGTAGTTAATACTTGGTTTCTGTATTAAAATAAACACACATGTTGTGAAGGAAGAAAGTCAAAGATAATTAGTGTAAAATGAAGCTTACAAAGGAATAGGATCTCTTCTATTCTTTCCTGGTCCACAGGATTTACACTTGATATCTTTATTTAGCATGTTTTTCGAGGACATCAATCGATGTAATTATGGCTTTGAATTGCTCTGAGCTTGTAAGTCCGGTTTTATGCTTGGATAATGCATTTATTAAGTTTCTGGTTCTAATAATTGGATGTGAAAGAGTTTCTGGTTGTATTCTTCACTTAAAATTGTGGTGACAAGGTGCATCATATCTTTTGTATCTCTTTTATGGATCATGATTAATGTCATGCTTATCTTAGGCTGTAAGGAGAATGGATTCTCCCAATAAACAAAGTGTATCATGCCTGAATATACCAGAGTTCACTGCTTTAGAGGAATTGGATCTGGGCAAAAACAAGGAATTTTATATGTAGGCTGTGTAACGAAACCGTAGTTGGCATTTGAGATCTTATTCAATGAGAGAGAAATAAGAGTCTTTTGAGCTAAGCCAGTTGCAGAATTCTGTAGGGTTCTTCAGAGTTCAAAATCATGTTGGTACTTGCTCTAGCTGGAGCTCATCAAATTAGCAGGTTAACAAATTTTAGATCTAAGTAAAATCGTGTATCTAGCTTTGACGAATCTTTTTCATGCCAATCCCAAGTTTATATAAAGGAGGGTGTCATGCTAGGCACCAGAAAGCCAGCAGAATTCTTAATTCTTGACTATTTTCACAATGCGTAACTCTTAGAACAAACTAGATGATCCTTATCATGTGATTGTTCAAAGAGATGGACAGAATTGGTGATCTAAGAAGCACGGACACAGACACGACATGACACGGACACGGCAACACGTCATTTTTTAGAAAAATTAGGACATCGATATGGCAAGGACACATGTATTTTTTAATATATATGTATATATAATATTCTATTAACACGAGTTTTATAGTATTTATGCTTAAATTTTATAAACTCAATAATGTGAACAAATGAATAAAAAAATCATCATACAAGTTGAAAAAATTAAAATCATCAAATAATATTTAACAATCTGCAAATATAAGTAATATATGTTTCGTTGCAACGATCTCCAAATTTCTTTTCTTGCGAAACATATGGCTTTCACATGAGGGCCACACAAGCACAGCACCGCATGGGAGTGTCCGATAGGTGTGCCCATCATGTCCACCAAAATTACGTGTTCGTGCTTCTCAGTTGGTGATCACTCAGAAGCATCCTCACCACTCTGGTGTCTAAATATGGCACAGAACAAACAAGGATTATGGAATTATTCAAATGAAGTAAAAAAAATTAGTTTGACATGATTGAATTAGACTAGCATCCTTCAATTTAGGAATATTTGTAGGAAAGGGTTTGGAATTATTTGATATGATAATCAGGAGGAGAATTAACAGTCAGTGAAGACAAAACCGAGTGAGTGAAAAATCTAAGGAAATTGATAATACTAGAAATAAAATCTGGTACACAGGCAAAACAAACATCTGATTAAGCATTATACGTGAAGGCTCTAAAGAAAACAAGGTCAAAAGAGTTGGTGATTGTAAGTCTATAGTAGAATATATAGTAAATATTTGAAGTGCTTGTCAAATAGTTGGGACTTTATGATTTTATTGTTGTTGTATGCTCCCAAGTTGGCCTCGATTGGTTCACACAAAAAAATTGCTTTGTACTAGGCATCAAATTGATTGCGATGCATATGCTGCAACCTGCGTGAGTATACATGCGTTTTTTTGGTGCCATGGATCTGAATGCTTGATTTTGTTAGTATGATGTGATACTATCTTTGAGATGCACTGATTCAATTTAACTTCCTATTTTTTTAACAATATTATTATTGTTGGAGGATCTGATTTTGGTGTGTCTTACTGTGGTCTAAGACTCTAAGGTTAGGAGGAAGACTTGTTAAACACTTAATATGTAAATGCATTTCGACATAGTGCCTTTCCTTTTCTCCTCCCCTTTATACTGACCTCATTCCTGTTTCATCTTTTCAATGAGATCTGTAAAAGGCATTTCAATTTTCATATTATGTTATTATATGATTCCTAGCATACATGAGGAGTTTTCGTTTTTCGTTACTTGAATTTAAGTTCCCTTTTTCAGTTGAAGGATGCTGCGACGGAAAATTTTCGCCAAATTGTTGAAGCATATAACGTCTTGAATAATGAAGAGAAAAGACAAATCTATGACATATATGGTATGGAAGGTCTGAAATCAGGCTTGGAACTTGGCCCACATCTTAATAAAGTAGAGGAATTGAAGGAACAATTGGAAAAATTAAAGCGTCGTAAGGAGCAGGAAAAGGTCCTTGTCCATGGCCCAGCTTCTATGACACTTGTTGCAAAATTATCTTTACCTTCATATCTAGATGGCCATGGCATCATCAGACGGTACAACTTTCTCCTATTCTAATTATTGTGATCTTATTTTGTCTTTCTGTTCATTACAAGGAGCTTTCTGTTTTATAGTTGCAATTATTTTATCTATAATAGATTCTGTAATTGACAAAATAAAACAACTAGAGTGAATTATGATGATGTCTTTCTTTCATGTGTAGAGAAATCTGTTGATATTTCAGTTTGTACTTAAATTGTTGCAGATTTTAGTTCCATGCAGAAAGTTGCATGTTGAAGTTTATGTGCAGTTATGGACATATATGATACTCCTTAATAACATCAAATGCTAATAGTTATATAAAACTATTTATATTGACTGATTATCATATGTATTATAGCTTATGATATAAACCATTTATGCTTGAAAATCATCTCGTCCCTAGTAAATTTGTTAACAGTCTTGAAAGATATATGTAAATTAATATACCTTTCTGTATATTGTTAATCATTTAATACTGTTTTTGATTTTTTTTTGCCATGAAGAAGGATGATTTTGTTTTGTATTTTGATGTTGGTTTTTATTTAGAAAGCCATTGTATGTGCTTTACAGTTAAATCAATAATTTGGCAAAATTAGATACTTCTTGTAATCATAGAGTGTTGTGATGTTTGCATTACTTTGCAAGTACAATAAAATAGCAGACTGTGTATTTCCTTTTTTATCCCCATTACATGCATGTTTATGAAGCTCTTGTGAAAATTTAACAAACTATGTCAGAACTTATAATATCATGTACCCAGTTGAAAAAGAGATATAAGGTAAGTTCCACCATTTGAATACATCTTTGTGTTGTTCTAACTTTTGGGTAATGTTGACAACATCCATGGTTTGTTGTATCGCCTGGACTGGTACATACGAGGCACTCCACGTGTGGTGAGCTTACCTGCAAGTCTTTGGACCTCAACGAGATCCATTGGGGTGTCCTTTGAGGTGTAAAAAAGAGCTTGTCACTGTTAACTCCTCTTTTCACTCTAGAGACCAATCGTCATCAACCTTCTCTCCGTTCACCTACCTTTCGCTTGCTTCCCTTATCTCAACCTTCTCCCTCTCACTCAAATCTCTTCCATGTTCATGTGTTTGTTGAAGGAGAAGTCCAATTTCTCATGGAGAACATTCAAATCAAAGATTGGAAGGCTAACATCTTCAAACTTAGGTGCTATTTCTTAGCTTAATGTCTTAATTTAGGGCCTTGATTTAAGATTCATGTTTGATTTATACGTAATATAGGGCTTGATCTGTAAACTATAAACTTGAACCACTTAATTATGCGAATATTGATAATATTAGGTGAGAAAAACCAATCTAATAGTGTTTTTTAAGGGTTTCAGACGGTTGAAATCCTTATAAAAGGGTACTGGACCAATGCTAATGTACCGCATGTTGGTACACACAGCATGTGCCGGAACGATACTAGTCTGGTCGGGGACCAGCACGGATCCGGTTCCAAAACATCAAGTCATGACAACATCTGCTGGGATATAAAATCATGCTTTTGTATATTCTTTACTGTGTCTCATGACCTCTTCAATCTTTCCTGCTACTTTAGAATTGTATTGTTCTCTCAGTCCAAGAAAAGTACACTCTACTTGCAATAAGCCTCTTCTCTATTGCTAATTTTTTTCTGTAGCTATACGGTATTCTTACTGCTAGCTTTCCTTTGATCATTCTTCTGCAAATTTACAGAATGCAAATGTATAGTGAGGTCCAATCGCACATGTCCAAGCGCAACATGATTTCTGTTAGTGGAAATTTTCTTGTTTCTGGTAACAGAGGAGATGGATATGCAAATGTTTTGTTGAGACACCAAGTATCCCCATTTGCTCACGTGGATTTCATGGCAACAGCCGGTCTCCGATCTCTCATTGGATTGCAGGCATCTTGGTAGTCCCTGACACTCTTCTCTGTATTTATGTTATGTCATCATGATTCCAGTTCGATATTACTTAGATTGTCTGCTTTTTTCACACTGTATTGGCACGTAGAAGTTATGTTACAACATACTGGTTTGTTTTTTTTCTTTTTCAGTCAACTTTCAAATCATTCAAAAGCAACTTCTGGATTGACAGTTTCTCTGGGAGATGGTTCAGTCAATCTTTCAAATACATGGACTCGCCAACTGTCAGAAACGAGTTTCGGAGATGTATGTCTGCAACAACATTATTCATTTGATTGTCTAACATCCATTTAATGGTGTCTTTATTATTTGGAGTTTTAGTTCAAGAATAGGCAATATAATTTCTGTGAAGTAAACTCATCTATGTCAATCATGGAAGATTGACTTTTGCTTTTGTGACCTACTGATTTAACATGTTGATACTTCTGCTAATATGAACCATATTCCTACAAGTTCCATAGAACCTTTGTCAATTGCATATATGGCTTACATGCCATGTAAGGCCATATTCTTTTAGTTCTTATAAGATTGCTACCTTCATCTTGGTTATATTTTGTGTTATCTTACATGCCTGCAAAGTGCAAACTATGATCTCATATAGTGTTTGGATTCATCTCTTCGACTGAACTAGTTAAGTTTTTAGTAGCAATTCTATAAGAACAACTCATATCCTTTTCCGATGCTATGCTTGTAACTCATCTTTCTTCCACAGGGAACTAATATGGCTAGGTTATGTCTAACAATTTTCTTACTAAATGATGGGAAAGTGATTAAAGGTCACCATCGTATTGCTACAGAATCCAAAACTCTACTAAGTTTACATCACTCAGCCAGGACTTCTCTATCAGACTATATTGGTACAATTGAATTTCCCTGTTTAGAATTTCTCTATTGGAGTACTATAAAGTATAAACAATGGTGAATCAAAATAAATAGCTATCAGCTAACGGTTCACTTAGGCAAGGGAATTTATATCATTTCTGTACCTTTAACCAACTGACGACACACTTCTTGTTAACGATAAACCATCTCAGTTATAAGCTTGCATATACAACATGGTCACAAACTCAATAATCTTTAAAAGGATATTCTTGACATTTGGCTTCCCATATGACCAAGATAGAAATAATACTCTGATTCATATTCCTACTCCATTCTTCATGTGTTTGACACATTTAATAAAGACATGGTGTGTCAGCGGATTTGTGCTTACCAACTCAAAACTATGGAGAAAAGAGGGTTGGTGGTACACACTTGAGACAACATGGGCCTCCATGCCAATATGTGTTGTTTGGCATGGTTTAGCATGATTGGCATGTGCAATATTTAAAATGTAGCTCTCTATGACGGCATTGTTTCTTTCATTCATCTGTTTAGTCTATAAGTGGAAACTTATTAAGAATAGTGCCAAATACCTAATGATGTTGAACAATCTTGCATATAAATTTGAGTAAAATAATATAGTAATTTTTTAAAGAATACTTCATTCATTCTTGATAACCAAGTGTGCAACTTTAGTAGAGTTAGGTAGAACGCATGAACCCAAGGATTATCATGTTGAGCGATGAGTCGAATGCACTGCACCAGAAGGCTAATCAAATGTGATATGCCAAACTGTGCAAGAGCACATGATATATGCTTAGGCCAGTTTATTGCCTATGCAGCTCAGCTTACATTGGTAATCACATGTGCTATGCTGACTTGTGCTAGAGACCCTAACATATAGTTAGGCCAACTATGGGTTGTGACAGGTGTAACACCTTGATTAGTTCCATATCGGAAGTGGATAAGATTAAGATTAACTTATAAGAGTCTGGTGAGTACATTACTATCAACTTAACCTAAGTATTTTGACCAGTGGCTTAGGTAAAACGAAGTTGATGATTCAGTTAGCCTATTAGGCCCAGGTCAGCTTAAAAGTGTGTTGATCATGGAATTGTGCCTTGCCAGGAAGGTTTTGGTGTTATTTCATGCTTCAAAAGAGAAATCCTTGCCTAAACCTATTTACTACAACAAAGAAAGGCCTTAGCTCACCTTTTGTAGAGTTAAAATGAAGTTGTGCTATTACTGCTTCTAAAATTATGTTTGCCGCTCCATATTCTGTTTCCATCATTATGGAAGTTCTAGTGCTCACACAAGAAATCATTATGGAAGTTACCTCCATGTTCATAAGTTTTGGCCATTGTGAATGTAGAATCAAAATTATTTTACAATTTTCTCACTTAGAATATTAAGATATAGTGTATGAACTTTAAACACCAGGCCTTATTTTTTGACATAAATATTCATCATAAATTAGTTTCATTTTTGGAGGGGTTTTCTATTCGATCCTTCTCATCCAAAAATCAAATGCTTTTTTGTGCTTTATGTTGCATAGTAAGGCATCTAGCTCTCTAGAGATCGAAAGATCGGATGCTTTTATGTTGCAATAGTTAGTCATCTAGATGTCATACTTGCTTGCTCCAAAAGATAGATAGGGGAAACTTGGGAGGTCAGCAAGTATCAGTCGACCATCTCTTTGTGAGGCAAATCATTCAGTTCTCTTAAATGAATCCTGGTGGCATAAAGCCACATTACCGAACACATTGCTTTTGAATATTGCCTCTCTAGATGAAGAGGTTTTCAGCATTTGTTGTGTACTTTTTTGCTAATACTTTGGGTTCTTCAATCAATTTAGAGAACTAGTTAGTAACTGCTTGTCAATAGCATCAGGTTGCTCCAAGTTGACAACATAATGTAAGATTCTTGTGTTGCCCTTATTGGTTGTGCATATTTCATCATTGGTAGACTAAGATGCCTAAGGTTTTCTGCAAACAGTTCTATAAATGAATTGATTGTTTTCATTTTTGTATGTGGATTTTGGATTGTGCAATCTATTTGTTTTTCAGATACAACTTGTTTTGGGAACAGAATCAGCCATTACTGCTGGATGGAAAAAGAAAGAGGAAAAAACTTCTGCAGCAGGAGAAGTAAAGGTGCATTATCCTTATTCAGATATCCTTGTATCTGTTCTCATGGTTCTGTTAGGATGTAGTGCCTTAACTTTTTAAAACTTAAATTATTATATATTTTTTAGCTCAGTGCTTTCTTCATTGAGGCCTTCATTCTTACTTTCGATGATAAACTAGTTTTGAAAAACTGTGGTATGTCTATAAATTTTAATGGAGTGACTCTTTAACCTAAATTTTCAAACCTTCAAAACCATGTAGGATATGATTATCTAGAAATTCAGTGCAGAAGTATTTAGAGTGAGGATGAAGCAAAGGGAAGATCTTATTAAAAATTAGTAATGAAGCATCCATGACCAGCAAGAAAAGCCCTTGTTTTTTTTGGACTCTGGACCTTGTCAAGATGACAAATTGATCTGTTAATATGGTCAAAGATAAGCATGATAGCCTAAGGATAAGAATTCTTCAGATAACTATACTTTGTAATGTTGTTGGAGCTGGTTGGTCTGAATTGCTCATATACAATCATATTTGAGGCTCTCCATTGGATAAGAATTTCATGAAGGTGCTGGAAATTGATCCTGTCTAATGTAGCCCTTTTTTTTTAATAATGTAAAACAAATACAAAGAGCTCCTGAGACATTGGTACTCAAAATGTGTTACAAAACAGATGGGAAAGTTGGGGTCTAAAGAAAAGCAATGCCCTGGGTCTTCACATGATTAGTTAGCCAAATAGCTGCACTGCTGGCTTCTCTCAAGAAAGTCTCACCTTTCAAGTGAAGCTTAAAAATAAAGTATAAATAATCAGCAATACTCAGACAAATCCTCCAAGTGGTTACTACTTTTTCGTCCAATAGAACTTCCATTTGCAAAGCATCGTAGCCTCAGCAATCAGATTGTCATCAAAATTTTCAGGCATACTGCCTGCAACCAAGGGACAGTTGTTAACATCTATTATAGTGAAACCTGTCCCAGCAAGCCTTTTTCATCCAATAGAACTTCCATTTGCACCATCTGAGGGGAGGGAACTTCGAGGATGTCATATCATTGAGTTATTATTCTTTCATTCTTTGTTCTTTTTGGAGCTATAATTACTTAAGTTTTTGAAGGGACTCTCTTTGGCTTAATTTGAGCAGTTTAAATTTTCTGCAGTTTGGTACAGGTTATTTTGGGGCATCAGCCCATTATACTCATCGTTTTTCTGAAAATTCTCATTGCCGAATTGCCGGTAACATTGGAAGGTATATTTTGACACAGTGTGTTAAATACATGACTATTTCTTGTTCCCTTTTTATTAGATATTAAATAGATTCATAATATTTGAAATAGCACTGGGTAAATAAACATTTTATCGATGCAGTTCCATGTATATTTTAATAATTCAATAATTGGGTAATCTTTCATAAGGTTGATTCAGCCTAACTATGTGGGATGGACACATACGGTACATCATACATGTGGTGCATTATCAGTTTTAGTTTGCAATACCTCCTGGTATGGTTAGGTACTGGAAGCATTCATCCTAACTATCAGATGATCAAATAATTTTGAAAACTCTGGTATGTGTATAAATTTTAATAGAGTTGCTGTTTAACCTTAATTTTGAACCTTAAAAAGGATGTAGGTTATGATTGTCTAAATGTCCAGTATAGAAGTACAAGGATTAATCAAAATGGAAGAAGCATTCATGACTTGCAAGAAAAACCCTTGTTTCTTGGACTATGGACGTTGTCAAGATGATATAAATTGATCTGTTACCATGACCAAAGATAAGCTTGATAACCGAAGGATAATAATTCATCAACTGTACCATGTGGTAATACTGGAGTTGGTTGGTTTGAATTGCTCATATACAATCATATTTGGGGGTCACTATTGGATAACAATTTCGTGAAGGTGTTGGAAATTGATCATGTCTAATGTGGTCCACTTTTCAAAATTAATATAAAACAAGTGCGAGCAGCATTTACCAGTCTGAAGTAAGATAAGTAAATTGATTTGTGAAAGCATCACGCAGAATTTGTGGCCTCCTTTTCCCTTTGAGACTTTCATGGAGTTATTTATGTAGCACCTCGTCATAATAGATCTTGCTCATATTCTGAATAGATATGATCATGAACAACTATATGCTCCTAATGAGCAAGATCTTATCAAAGTCCGTTTCCATATCTTAATATTGGTGACCACTAGTAATGCCATTTAGTTTTGGTCTCTGTAGCTGTAGAGCTACCACCACATTGGAGAACTTTGATAATCCTCTTGAATGTTGGTTTGCTAAGTAGGATATTATTAGCACTACCAAACACACAAAAAATTAAGTATTGCATTGAGTGGATCCATAAAATGAATCCCATGTACTAACAGATTCGAAAAATGTTATTACCACGGTCATAGAGATAGAAAAATTTAAACTTATGTCATAATTTATTTGATTGTATGTTCATCATGTTCTATGTCATATCACTTCTTCATATAAAAAACTGTGGGTCTACTTATATTTTATATATTACTCTTTTGTGACTCTATAAGACTATAACCATCATAAAAGCAATGGAATATTTTTGTTGGTTGTGAATATTACTCTCAGGTCACTTTTTTAGTTCTACAGTTAACTGAGTTTGACTTTGCAACAGTGCTCTTTATTTAGA
This sequence comes from Musa itinerans, assembly GCA_001649415.1. Lineage (NCBI taxonomy): Eukaryota > Viridiplantae > Streptophyta > Magnoliopsida > Zingiberales > Musaceae > Musa > Musa itinerans. The sequence goes on from LVTN01000038.1 coordinate 511,143, forward strand.
AATTGGTGGTGGAAGAAGAATATCTGATTCCAGTTTTGTGCGATTAGTCTATAACATAGGAATTGAGGTGATAGTCCTTTATGCACCAACTTGCTTCTATTCTCATTTTTTTCTGGATTTTGTTGTTTCTTTTGCTACATACAAGCAGTCATTAGCATGGTATGCAAAGATGGCTTTATCATGCCTTGCAAACATATGTTTCATTCTTCATGGGTTGTGTGGCAAAACATAGAACCTACTGTATTCCCTATTTTTCTTGCTGAAATCATTTGCATTCCAATATATTCAACTATGTAGGACAGCCATGTGGTGTAGAGGCTACTTGATTATTTTGTCAAACTGAGAACACAGTTCATGATTTATTGTGCATATTGGATTTTCATCTCTTTTTATACTAATTGTCCCACAACTTTTTGGTCATTTACCTTGTAGCAACAAACTTTGCTTGAAAAAGTTACCTGTGGTTGGGTGCTTGTTCTACCATTTCATTGTTCAATTTTATTTGCAAAACCGGTTGTGCTTCAGATGATGAGAGATGACTATTAATGGGCATAAACTGAATAGGAAACAAATAATAGAAAGTAGAAGGAAAAACAATGACAAGAGTAGAGATGGTACTTGAACCCCAAAACATGAACACAAACTGGATCCTACTTGGACTTGGCTTGGGGCTGACGTTTCATGGTTGTGTATGGGTCTGACATTAAACCTTTTTGTAATTCTAGGTCTAGGTTTGGGTCCAAGAAGGAGAACTGCACTTGAACCCTCCTTGAACACAGCTGTTGTACTAATTTTTAATGTAAATATGCTGCACTGTAATTTGCAATCATTTCTACAGTAGAAAGAGAATTCGGCGAAGGGGCTGATGAGGCACTTGTCTTGCAAGAATAGGGTTTTCAGGTTTGCGCAATTGAGAGAGGACTGGATGGGTCCGATATTGAGTTCTGGCCTCACAAGTTTTGAGCTGACCCACGTTTCTACCGGTGAAAGTCTGTTGAGGTTGATGGCTTATAGAACAAGATGTATTTCTCTATCCATAGTGGAGCATTGGTTGTTGAACCAATCTTGTGGTCAGTAGGAAGGAGATCATAGCATAAATCACCCTAGGCTATGAAGGTGGTTGTCTTGCTTCTGCAACATTTGATTTTGATTTTTTTTTATGTTAGGTGATTTGGTGGATGTGATGGAGGGTGGAGAATGAGTGCAGAGCTTAGGTGAGAGAGAAGGCATAGAATAGAATGAAGGTAGCTGTCAGCTAGAGTGAAAGCTTAGATGGCATAATGTCATTATGTGTACTAATTGTAACAATCAATGTTTCTCAGTAGTAAACAGAGACAATGATGCAGGTGCAAAATTTTCTATGTAACTTTATCTGATGTGGTGCTGTCACGTGGTTCCACACCTGTTTTATATCTGACACAGACAAGGCCTGAACTGACATGACAATCATAGTATTCAGGTGTAATTTGCTACACTTGACTGGTTGACCCCCAACTGTGCGCAAATCCAGGTTAAGTGGTTTTCAGAACCAACATGATATCATCCAACCTAATACTATCTCTAGACAAAAGGCAAATGAGAATGTCCATTCAAAAGATCAAAAAATTGTTTTACTTCTCATGATGAGCGCAAGATTATTTGGTCCTTGCCATAGGTAGCTTGTCCTTGTTGTAGTCCATCTCCTATTGGCTTTAGGATCTTACTGGTTTTCAATTTAGACTGTGTCCTCCAACATTTGTTCTGCTGCAGTCAATCAAAGTAGGAGCCGGTTGCTGAAGTGTTGATCTTTGATGAGCCCATACAGGGACTTGGCAGCTGGCATACCCTTCTAGTCTCCATCGATAGCTGCTGTTTAGGTCCAAACCAAGGTTTGCAATACCATCTGATGTCCGATATGGTTCGATGTAGGTGGTATTTATGGTCCGACAACCTGGCAGTACCTGGAGTAGGTAAACCTAGTGATGTGCTTGGCACATGGTGGTACACAGTCCCTATACCTTATAGTTTCTTTTTTTTTGGTTTTTCCAGGAATTTTCTTTTTAACCTGTTATATATAGTCTGAGCCCTGATTGATACACTACTAGTCCACCGAATTACAAACCTTTGTCCATACAACCTCTAATGGTGGTTGATGATGTCTTGGCTAGGGTTGGTACACCCAGGTCCAAATCTTTGCCATCACCTCCCAGCCAATATTGTGAAATAAAAAGTAATATGTTAAAGAGAAAAACAAGGCAAAGTAGAAGGCATGGAAGGAAAATAAGGAAGTAGAAGGAAAGAAAAATTAAGAGAAGAGGAAGAACATTTAGAAGAAACTAGGGAACAATCATAGATTTTGACAACAAAGATAATAGTGTACTTAGCTGCCAGAGGTAGCTGCAAGTTGCCCCCATAAATCTTATGATTATGTAAAGATCTTCAAATGGTTGTAAAAGTTCATAATGTAGTTTTAATCCAAAGTCCTACTTGCATTTAGATTGTTTGGGTTTTCCCTTCCATCCAACAATCTTTATTCTATCTGAAGTCTCACCACAATAATTGTCCAGTTCTGGTAATCCAAGGAATGAGTATAGCACACTGCATCAAAGAAGTATGTCACTGATGATAACAATATCGTACTAGTGTTTTTATTCAGAATTATGCTTGGAAAAAAAAAAGGATGCAAAGATAAGTTAACTCTATATTTTAGTTTGTTGCTTATGTCATAGAGAACTTGCATCTCTGCAGTTCTAGTTTTTTTCTACCTGGTTCCTTCTGAAAATTGGTTTATACTCAAGAACAATATAATTTTTAACTCTTAAGAACAAGGTAAGGTGTAGGTTCCAATATTCAACAGAAATATGCTAATATGATTGTACATTTGTACCAATCATGTGTTTAGATGAATGCATTAATGTTGGCTTTTAGGTCATTCAGCATCATGTACCTGGTTAAATTTGTTTGTCATGCTATGAATTTTATGCATATCATTAGCAAATTGAATTTCTTTATTAATTTTTCTTAAAATAATGATTGGCCTACAGGGAATTCTGTGGAGATTTGAGTTACACAGAGGGAGCCAGAAGCTGTTGATTCCAGTAAGTCTGGCCTTAACTATGATACATACATCTAAGTTTGAAATGTGGTTTATGTTAAATATGCTTGTAAATCAAAGAAACTGACAATATTATGTCCTTGAGAAAAAGCTAGTGATATGTTGTCTGTTAGAGTGACATGTTATCTGTGCAAATTATTGGATTTACATGTCAACTTGATTTTTCTCAAGGTTATCTGTTCATTTTGTGTTCTTCTTTTTAACTCTGCAAAATGAATCTTTGTCGAGCTTTGGTATATAAAGAATTAAGTTGTTTCTATATGATATAAGGGTCTAGATACTAATGATTATCTTTTAGTTTTCTATTGCTCTTGTCTAATCAATATATAAAAATTCTCTCTTGTTGGTACATGCAGGTTTTGCTTTCCCGTGATCTAGATCCAATAGTTGCAACTGGGGCATTTATGGTTCCTTCATCACTTTATTTTCTTCTTAAGGTGGGAGTTGTTGGTTGCAATATATTAACTTTGCTCTTGTTAATATTGCTATTTTATCACTTAGAATTTCTTTTTCCATCAATAAAGTGCTCTCAAATTCATTTTCCAAAGATTTTTGAGCTCTCTATTATTTTTTGTGTCTAGGGTTGAATAAAATGAGTATTTGCTAATGGTTTTATGCTAAAACTTTGAGTTTAGAATCTGTAATTTATGCAATGATTGTAATTCTTTTCCTGAATATTGTCCAGAAATTTGTTTTGAAACCTTACTACCTTAGACGGCAGAAGCAAAAGGCACTTGAGAAAAAGGAGGTGTCACTAAATCAGGTTAGGATATCTAACAGTTTACGAAGTGATCTTTGGTTCCATTCTTGGTTTTTGCTTAAAATTCCAGTGAGTCTTCTTGTGATATGCACACTAGAGAAGGATATGTTAGTGAAGTAAATTTCTGTAAGTCCTATATTTGCCAGCTTTCATGCATGTAGTGTATAAAACCTGTGCATCCCCCTTGCAAGTGCAATTGAATATCACAATATTGAGTGGCAGTGTGGCACTATTAGTTGTTAATGTGGTTAATGTATTCATGCATTGGAGATGGATTAGCATCTCCTTGGCTCCTATCTGGAAAGAGACTAAACTGATATGGCAAGGGTAACAATGACTTCTAGTACACTACATAGAGTAGTTTGTTATGGTATAATTGTGATAATGTAAAATATTAGAAGATCAGTACATAAAAAGCTTGAAAAAAAGGTTTTAATATCGGAGAATGTTGTGGTTGATCAGTGTAGCTTCTGCAAATCTGAAGTTATGGTGGGGATTATCCTATCAGCATTTTGGGACTGGTTAAACTGATGAAACAGTAAGTTACCATAAAATGTGTTCAAATAAGACTAACAAGCCAGGGATTCATCGAATGTTACTTACAGTTGCTAGATGACCTTAATACTTCTCCAATAAGATTAAGGTTTAATAATAACCAAGGTATTAAAAAGTAGCATACCAGTTGGTACAAGCTGGTATCTACCTGTCCGACCACGAATATGTTCATTGACTAACTTGTACTGTTTATGACTGCCTCTTTTGCCTCTTCTTTCTCCTCCCCATCGTGTCTTCATTGTTGCCACCTCCTCCAGCTTCTTCTTCTTTCCCTCCTCTCTGCCTCCTCCTCCTCTACCTCCCCTTCCTCTACTCCACCTCCTCTCCTCCTTTAACTCCTCCTCTTCTTCTATCCTCCTCTCTTGTTTGGGCAGGTTCAACCCTTGCCGGGTGCTAGTATATTGGTTTGTAATAAAACCATACTGATCTAACCTTGATTAGTATTGGTAGTTGTATTTAATAAAGGATAGACAGTTAGGAGGAGAAATTAGACCAGGCAACAATGCAATACCCCTTTTTAGGACTTAAGAATTTAACAGCACTCCGATTAATAATACATCCTTAAATATATTTAACAAAAGGCACAGTGCAGAAGGCTCCAGTTAAGAGCATTTTAATTCATAAAATGTTTTGAAATATCCTCCATGGCATCTTATCTTGCCTGAAATTACATGGCAAAAAGCTTCCAGCTTTTAGCCAAGATGCTCCATCATCAGACAGATTCTAAAGCCTATCACATTGATGATTATTTGTTGACAAGTATTTCCTTGGTGACTATCATTATCTGCATGAATTGTCAATTGGTTTTTTTTTTTTTGGAAATGCATTTTGCTGCATGTAGCATCCCCAGCTCAGTTAGAATTTCAACTATGGGAGGTGTTTAAACTTACTGAATAATTATTTCAGAGATTGAGGCTGCCAATCACAGTGTTAAAAGAACTTGCCAATGTGAATATGAGGTTAAAAATAACAATGTTTGTCACATTCTTTAAAAAAGGGTGGCCCAACTCTTGCCAATGTGAGATCTACGTAGGTTCAATGTAGGTGACTTTGCCCTTACAAGCAAAGGTTATTTCCATCTATAATATAAAGTATCCAATTTTTTACATGTATAATATAACCAAATATTTCAAATTGTCACTGGTCAAAGCTATGCACAAACAAGACCAAAGCTTAGTGAGGTGATGAAAATAGGTGCTACAGCTTTTAAAAAGGTGTACAAGCCATATATCCAGGTAGAAGACAGCAAGATTGTTAAAAGGTTTAAATTTAAAGATGGCACTTTAGTTCAACTTCATATCTTAAAAAGACTTTGTAAAGACTTAGAACTAATCATGTACGCAAGACACAATTGAACTGGAGTAGTTGAAATGGAGGAGCAATTTAGTTACGAGATATATATTGCAAGGCAAGAGATCAAGTTGAGAGGCTGAATGTCCACGAAAATCTGATGAACTACATTTGATGTCCAAGATGTGCAGGGAGTTTAAGACTGCTTTTTTCTACGTTTGGAATCTTATGAAGAAAAAAGTGAAAGACCTTTTGAGATGTTCAATTCAAGAATATTTGGATGTCAAAAGCAAATCCGTCATCATTCATGTTGTTGAAGTTTTAGTCAATACATTTGAACTTTTTGTATGTATCAATAATCAAATAAGGCTTCATAATCATTATTGATCATCAACTTTTGGACCATGAGGATTAAGTATTATCATTCTCAATATTAACATGAACTTGAAGTGAATTACCACACGACCTACACAGTAAAAACCTGTAGTGTAAGAGCAAGCTATACTCTCGTTATTATTAAGGAAATTCCTGGCGTGGGGCAATGTTTATACTTCAAATATGCTGTCACGCCAATTAATTTACAAAACATAAATTAATAAATTTAACATAATACCGAAATTCTAATGTATAACATCATTACACATATTAATTAAGTTAAATTCATAATTGACAAAAATGATTTTGTTATTGAATAATTTGTCATGCCAAATAATTACAAAACATAAATTAATAATATATTATCAACATCAGTCAATAAATTCAACATGATGTCCACATTCTGAAGTATAACAACATTAGACAATTTAATTACTTTAAATTGTTAACAAAATACGGTTTCATTATTGAAGAACTTGCCATGCCAATTAATTTACAAATCATAAATTAATGATATGTTATCAACGTAGATTAATAAAATTTGAAATTCTAAAGCAAAACATCATATGCATGAATTGGTTTCCTTTTTAAATTAAAATTAAATTCATGATTGATAAAATACAATTTCTAATCCAAACAAGATTTCATAGTTTCTCTCCGAGGAAAAACAAGAAATGTAATTTTATTTAACAAATCCATCAAATAAACTTATTGAAATAAAATAAATAGGGAAGAAACCTACTTGATTCCTTAAGACGATACCACTTCCACTCTTTACCTTCCTTGCAATCCCGATCGATGTGAAAAAAAAGAGGGGTTTGTTGGCTTATGAAGAGATGGATATTTATTCTAAAACTATTTCTCAGAGACCTTAGGAATATATGATGTAATATAGGGTTACAAACTTACAATGTTTATACTTATTAATATTAGTTTGCGAATGTCAAGTACATTTTCACAAGGTCCGCCGAACCGTACCGTACCGGAGTTTCGACCCGGCCTCGGTACGGTACGGTACGGGTGTACCGACCGGTATACCGAGGTGTACCGAGCGGTACACCTGATTTTACCGATTTATCCCTCCAAAATACCTGAAAATTAGAAAAAAAAGTTAGGATAGGGTTTTCAAGTTACAAATAAATATAGTAATAGTATAAGTTTAGCAAAATCAATGTAAATTAGGTAAAGATAGTATCACATATCTTTTTCAGGCTTTGAGATAGTCTTGTTCGAGGTTCGTATTTCAGTCCGTTATAGATTGAAGTATCTACAGAAAAATTAGTTGAATTGTTAGACTATTTTGTTACAATATAAACTCTAAAATTCAAATGAAATAAATTATCACATATCTAGATATACCTGATTGTTGTTCTACCACCAAAACGAACGACGAGCTTCCACGGGTGGTGGATCGGGGTCCTCGATCCGATACATATCAATATTATACGTTTGTTGGACCCAATCATGAAATTGATCCCATGACATAGTGTATTGATACACCGTGTGCCATTGATGCATCAATGTGGTGCTGATCGTAGACTGATCGTCATGAATCATATTTGTCCGAGGCAGCTCTTGAGGCATATATTGGTGCTGTTCTGTATCATGCTGTTGCTCAGAGAAGGATGACCAACTATCACCATATTGTTGTTGCCCGTATAATTCTCCATAATACGATGCGCCTCTTTCTGTGTCTATATCATGTATGCTCTGTCGTATTTGTTCATATTCATCCACTGCCTTCCCCTTCCCCTTCCCCTTCCGCTCATAAACTTGACCAGTACCTTGTCGAGTTCCATGATCTGAATCTTGAGTGACATGTGTAAAATATTGCTCCTCAGTCCAGTCACTACTCTCAAGTTGTGTAGACGAGACCAACGACTGCCCGGCATCACCGCCATTATCTGTCGAGACACTGCTGTCCGTGTTGCTGTCATGTCTCTGGACCGAGCGAGAAAGAGAATGAAATAGGGGAGAGAGGAATGGTTTAAATAGGAGGAGAAATAGCTCCAACGGTCAAATTGACCGTTGGAACACTGTAGCACTGCTACAGTGCGGTAACGGTCGATTTCGACCGTTACCGAGTGGTACCGGGCGGTACCGAGTGGTGCCGGGCGGTAACGGTCGAAATTTCGACTGTTACCGCCCGATTTTGCCCCGTATCACTCGATACGAGGGTTTTTGAGGTGTACCGCCCGGTAGCGGGCGGTCCGCGTACCGGTATCCTGTCGGACCGGTACGTACCGCCCGGTACGGGCGGTACACGTCGGTATTGCCGACCTTGCATTTTCATTGGTTGATGAGGGGTTACAATTACATGTATATTCTAATCCACACATAGGGGTTACCCCCCAACTCAAATTATTCAAAATATTCTGCTAAAAATTTTCCAACTCAATAATATCAACGAGATTATAGCTTGTTCCTACACCATGGGTTTTTGTTGTGTAGGTTCTGTATTACATGGGATTCCTGTATGGCGACCTTTTTTTTTTGTATACAACGTGCTAAGGTTGTCCAATAATAACAAAAGAGTGCTAACCTCGTGCGTAAATGGTTTGTTTAGTTGATGATGCTGTGCAAGAATGGAGTCAAATCTCAATGAAGGATCTTGTAGACAAGGATTATCATCTATACAGCAAATACAGTAGTGAGGCTTCTTTATAAGTGAAGATAGGATATTTGATTAGCCTTGACTCGAAGGGTTATGTATAGTAACTTCTTAATTATGTTATGCTTATTCGTTTATTTATCCTTTCTCAGTTTCTCTTCATGCACTTTGGGTAGTGAAAGGTTTGAAGCATGGATAGTTAAATTTTTGAATATTGGAATAATTAACAGTGAAAATTTTCTCTTTTCCCATGTATGTGAGTGGTGTCTGTCCATTAATTCCTCATGTACAGGGGTTATCAATGTGACATTAGTTCGCAGCCAGGTCCACCGACTTACCCTTGTCTTCTCTTATTTGCTCTCTGTCTTCTGCTCAAAATTTAAAACAACTCTTATTTGTTCTCTAAAATATTAGTTGTTTATGCACTTGTTGGTCTATTCATGAGGCTTCATTCCCTGTCAAGAGTATCTTAACTTAGAGAAGTCCTGGTTTCGAGTCTCTGACCTGTTCCTCCTTCCAATAGAAGTCATGCTTTGTCTTTGAATTGACTAGTCCCACCAAGTTACAGTCGGCTTCCTTTTGGTCGGGGTGCTAGATATCTAGGTCACATCTTTCTAGTTCAGACTTCATTTTACCTTTTATGATGGGAGTTCAGATTTTGAACTTTGTAATTTTATCTCTATCAAACCCCTTATGGTGACAAGTGTTCTATCACTTTTCCACTTATTTGGCTTGTCAAGTAAGTTTGTGTCTTGCTTTTTGACTCGGAAAATGCTAATCTTGGGCTAGTTTTCACCATGAGCTACAAAAACTCTTCTATAGGCTTCTCTGATAACATATCTTTCTAATTCTGTAGTAAAAGAAAGGATTTCTAGGATTCAATTACGATAAATTCTGAGTTCCTTCTAGAATTTCTCTCTCAAAAACTTTCAGCATCTTTTACTTGCCTTTAAGAATTATATTTGTATGCAACAATCTACATCTTGAGCTGTGATCTGGCCAGCACAAAAGTAGAGATAAACATATGGTCGCTAGCTAGCTTTTCAAACACTGAAACTATATGATCCGCTGGTTCTTTAGAGGGGATGACATTACTGGTATATTTAAGCCAAAAGTAATATGTAAAAGTACCTTATCTTTGCATATACTGCTTCTCTAAGGTATTAAATGAACAGTACTGTATTTAAGCCAAAACTACTATTCCCCTTGTCATTATTGAAAGTGGTATCCCATGTAATGTGACAGTAGCTAGACCCAGTTTGTTATGTTCACGAGGGCATTTATCATTTATTAATTGTAATATGACATTATAATTCTTTCGCCTATTAGTCACTGCTGAATCAATGTGTTAAGAATAATTTGCTTAGTAAAATATTTTATATTAAGATGTCTTCTTTGCAGAAGGATCAATTAGTTGGTTATAACATAGTTTCTATAAGACATGCACTTCCATATCACACTTTGACTGGTGAAATACCAATAATGAATTTTGCTAACATGAAGATTCGAAAAGCAAGGGATGCGGCTAAGAAAGCGCAGAAGTTGCTACAAAATGTTTCCAACAGGAAGAAAAGTAAAGAAGTGGAAAAAGATGGGCTGGTTATTACAAAAGCGATATATGGAAATCTTAGAGCAGCCAGAGGTACAGATGAACATCTTGAGGTGGATGATGATGTAGCTTCACTGATTTTAGATGTTACATTACCACTAAACTTCTTGGTGACCAACTCTCGGCTTGAGGTATGTTATGAATATCTCATGTAATTTGTTATTGTAGATTGAGCTCATTTAACATGTTTTACCCTTGTTATAAACCAACAGGTCCAAATTTAGCACAAAACATGAATGAATACTTGATGTGCAGCTAAGCAATATTTAGTGCATGACATTGGCATTCTGACTTAGGTTGTTACAGGAGAGTTTATGTCGGCAGAGGATTAGGAAATAAATAGTCCAGTTCCTTTTAGAAGATATTTTTTCCTCTTTGGTTTTTGATGAAATGACAAGGTACACTAGCTTGAGTCAGTGAAGTAATTGTTTGAAAATATACTTGGAGGAAACAGTGTGTGATATTGCTTGGCGTAGAGTATGGAATAGATTGGTAAATGTAGACTAAACCTTACAGCCACCTGCTAAGAAGGTTAAGATTACACTGATGGTACCATCAAGCTTGTATATCACAAGTTTAACCAAGATGCGTGGTTTCTTTTTCCTTGACAGCAAATTGTTGAGTTATCTCTTAATATGATTGGCATGCTGTTCTTCTGTGACTAGTATTTATATAAGACAGCTAATCCAGCTGCATTGGGATGCAGAACACCTCCATCAATTATTAGCTTTTAGGCAGCATCAGATTTTTTTTTTTTTTTTACTTCATAGGTTGTTACCAAGGTAACCATGTTCATCATATCCTAAACAGATGATGGTGGGGGTTTCCTGATAATTTAGGTGAGTATTATGGGCTTAAATGCTATTTAAAGTTAGATTGATGTTGACTTAAATGCCATTTATCTATTCCTGCTTTATGTTTTCAATAATTTCAACTGGTTCAGACTTCAAGTTATGGAGTTGGACAATGATTTTTTTTTTTCCTTTTATCCGGATGCATTCTTCATTTTTACCTTTAAATAAAGACCACAATTTTTTTTTTCCAATCTTGATGCAGCTTCATAAAGGAATAAAGAAGTCTGGCATAATGGGTTTTTGTGATCCCTGTCCTGGAGAGCCGTCGCAATTACTAGTGGAATACACATTCAAGGGCAAGAACTACAAGGTTTTGGTTTTGTTGTTGTATTTGGTTATTCATATTGGGATTATACTTTTATATTAATCTTGTTGTTTTCCATTGGGTAGGTAGTGGTTGATGACTATGACTTGTTGCGAATCCCAAATGAGACACACAGAATCTGAGGCCTCTTTGTTGTTGGTGTTTGAGACATCAAACAATTTTGCATGAATTGAAAGTGGGTGAAATAAAAGCTGCCCTCGTGCCGCTTTCCCATACTTTTCAGTGTATCATGGCCTCTATTTAGCTTAGATTGTAGGATAACTGAAAAGCATGTTGAATTGTATCGTCCATGTGAATATTGACTGTTGTTGGTCTTGAAGATTTCATGTCAGTGCAGCCAGAGTTCAAGTTCATATAGGCTAAAGGCATAATAACTACTGTGATTTCTAAACTATTCATTCCTTCCTGTATCCTCACATATGATGTATGAGTTGTTCCTGTATTTTTCTGGGATTTCATTTTTAGAGGTATGCAAAAAAAGAAGAAGATCAAGCATCTGTCAGTATGTTGTCCATCTTGCACAACCTTAATCATCAAACGTAGCCGAAGGAAGGTTGTTTGTTTGTTTGTCTTGTGTGTGTGTGTGTGTGTTTGATGGCAGCTGAGGAATTAGATTCCGTGAATGCTCATATTCATTAGTGTCATTTTACTGTAAAGAATGATTTCGAGTTATAAATAATAATATAATTGGTGAAAAATGAAACAAACAACCGGACCAGAAATTATTATTATTATTTCTTTGGTATGATTAAGAGACTAAATAACACATACACATATGTACATTAAAATCCTTTAAAATTAATTTTTCATTTAGTTAATAAACTCAAAACTCGACCCTCCGTAATTGTTGATCACCATGGTGACATTAAAACTTCAATCGACACTAATTTCTCTTCGATTTGAAATATAAAATTTTAAAATTCTAAATATATACTCTTTAACTCAGTATTCTATATGCAAGTGTATAAAACCAAGTGATAAGTGAAGTGGGAAAGGGCATTTTAGGTCTTTAAATCTTAATATTTTTAAATCTATTAATAATCACTCCCCTCTAAAATCCCACGGCCACCTCAAATTAAACCCTAATCGGATTCTCCTCGCCTCTTCCCGACCCGAGGAGGGGCCAATAAAACCTTAATCGGATTCTTCTTACCTCTCCTCAACACAACGAGGTGACAAGAAATTATTCGTGACGATCTTCCTGTCCATCGGCGAACGGCCGCGGCGGCAGCGTCTTTCTCCAGCGTGCTCGTCGTCGGTATATCTCACCTCCTCCTCCTTCGCCGTCGTCCAACTCCGCCGTAGCCGCCAGCGTCTTCCCCTCTCTCTTCTTCCACTTCTCCGCAGCGCTTTTCCCCTCCCCCTCCCCCGGACGCCAACGTCTCCCCTCCCTCTCTTGCTCCCACCTTCGCCGTAGCCACACGACTTCCCTTGTCTCTTCCTTTCCACCCGCCGCCAGCGTCCCCTCTTCTTCGCCTTGTCGCCGCTGTCTTTCGCCCTTCCTCCCTGCGCCGACAGCCTCCTTCTCCTCCCTACGTCGGCGTCTTCCCTTCTCCTCCCTACGCCGGCGGCTTTCTCTGTAGCATCCTTTCACCCCCGCGGCTAGCGTCTTCTCCCCCTTCGCTTCGCTGCGGCCGCCCGCCGGCTTCCCGACAGCCTCCTCCTCCCTCTTCCCCTCCCAACCGACGACAACCCACAGCCACCCAACTGACAGCAGCCCAACCGACAACAATCAGACAGCCACCCCGATCGATAGCAACTCTCTTCCATATCTCCTCCCTCTCCTTCGCCTCGGACGCTTCATCCTTGCTCTCCTCCCCATAACCAACAACCCCCTTTCCGTCCTCCTCCTCCTTCTACGTTACTTATTTTATTAATATCAATGAACAATGTAATTTGGTCTTTCTGTGTTTTTTTGTTTTTGTTTTAGTGATTATATCCATTAGTCATGATATATATTTTTAAAATTTTAATAATCGGGCTCGCCTTGCTTTGCACAGGCGAGTGCATAGCACCTTGGGCGTTTTGGCCCCTTGGCACCTTTTAGCGCCTCTCGCCTTTGATTACATTGGCCTTGAATCATTGTCTCAGGTCGGCAATGGCAACGGATCAAGAACAAGCACACAAGTCCCACCGATCCCACAAATCGGGGGCTTCCTCCAAGAAAAAGAAGAAGAACCACGGCAGTTCGGAGCAGGATGCAAAGGAGCGGAATCCCAAGGTTTTGGAATCTGGGTGCCACTTTCTTTCTGTTTTTTTTTTTTTGGATTATTTCAAGGGTTCTGGTCTCAAATTACAGCTATGTTTTCTGGTAGGCATTTGCTTTTAATTCATCGGTGAAGGCCAAGCGTCTACAGTCCCGTGCTGCGGAGAAAGAACAGCGCAGGCTACATGTCCCAACCATCGATCGGTCTACTGGAGAGCTGCCTCCTTTCATTGTTGTTGTACAGGGGCCTCCAAAGGTAACATTTTGACCCATGAATGTTGAGGACAATGTCATTTTTTTAACTAACTCTTGTAGAGGGAATTTTAGAAGTTTGAAATATGTAGGGTGATAATGTATTTTGCAGGTTGGGAAATCCCTTCTGATAAAGTGCCTGGTAAAGCACTACACAAAGCATAATTTATCTGAAGTCCGTGGTCCAATCACTGTTGTCTCAGGTTTATATACTTTTGTGTTTATCTTTGGGCTTCCATTTCATTTTATCTGATTCTTATATGAATTTTATGTGGAAGTAATAGAAGCTTGATTCATTCAATTACTCCAGGAAAGCAAAGGAGGGTGCAGTTTCTGGAGTGCCCGAATGATATTAATGGCATGATAGATGCTGCGAAGATTGCTGATCTTGCATTGCTTCTAGTTGATGGAAGTTATGGTTTTGAGATGGTAAGCAGGATTATAATCTTTTTTCTTTTGTTGGCGAAAAATACTTGATGGACTATAGTATCATGCTTTGCTAAACAAAGGTGTTTCTACCGAGGTTGAGTCCATAGATGTACTTTATTTAACAGAGGGATTAGCCTTCGGCAGTCTTCTTCTGTACACCCAGAAAACCCATGTGATGAATGCTGCAGATGAAGCATTTCTTAGTGTGATGGGCATGTTATGCTAGGTGTCAGGGATTTAGTTGACCTATGCTGGGAATCCAAAAAGCCAAGAATTCTGTAAAGTTAGACAACTTTGTATTGATATTGATAACAGTTTATCATGTGATTTTTTGGAAAAGCAAATACCTACCATGACACCATCTGTTTCTTTCCCTTTTTGCTCCTATATTAATTGGTACTCCAATTAAAACAGGCAGCTCTTCGTCATCATTATTGTGTTGTAAGATGTGTATTCAATTTTCTTTTATTCATAACAATGTTCAAAGAGGTTTCTTCAAACATGCGGGCAACTTATATCCATTTAGTAAGGATTAACCACTAGATGGGGGCTCCTAGTCATTTTTAGTGAAAAGCAGTATTTTGAAGTTGCTGTTAATTTAGAAGTATTGGTGTGAGGTGCAAATTATAATGCTATAGAGCTTTGAAAGATCTGCAAATAGTTAAGATGATTATTTTTTTGATCATGAATTACTACTAAGTACGATCTTTAAGAAACTTCTATGTTAACAGAACAAACTTCTATGTTAACTGAAGATTTTATATTATAAAACATTCAGAAATTTTACTTTTCATTTGAATGTTGTATATTCTAAATCTCATTTAGATCGGATGGAATCATATGCAAGTCACAGCTCTACAATATGGTTCTGAAGATTTCAGTTTTCATAGTGAAATAGAATTTAGTACGTCGGGACAATTAATTTTACAAATGTATATGAAACATATGAAGATATTTCCTTATTCAGTTTTGTCATTATTATGGTTTCTATTTACTCCTAAGAAATAATCTCACCTGTTAAGAAAGGTGTACGACTGCATAACAAAGAGTATAATACTGTTTTCTTATATATTCTGGATATGTCATGCTTATATGCCCAAGTTCACTTGCCTCTTACTGTCTTATCAGTGGTTATGATTATAAATTTGAAAATCTTTCTTTTCAGGAAACTTTTGAGTTCCTTAATATCTTGCAAATTCATGGTTTCCCAAAAGTTATGGGAGTTCTTACACATATTGACAAATTCAAGGATGTTAAGAAACTCAGAAAAACTAAACAGCGGTTAAAGCATCGATTTTGGTCTGAGATTAAAGATGGTGCAAAATTGTTCTATCTATCAGGTCTTGTTCATGGGAAGTAAGTAACACTCAAATTAGCATATTACTTTTGATATCCTGTTTCCCTTATAATTATGGTATTTTGAGAATCTTACTTTTTGATGATTCTGATGGCGCCCTAGGCGCACCAAGTAGTTGTTTATTGGTGGTCTCATCGGTTGAACATCACATGCGCAAACCCTACAACCATGCACATGTTGGATTGTTCAAAAAAAGCATGATACATAGGACTTGTTTATGTATACCCATGCACATATGAAACCTTTCATACTTGTGAAACTAATCTTGGATTAGATGGTTCTATCACCCACTGTTTTTGTAGATGTTTCAAAATGATCTGCATTGTTTAAGATGATTTACATGCTCTATATCACATATGAAATTCTTCTTTTGAAGACATTGCCTATTCTTTGTTTAGGAAGATTCAGTCTATTTTTTCGGATGATCTAATGGATGTGCAAGATCCCTTTCAATCTTCTTTCTTGTATGTGTATCAGTTTAAATTTGTAAATTTTCTTGAAAGGGCAGGATTTATTCTTTGAAATCACTTACATCTATCTGTTTGATCTGATCAGCTATCTTTTGTGGTAGTCTGAATGAACAATCCTATTCACTGAATGTATGCTTATTCTTTTACATGACAACAGGTATCCTAAACGTGAAACTCACAATCTTGCAAGATTCATCTCAGTCATGAAAACCCAACCATTATCATGGAGGTCTTCTCATCCTTATATATTGGTTGACCGTTTTGAAGATGTCACTCCCCCTGGAAGAGTGCATACAAATAATAAATGTGATAGGAACATCACATTGTATGGTTATCTTCGAGGTAGCAATATGAAGAAAGGCACGAAGGTATTCTTTCCAGCTTCTTGTTACCTGGTTCTCCTGAATGATTCTGCTGTGTGGTTTTTCTTGTGTTAAAATTATTTTCTTACATCTTAACAAATTATCATGTAGAATTTTATTTTTTAATTTATTTGTAAAAATAATTTTATGCTTGAGTTCTGTTATTGTCTTTTGCTACTCTTGTTCTCAATTTTTCAGTTCTTTGATGGATAGTAAACACGTCTGTGATGTCTACCTGAGTTAGATATTGGTAGAAGATATATTATGACATGTTTTTTAATAAGAAAGTATGGAATCTTTTATCATCTCAAAGAATAACCACAATCCACAGTCGTAAAACCAGATGCACAATTAAAAAGAAAAGGTACAACTAACATTAGCACATTTGTCACATATCTACAGGGATATTTTTTTGTGAGCAGCCATAAATTTTGGGAGGAAAGGGGTGGCAAGAAGGGAAGAAAATAAATGGGTGGCGGAATTGGGTGTCCAAGGGCGAGCGAGTGATTGTGCAGTGGATTAAGTTCAGCAGAATTGGGTTTAATTATAATAGAGGCAGTACCTCACATTCGTTGGGATCAATGTTAGCTATCTGTAACTGAGTTATTGTGAATTTCAAAGATATAGAGGTTGTCCGTAACAAAGATTTAACATACAATTTTTCTCAATGTGGGAAACATGTTGGCTAATCATAATAGATTGAGCAAAGTGGAAAAAAAAAATGTTACTTAAGTCTGTCTATGGTTAACATGATGCTTAGCCCATTTTCATGTGGGACGAACTACCACCTAACATATTTTTGATCTCTTGTTGGGTAATGTGATTGCAGAAGGTGGAGGGTGAGGCTTGAGTAGTAAATTGTTCAACTTAGGTTTAAGATTCACTGGTATTCATTGTTTGTCGGTCTGGGTAAACAATGAGTACCAATATTAGGATATTTTCTGTCTTAGCAACATTTTGGATCAAACCTGAAAAATTAGGTATGGTATAAGTCAGCCATCGAGGTTATAGTCCCTCTACCCACTCAGAACCTCATGCAAGTTGAAAAAAAGTGAAATTCTAAATTTGCTGGTATTTTATCTTGGTAACAATGACTAGGAGTCTTAGTTTAGGAAATTTGTCTGGCTGTCTCAACTCTCAATAACATATTGGATTAAACATAAAAAATCATGGTAGATGTGAACCATTAATTGGGATTTTATTCCCTCTTGCCTCTTATAACTTTGTGCTAGTCAGAATCTATTGCTTATTGTGAAGAATTTATATTTTACATATGATCTACAAGAGTATGAAGATGTTCATATGTGGATCTACAATCTATGATCTATTTTGCCTTGAATTGTGTTTAATAATTTTGTTTGTGTAGGCTCTATTGTGTAACTTCTGATTCAATATTATTAAATTCCACTATTCTACAAGGTTGCCGTAGAAATAAGTTATATGTTCATTTTATTGTCATTCAAACTAGAAAGTGAAAAAGTCTTTTGTCCTAGAAGAAAATAGAAGGGAAGCAAAGATTTTAATATTTTATCACCAGTGATTACAATAGGCGCTCGGGCGCTCGCCTAGGCGCTCGGGCGAGGCCCGAGTGCCTCGCTTCATTTCCAAGCGGCTCGCTTCAAAGAGGCGCCGCCTGGGCGCTCGCCCGAGCTCAGGCGTCGTGCTTCAAAGAGGCGCCGCCTGGGCACTCGCCCGAGCCTAGGCGCCGAGCGCTTCGGGCGAGCGCCTGGGTTAAACCAGGCGATCGAACCAGATTTTTAGGTCTGGTTGGTCTCCGCTGCTTTAGTTGGTTTAATCGAACCAACTAAATCACCGATAACAGGCTCCCTCTCGCGATTTCCCCGACTTCCCCAACCCTAACACTCGTGATTTTGCCGTCGAGATTTCTTCTCCACTGTCACTGCTATCGTTGCCACTGTCGTTGCTCGCCGTTACTGTCGCTACTCGCCGCTGCCACAATTGTTGCTCGCCGACTGCTCGCCGCTGCCATAATCGCTGCTCGCCGCTCCCATTGTCGCTCGCCGCTCCCGTTGTCGCCATCGCTCGACGCTCCCGCTCTAGCTATCGCTTTCGCCTGCTACCGTTGCCGTTGCCTCAGCAGCCTCAGTCTTCTCACACTCTTCTCACTATACTGTTAACAATATATTAACAGTATACTGCTAACTGTATACTAATAATAGTATTTTTATTTATTAGATTAATAATATATTATTTTGATTTTAATACTATTAATTTTTATTTATTTAAAATTATTGTTAGGTTTCAGAATAAATTGCAAGTGTACAGAGCAACTCAATATATTTGATGTAAAATTTTATTGTTTTGATTTTTGAGACTTTTTATTAATGTGACATTGTTATTTTGTACCCGATTTTCTTAATTTAATAGTATATTTTTTATTTAAATAATTATATTTATTAATTATATTATATATTTTTATATTTTAGCACCTCGCTTCGCTCAGGCGAGCGCTTGGGCGAGCGCCTAGTACCTCGGGCGTTTTTGGACCTTGGTGCCTAGCGCTTTTTAAATCACTGTATTTGAGTAAGTTGGTGCGTGTAGCTGATGAAGGCATGATCAAATCGTGTTGTTTTCGGATCTGAAGGCCCGTAGGGGGTGGAGCAATAATCTTTCTTAGATTAATCTGCTGCATCTCCTCTCTCTGGTCTTGGATTATATTATATTTTTATATTTTAGCGTCTTGCTTCGCTCGGGCGAGCGCCTAGCGCCTCGGGCGTTTTTGGACCTTGGCGCCTTTTAGTGCCTAGCGCTTTTTAAATCACTGTTTATCACTATAATTGTAAGAGAAAGTAGCTAAGTGATCCCGCGGCAGTGACAAAGTCTTGTTTGGAGAGATAAAACTCTGCTAATCTAAGCATACTTGTCTTTTCATCAATTCCCTAATAACTTTGGCCTATATTTCTCTACAATTATTTGTTAATTTTTTGTTACTGCTAAGGTCTGTGGTTGTTGCCGGGCTTGTCATGGTACAAAAGCATGATGGATTGCTGCTCTTATCAGTGATTTTATTGCATGAGCTGCCAAGATTATGCGAAATCCAGTTAAGCAGTGTTAGGCACCATAGTCAATTGTCCTCGGCTCATGTAGAGATGATATCTTGATCATTCTCATTATTTCAGTGGATCTGTTCTCATCGGTGGCGTTAGGATAGCTTAATCATCCATTAGGATTGGTGTAATAGCTTGGAATTTCGTGTAGGTGTCTTATAGTGGGTCAGCCAACCCTTGGTAGTGCTTTTGCAAGGACACGATGATGATAATCCAATGATAAGATTGTGGTACTTGTGGTTGTTGCACTAGATTTTTGTGGTTGCCACATTGTTGTAGTTTCAATTTTATTGCATGGGGAATTATTTTGATGTTAACTTTTTGCATGGTGTTGTTACTGGATAGACTACTGTTCACTCTATTCCTAATAGGAAATGGAAGAAGAGTATTCCTTTCTGCTTAGCAACAGTTTGGACCATTGCCTATTCTTTCTGGTGGTTGGATATCTCAATTTTGGATCTCAATTTCATCCAATTTCAGCTCTTAGTTCTAACTGATTGTAATAGGACTTGACAATCATATTTTTTGGTTAGATGAGGACTGTCTTTAGACCAGGTTGTGGCTGTCTTACGTCTGCTTCGACCCAATGCTAATTTGAGCAAGTCATTGATCTGAATCACTAATTCTCTGGTCTTGGATGGGCTGGGCTGAACTTGCACATCTAAGTATATTTTATATTTTTGGTTTTTCACCTGTCAAATATTTATTGTACAACATAGCGAGGATCTGATACAGGATTAAGACATTGATATTTGGCCTGTTCTGAATATATTCAAGATGTTTGACCAGTGTGCTGTATATTATGCATCTTCAATTAAGTTAACAAAAACTTAATAAATAAGATTGGTTTCTTTTGGTTTTGATAGTTCTTACTCTTTATGTTGTCTTATTACAAGATTAGTTAGACATATGTCCCATTAAGATGATATTTGTGCTATTTTTAAATTGTTGTGTTTTGGTTTGTTAATCACTGGTCCACATTTGTCTGCTGATGAGTTAATCTTATATGTTCAATTATGGCAGGTGCATATTGCTGGTGTTGGTGACTTTGCATCAACTGGAATAACTAGTCTGGTTGATCCCTGCCCTTTGCCTTCAGCTGCCAAGAAGAAGGGACTGCGGGACAAGGAGAAACTATTCTATGCACCCATGTCTGGTCTTGGGGATCTTCTTTATGATAAGGATGCTGTTTATATAAACATTAATGATCATCTTGTTCAATTTTCTAAAGTTGACGAAGATACTAGTGCTTCTGGGAAAGGTAGGTATGCTATATATGTTGAATTATATAAAATTTCTACTTTTATGGCAGTGTTGGATTATTTTGATTGCTACAACTTTCATATGGGTATGTATTTTTGACATTTTCCTAAATTTTTATCTAAATTTTGGAGTGGCATACCTAGTAAAATTATATGACCAGGACATATGATTGATGTTCTGTAGTCAAGAACTGTTCAGCATACCTAAATTTCTTCGTATATGTTTTTTGATCTGAACTTCAACAAACAATTTGTCTAGTATTTGATGTGCAGTGCTCTTTTACCTCATCATCAATAAATTAATCCAGAAATAGGTGAACTTTTCTCCACTAATCAAGGATAAAGTTATAGACTAAAAAAGCTTCATTTTTGCATTTAGCAAATTTAGAATCTAAGAGTCACAAAAATCATGGTACAACTGGATAATGTAGTTTTAAGCAAGGATTGAATTTTGGGTCTGTGCTAGTGTACTGACACATGGTATCCTAACACATATCACGTACCTAAAAAGGTCTATCGAAAACCTTTCAGAACCATCTTTCTCAACTTTTCTTGACAAAAACAATTAATATTCATAGCATTGAAGTGATTTCAATATAAAAATTTAAAAAATACTAAGTTAAAACATATATTGAATAAGAATCAGTGGTAGTGTCTAAAGATTAGGTGTTACAGAAAGAATAAATTTAACGTAGAATAAAACATATACATGCTCCTACCACGAAAATAATTAGGGTCCGTACACAAACTGTAAATCGATATGGTATCTGCAAGATTCATGCATGGAACTGCTGCCATGACGTCTGACATTGATAATAGTGTGGTAGCACCCATGTAGTTGGAGGTGCATCAGACAAGTGGGACTAATCCATAGGATGAAGTGCACTAGAGTTGCTGCTCTTGTTACTATACTGCTGTTGCATACTGGAGGATATATCCAACTCTGAAAAAAATGATCAACTTTCACCATGCATCTCCTGGCCAGGATAGTAGGAATGATATGAATATGATGAATTCATCTTTTCATGATCATTAGTTGTCTTCATCTTACTTTTATCTTGGCGGGGATAAATTAGGTGTGTACCTCCTTATGCTCTGTGATTCATATCATGTATGACATTGAAATACTGCTTCTTGGTCCGTGCCTCGCCCGTCATATATGAAAAAAGTTTGAAGTCATAGAATCTGTCTGGATCTTTTAGGTGGAGTTTTAAACAGGAGTTAGAAGATTAGATGATGTAAAATTATAGTAGTGAAGTTTTACTGGTATTCAACACTATATTGGTCTTTCTTCTTTTTCTTGGTGAGCCAGTTTTTATGTATTTATTTGTGAGTTGTTATGAGTTTATGAATGAAAAATGCTGACTATTGTACAAAGAATCAATGCCTTAGTTATTATTCCTCTGTATCTAATGTGTTACAGCAGCTAGTATATTTTTCCTTTTCTGTGGCAGTGTGACTTCTACCCTTCACTTTCACTATGGTCTTATGAATCTGTTTATCTTTGATTACTTGTTGGGTTGATTTTTCTGGACCTGTACTAAACAATAATTTAGATTACCATGTTCCTTGTGTAAAAAAGGTTGCAAAGTCAATGCCACTTTGAGGCCTTTAGTCATACTAAGTCAAGGTTCGGTGTTGAAGCATTTTTTCCCCCCCTCTTTTGCTCCCACCTTTTACATAAACTAGTCCGTATATGATCCATGTATTGTCAACCTTTCCAGAAAACGGGACCGAGAGCTTATGGTCACTGCTTTCATCTATTGTGAAATCAATTTTTTTTCGGTTGCAACCCTTTTTTTTAAGCTCCCTTTATGCATGTTTTGATAATTTAGGAGCTGGGCATATTGATATTACTGTAGTCATTATCGAGAGCAGCAGATGCTCAAATTTTGTGCCATCCACCTTTATATATCATTGAAGTCTTATTTATTTGATTTCTTGTTTAGTCCAGCCGAAATCAATTTTGCTAATATTTTCATGCATGCTAAGTGCAGAAAATACTAGGTCTGGTTTGTAGGAACCCTGGCTATAATACCCATTAACAACTTGATAAGCATACTTTAAGGGTTAAACCTGATTAGTGTTGAAAACCAAAGTTTATAATGTGCCAGTCTACATCACATAGAGGAGGTAAACAAGTGTTCCAGTTTGTGCAACTGCATTCTACCCCTACCAGTAAACTGGAATACTTTAGGTTACAGATTCATTGTAGGCTGAATGGCTGATTAGTGTATAAGATTCAGCTTCCAAGTTGGCCATTTCTAGATTATGCCAGTCACAAAAGCTGATGATATGTGGTTTAGTTTTTTGTCAGCTAATTAAACTTTTACCTAATTCTTTTGAAAAATTCATTAGTTGGACAGATCTTCCATCTTCTCCTGTTGATTTCTTATCTCACAATTTTTTTTCTTTGTGATTTTTGCTCAATTTTTTAATAAATTCCTTCAGGAAACGATCGTGATGTTGGTGTGGCCTTGGTGAAAACACTTCAGAACACTAGATACTCCATTGATGAGAAGTTGGAACAGAGTTTCATAAATCTTTTTGGTAGGAAACCCCCTTCTGCATCTGATGATAATGTTGATGCAAATGAAAGTAGGTATAGTCAAAGACATGTTAGCATCCTGGATCAAGAGGATGATGATCGTTTGGATGACAAAGAAGTATCAGATGATGATGAAACCGGGAAAAAGGAGCTCATTGCAGAAAGTGAATCTGATGATTCTGATGGGGACAACAATTGTACCATGGATGATGATCATGAAGGTGATCAACAGATAACAGCATTTAGCCACGATCTGAAGGAAGAAATTGAGTTCCATAATGGAAGGTTCAGGAGAAGAGTTATTTCATCTGACTATAAATATAATGGTGATCTGCAGGTAAACTACCTATGCTGTTGGTTTTTCTTCTGTCAATTGATTCATAGATTCAGGGCAAAATGTGATAGCAATTTAACCGAGACTAGATATTGGACCTTGGGTACAACATGACAGTTATTCTGCATCAAACATTTTTTCTTGAAGTTGCTAGAGAAGAGAGATACATGAAACATGGTGAATCATTTGTAGTTTTCTAATTGATACTGCTGCATGTTTTTGTGACAATCTTAATTTTTTCTCATCGATTCTTGATCCTTTTCGTTCACTTTAATTTATTTGCTTATCGATTTTTAACTTCTCTTCATTCTTTCTTATGAATAACTGCAGTAACTACTATATAAGTACTAATTGTTGTTTGGCGATTTTCTGTTAGTTGCACTGTACAGTGAAAATTATCTGTGTAAAAGCTACAAATCATTTGCTCTTTATATCAAGATGAGGTTTCTTTTCAGATCTTTACATATTTATTGTCAACTATACTATCATCACTTGAACATGAAAATCGCAGAGGAATATTAATTGATGGTGATACTGCTTGTTTACTGTTTTGATTATAATAAAAGGTTGAACTGTAATCAGCAGTTATGTTTTGTAGACAACGTTCAAGTAAATCTTGAAAATTTTTATAGAGGCATCAGCTGATACAGCCTTTTCATGCAAAATGATGGAAATAAAGTTGAATAGCCATTCATAATCCTGTAACAATGGTTTTTGTTTTTGTGTGGGTCTTGAATATATTTCTGCTTGTTGGGACATTATGGCTTCTTGTCCTTGTTTTTGCGTGAACAAAATTGCTTCTTCACTACATCTGGTTTCTTCATAACATGAACTCGTTGTACTCTAGAGGAGGCTAACTCAATTCTCTCTGTAAGATGGATAGTTTTTGTTTTTCTGTAGTGCCAGTTGATCAGCTCTGGAACGTTATATGGGTTCAGTTATATAATTTTGGTTTGCTCGTGATTTCTTTTGGATCAAGACACTCTTTTTGTTTCCATTGAGCTTGACCTTTTTCACATCTTCAGAAAGATCTCGAGCTGTGCTTGTATTGTGTTGATTGAAGGTGAATCTGGCTGGTTTATGCCAAATATTATAAAAATCTTATTGATAGGTTAGGCATATGCTAGTTTCAACATATGCCCGTGCATGTAACTATGTGAAGTACATTCAATAACTAGGTTGGTACTTTTGAGTAATTAATTATTGATAGGTTGGGTAACCAAGAAACACCTTCAAGAATTAGCTGAAGGCTGAGAAATGCTTCTGACGACCTCTTTATTAAACCATTTTTTATTTAATGATGTTAGTTCTCTTCTAAAAACCATCCAATATTTTGGTTGGTCAAAAATTCCAATACTATTTCACCAAATGTGAGAAAGAAGTGCATATAATGATACCAAAGACTATTTCACCAAATACAGATTGGTACACTACCTGGTATACTGGGACCGAGCTGGTCTGATAGATTACTAAAATTGATATTGGACTGACATTTAAATCCTTGACTTCAGTCTTGGAAAATCATTCTCATATTAATGGCACTCAAAGTTTGATGAAATACTTTGTTTTCTTACCTTGTTCGTGATGAGAGACACGCTTGAAAGACAATATTGGAGGTTCACTTGTGGAAAAGCAATTTTTTATTGATTAAATTTGAGTAACAACGTTATTGACTTTTAGTTTCTACAATCCTTGACCTGTTAGACTAAATTTTCATTCATGAGTTTTCATATAAAAATGTTAAATGCAGACAATTAACCATTATGTTCAGCTTTATCATGGAGCTAATGAGCCATCATGTACAAGTAGATGTAATAACTCCATGTAAAATTATATATATGGACAAAGGAGGATTTGCACCTTTATACAAATCACTTTAATCACTTAGGTTAGAACTTTCTCTGTTCTCATTCCTCAATAATTTCCTTTGTTTCTTGCATAAGTACTCAAACATTGGGTGGATAATAAATTTGGTTAATCAATTCTGTTTTATGATTTGAGTGAATTAGCAATTAGCTGCTTCGTTTCTGCAGGTCTGACATTTAACCTTTTTTTGCTTCAGGACTCTGAAGGAGATGACATGCAAGAATTGGATGATGACAATGACAACGATGATGATCTGGGTGATCATATGGATGTTGGTTCTGAATCTTCTGAAGGTGATGGGGATTTGAATTCAGGTACTTATGAAGCATATAGCTTTTTTTTTTTCTTTTTTGATGCAAAAACAGTGGAGCTGTCCTTAGCATAAATCATATATTATAAGCACAGTAAGGAAAGAAGATAAGAAAATGAGGGAGAAGAGTCAACGAAGGAAAATAAAAATAGGCACCTGCAAATAGGTTTGCTTCCTGAAAAACTATTAAAAATGTGCCCTGACGCTTAGGTAGAAGTGTGCAGGAAGTCTCTGAACCAAGCAAGGCTACACTTGAGTATGTCGGAGGGCTCGCAAAAAACACCACTGTGAATATGTTATTTATTTATTTTTCCATGTTGTCCAACAGAGATGGATGATGAGACCAATTTTAGAATTCCATATGGGAAAGAAGTGAATTTTTCTGATGGAGAGAAAGAATTGGAAGATTAGTAGGGAACAATGGTATTAGTTGAACAGAGGGCATTCTGAATCTTGTGAGCTACAGGAGAACACAGAAGGATGTGATCAATAATTGCAAATTGGGCTGAGCAAAGTGAGCATGTCATCCAGCATCCTGAGGAATACTTGCCTTGAGTGAGTTTTATTTTTGATATTGAGCCACATGAATCATTGACCTCTAGGAATGCTGAGGCTTTTCCAAATATGGTAAATGCACAAAAACAGCCTTTGAATTTTAGGAGTTTACTGAAGGATGCCATTGAGAAGTGGGCATTGGGGTTCCATTCCGAAGATGGTTTCCAGATTAATTATGAGGAAGAGAAGGGAAATGACTTGGATTTAGATAAGGGGTTCCATTCCATAGATAATGCACAATATCTGTATAATGTCTGATGCACAATATCTGTGTAATGTCTGGAACTATCATGCTTCTGAGTGAGGAAGCCACATTAACGGTGGGATAATGGATGCAATTAATTAATGCAGTGAAGAGATAGTCAAGGTGAAAGACTTGGGCCATGCATCTTTTCAGGAATAAGTGAGAGGAGACTATGAAAGTTGTTTGACGTTTAGGATTCCTTGCCATATTGGAGATAGCTGGCCTATGACCTTGGAGTTATCCAGAAGAGCCTGCTTTGTTAATATTCTCAGAAAAAGAGACTAACCCCTTCCATGTAAATGTGCCTTTGGAAAGGGCTATCTGTTACCATTTGGCCAGTAAAGCTGTATGGTTATTTCTAATTATTGTTAGTTTGTTATCAGGGCCGAGATTGAGCATATAGTTCTTTTTGTTTAACCATTAAGTGTAGTTCACTTATTGTTCTTTCATGAACTTCATCTGGATTTGGTTTTCACAAGTTCCATGACTAAAATGTTGGTTGAGAAAGCTTTCATTTCTACTAAATGTTTATGCAAACTATGATGAGGAATATAAAATCTCACAATCATTCTTCTTTTCTCAATTTTGCATTGTAGAGGATGAAGGAGAAAATGTGTCCAAGTGGAAAGAATCATTGCTTGCTAAGACTGTGTCAAGACAAAATGGTAACTTAATGCAACTTGTATATGGCCGAAATGTAATGGCATCAACAACCACTTCACAGGAAGCACATGACAGCAGTGAGAGTGATGACAGCAATGAGGATTTTTTCATGCCAAAGGGAGAGAGGACAAAGGTATCTTGATGATGCTTTATACAGATTTGTTTGCATTGTTTGTTTTCTAGAAATTTGCTGTCATTTCTGTGAATACAGTTAATTTGGCTAGCTCCTTTAAAATGATTCCTTTAAAATCATTGTCTGCAGAAATTAAGTGATAATTTAGATGTTGATATTGTCGATACGGAAGATAGCTCAAAGTTCAACAACATTCAACTCAAAGACTGGTCTGATGAAGACCTTGTTAAAAGTATTCGCGACCGTTTCATAACAGGAGATTGGTCCAAGGCTGCTCAAAGGGGTCTCGGAACAGAAGATGTGGGAGATAATGAAACTGTTTTTGGTGATTTTGAAGATTTAGAAACTGGAGAGGTGTTCAAGGGAACTCCAGAAGATAATGATAAAAGTAGTGGAAGCTTTCGCATGGGAGATGACCAAGAAATGGAGGAGCGAAGACTTAAAAAGCTTGCTCTACGTGCAAAATTTGATAGTCAATATCCTTTTTTTCCTTAGCTGTTGCTTCTATTATTTATTATTATTTTTTATAATACTTGGACCATTAGATGAATAACAGCTGATAGTTATTCACTGCCAGAGGCCCATCTCTCTTAGTTCTTATTGACATTTCTTTCAATGTCTAAAGAAGATCCTCTTTGTCTTTTGCTTCTCGTGCTGAAAAAAGGTGCACATTGTTATGTCTGCCTTAACTTTGACCTACAGATGATGGATCTGACCTATCAGATGAGGAAGAACATAACAAGAGGAAATTCAACCAAAACCAAACTGACGCTGGGGGTTATTTCGATAAAGTATGCTTATTTGGTTTATACAATCCTGGCTTTCATTAATGATAGGACTTTGAAGATGTATTTTTGTTTTGCAGTTAAAGGAAGAGATTGAGCTCCGTAAGCAGATGAACATAGCTGAACTCAATGATCTGGATGAGGCAACTCGTGTAGAAGTGGAGGGCTTCAGAATTGGCACTTATCTGAGATTAGAAATCCATGGCATTCCTTTTGAGATGGTTGAGTATTTTGATCCACGTCATCCTATTCTAGTTGGAGGCGTTGCACTTGGAGAGGAAAATGTTGGATATATGCAGGTTCTTGCATGCCTTCAATGTCTATATGATTCAATGTGGTTGTTTTATCTTTGGGCTTCAGAGTTGGTAATCAGTGCTGAATTGCTATGCTCATCTGAGAAGCTGATTACTCTTTGAATTGAGATATCTAGCTGTACTTTTAAGCAAAGGATTGTCATGTTAGATATTGGACCCGTTTCGATGATCTGGTCGAATTGGTAGGTATTGGTCAGTACCAGTTTGCCATGTGTTGGTACATTGGTACATATTGATGTTTGAGAGAGGAAGATAAAGGAGAAGGGGTACACCGTTATATATATATATATACATACTTATACATATATATACATACATATACATATATATACATACATATACATATATATACATATATACATATATATATATATACATACTTATACATATATATATATATACATACATATATATACATACATATACATATATATACATATATATATATATATATATATATATATATATATACATACGTATATATATACACTCACACACACACACACACATATATATGTGTATGTGTGCGTGTGTGTGTGGCCAACCCTGAACAGCTTTGTTGTTGTTGTATGTGTATATATGTAGTTCATGGTCAATTGTAGTGGCATTTATGTGAACATGTGACCTACAATGTCTTTAACACTAACTTTAATTGTCCGTTTTTCCTTATTTCTCGATATATACATATATATATATATATATATATATATATATACATATATATATATATATATATATATATATATACATACGTATATATATACACTCACACACACACACACACATATATATGTGTATGTGTGCGTGTGTGTGTGGCCAACCCTGAACAGCTTTGTTGTTGTTGTATGTGTATATATGTAGTTCATGGTCAATTGTAGTGGCATTTATGTGAACATGTGACCTACAATGTCTTTAACACTAACTTTAATTGTCCGTTTTTCCTTATTTCTCGATGCTTGTCTTTGTTCATTCCATTACCATTAACAAATGGTTAAGTTATTATCATAAATAACAAATTTAGTGTTGATTTATCCCTGTGAAATCATTATTGATTCTATTATCTAATATATGTAGTTCTCCTTTTTGGGCATTTAGGACAAGATGCTTGGATTCTTTAGTATTAGATGCTGCAATATGCATTCTACATAATTTGCTGTGTTTGGTTTGTTTTTATTGATATCTTCTGTTATATTATAGGCTCGATTAAAGCGGCACAGATGGCACAAAAAGGTCCTCAAGACAAGAGACCCAATTATCATTTCAGTTGGTTGGAGGCGGTACCAAACAATTCCTATATATGCTATTGAGGATCGAAATGGGCGGTATCGCATGCTGAAATACACGCCGGAGCATATGCATTGCTTGGCGATGTTTTGGGGACCTCTTGCACCTCCTAAGACTGGAATACTTGCTCTACAGACCTTGTCAAACAATCAGGTACTTGTTTATACTATATGGAATCTACTGTAATATATTGCATTAGGTAGTCAATAATTTATTATCAATTGATATTAAAATTAGGGCACTAGGTGTGGAATATGTCAGCAAGATACCTTTTGATTATAGTGCTATAAATAGGATTGATCTTGGTATAGCACAGACATGAACTTATGATTTGTATAGGACATTCTAATACCTTCACGTGGTTACACACCTGAACATGCATGTGTCTATCACATGAGGGAAAAAAAGAACTCACTGTTCCGTTCTTGTTTTGAAGTTTTTTTTGCTGAAAGCTGCATTTTCAACAGACTGGATTCCGCATCACCGCTACAGGTGCAGTGCAAGAGTTCAACCATGCTGCTCAGATCATGAAGAAGGTCAAGC
This sequence comes from Musa itinerans, assembly GCA_001649415.1. Classification (NCBI taxonomy): domain Eukaryota; kingdom Viridiplantae; phylum Streptophyta; class Magnoliopsida; order Zingiberales; family Musaceae; genus Musa; species Musa itinerans. The sequence continues at coordinate 541,601 of LVTN01000038.1, forward strand.
TTGTTGGTTGTCCATTGAAAATCTTCAAAAAGACAGCACTAATTAAAGACATGTTTACTTCTGACTTGGAAATTGCTAAATTCGAAGGTGCAGCAATTCGGACTGTAAGTGGTATCCGAGGGCAGGTTAAAAAGGTAAATTATGTTACATTTGCAATTTCTTTTATTTGGGTGTGTTATTTCTGCTTTGTTGGTTATCTTTCTGCTCATCAATTGGTCGATGACATTGCATTCTCTCTTTCATGTGGAGGTTCCTATTTCAGTCTTCCATTCAGATTATCCTGGACTTTAAAATGCTAAGAAAAAATTCTGGCTTAAGTTGTCATGAGTAATTTTTTTTGCATGATATCTTCTGCATTGCCCCCCCCCCCCACAGTTGCCTTTCGTTTTTATATAATTTGATTTTAAAATTTTATTAAAACTTGCATTGAATTACTTTGTTACTATAGGTTATCTGGTTGTTTCCTTCAATTTATCACTGGGATCTTGACATGGAAATTGCTTTCCTACAGTGCATGTGTGTCACTATACTTTACATTCTTATTTTAATTGATTGTTGGTTATCTACAATTCTAAATTTTGATGGCAGGCTGCCAAGGTAGAATTAGGCAACCAACCAAAGAAAAAGGGTGAAAGTGTGAAAGAAGGGATCGCAAGGTGTACATTTGAAGACAGAATTCTGATGAGCGATATCGTTTTCCTGCGTGCGTGGACTCGTGTAGAGATTCCACGCTTCTATAACCCTGTGACAACATCCCTGCAGCCTCGAGACCAGACATGGAAAGGCATGAAAACAGTAGCTGAGCTCAGACGGGACAACAATCTTCCAGTACCATACAACAAGGATTCAGTTTACAAGGTGCCTAGTTTGTTTTCTCAATGTATTATCAAAATCAATGGTTTCTTCTCTTCTTTGATACTATTAATTTCTTTGTTTTCTTTTTTGGGCAGCCAATTGAACGGAAGCCAAGAAAATTCAATTCGCTGGTGATCCCACGGAAATTGCAAGCTGCGCTGCCATTTGCTTCCAAACCAAAGGACAAGCCAGCTCGCAAACGACCATCACTCGAGAGCCGGCGTGCTGTGGTAATGGAACCTCATGAGCGGAAGGTTCATGCCCTCGTCCAACACCTTCAGCAAATTAAGAACGAGAAGGTAAGAAATTTTTCTTCTTGTAAGAAGCAACTCAAATGTGTGCACTGCTGTGGTTGCATTGATTAGCTATATCAAGGCAGACTGGTTTACATTGTGGGATAATGAGAATATTAAGTTGTGAAGCTGTTTCATGACTTCCTTATGGTAGCTAATGCCTGCAGTCACAGGGGTCTCCATTTTATGCCCATGTTTGCTAATGTTAGTTGGCTCTGGCAGATGAGGAAGCGGAAGACCAAGGAGCAAGAGAAAAAGAAAGCATATGAAGCAGAAAAGATGAAGCAGGAGCAGTTATCCAAGAAGAGGCAAAGAGAAGAACGAAAAGAGCGCTATCGCCATGAAGGTAAACACAAAAGAACTCGTAGGAAAGTCGAGGATTAATAGCACCTTCAGCTATCGACCAGTCATCTTAGAAGTTTGGACTTCATAGAACAGTGATGTATGCTGGTCTTCAGGGTTCTCATCCGCAAATATGATGGTGAATTTTAGAGAAATGTTGAGTATTTGATTATTTCTTTTTTTACCAAGTATAATTTCATGAAAAAAGATGGGAACAGATTTCCAATGGAAAACAAATTGTCGGTTATTCCAATTGCGGATGGAACACTAAAGACCTTCTAACGGAAGCAGCTATTGTATCTTAATTGTAACTTATCTTTTACTGGAAGAAACTGGGCTACATTTGGTCGGTTTGATACAAACATTTTTAAGAGCCATGTTTAAATGTTATATATCATGGCAAAACAAGAGAGAGAGAGAGAGAGAGAGAGAGAGAGAGAGAGTAATTGAGTGTACCAGAATCTATTCAACCAGTGTACTCATCTCCCCTTGATTATTTCAAGCAGTCTCATCATTGTTTGTCAAGTTGTATGTTCCTTTAAATAACATTTTGAACAAAATCCTTTTAAGTCTCGTCACTGTGATCATATTGAACATATTGCAAGCAGTATCATCACTATGAACTCATGCTCGCTTTGGATTTAAATCATATGTTGCTTTGATCTTTCACAGATCAAGCTTTAAGCTAATTTTTTGCAAGCACAAATAATGGAGGCAACCATTTGCCACCCGTGTCGTCCAAGAATTATAAGCATGAGCGTTCCAAAAATGTCCACAAGCCTAAAAATCATGGCTGGGAAAATGCAACTCATTTAGCACTAGCCATGGATTGTCAGGAAAAGGGGTATTGCATTATACTGATAACTAGCAGGAAGAACATGATTGCATTTTTAAGCTCTAATTGCTGTTTAGAGAGACTTCATTTCTTCTTCACTCACATGCCCAGCTTCTGTTTGACTTTTCATCTTTGCTTCACACTTCCACCAGTGATATAGACGCCCTGTAAGCACACTCGAGGATCATATTAATTGTCTTCAGGTAAGCTTCAAACTATAGTGTAAGACTTAATTGCCAGAGAAAGATTGTTCTTTTACGACCAAATGGGTTGTGATTGGATGGAGAGCGAGTCATGAAAATAATTTCTTTATTTGCGTAGGTAAAAATGGGTTGTCTTTTCTGCAAGAACTTTGCTTATGCAAGAGAACACTTACAGAGTTCTTGGAGTAGAAGAAATCTGGTAGGTGGCAATGGCACCACCAAACACTGAAAGGCTCATAGAAATTTATTGGTTTGCAGATTCTGCATCGCTTTCTTTGCTGCTGCTAGCTGTTCTACCATTAAGAATTTTCATGACAACCGCATGTGTCATCTCATTTCAGTATCACACACAGGTCACTTCCTCCCCACTATTTACTGAGTTTTATCTTGGTCATTTTACATTAAAAAAAAAATCTTGTTGGACTTATACCCTACGATACTTTCCTAATTGATTTTTATTTAAAATATTTTTTTTATCACTTTAATAAAAATATCTATTTGTCATCGTTCCTACTTCCGATCACTTTGTATCATCATCACTCTCGTCATCATCTTGACCTCTGATTCTCACGATTTTCGACGTCATCATTATTATCCTGTCCTTCATTAGTTATCTTCATCTTTTCACATCATTGTCTTCCTCGGTTGACCAGAGGAGGATCGGATGGTGACGTTTAGGATAAAAGTCTAATAATAAGTTTTTTTGATAAAATATTTTTCTTTTATTTTTTATTTAAAAATACTATTTTCAACCATTGTTCTTTTAAGTTTTTAACATAGAAGAATAATCCTATCATTATCAAAACCTACCCTCAATTTTTTTCTATTTAAGCTCGATTAATAAAACCCATTTTGAGTGGGCCAATTAACTGTAGGTAAAAATGGGTTGTCTTTTCTGCAAGAACTTTGCTTATGCAAGAGAACACTTACAGAGTTCTTGGAGTAGAAGAAATCTGGTAGGTGGCAATGGCACCACCAAACACTGAAAGGCTCATAGAAATTTATTGGTTTGCAGATTCTGCATCGCTTTCTTTGCTGCTGCTAGCTGTTCTACCATTATGAATTTTCATGACAACCGCATGTGTCATCTCATTTCAGTATCACACACAGGTCACTTCCTCCCCACTATTTACTGAGTTTTATCTTGGTCATTTTACATTAAAAAAAAAATCTTGTTGGACTTATACCCTACGCCTCCCCACTATTTAATTGATTTTTATTTAAAATATCTTTTTTATCACTTTAATAAAAATATCTATTTGTCATCATTCTTAAATCCGATCACTTTGTATCATCATCACTCCCGTCATCTTCTTGACCTCTGACTCTCACGATTTTCGATATCATCATTATCATCCTGTCCTTCATTAGTCGCCTTCATCTTTTCGCATCGTTGTCTTCCTCGATTGACCAGAGGAGGATTGGGTGGTGACGTTATAGGATAAAAGCCTAATAATAAGTTTTTTCGATAAAATATTTTTCTTTTATTTTTTATTTAAAAATACTATTTTCAACCATTGTTCTTTTAAGTTTTTAATATAGAAGAATAATCCTATCATTATCAAAACCTACCCTCAAT
>LVTN01000038.1:545819-558247 GCA_001649415.1 Musa itinerans
TATATATATATATATATATTGATGAACATTGATTACATTAATTATGAGGATAAAGACATTTGAAATGTTTACCCAAGATCATGCATCACCCAAGACACCAATCCATCCATTTCATAAAAATAGTCCTAATCTAGAAAAATTATTGTATCAATCTTGCAGGATGTACTTTTACACAACAGATATACACAGTGTGTTAATTATTATTATTATTTGTGCATTTGTTTTCTAATTGACACTATTCTGAACATGGTGGATAACCGCACGTAAATTTTGGACATGTCTTCAACAAGAAAGCATAATTTCGTTTGCAATTAGTTCGCAACATTGCTATAGAAGAACAATAAATGCAATTAGATTCGGTAGAAGTCTATTTAAGGGAGGCTAATTAATGCTGAAGAGGTCACGAAGGCAAACCCACCCCCACCTGCCTCCGTTTCCTCGTCCTCCCCAGCCGTCCTCGTCATCGACTCGACTTCCCCCAAGGATTTCGACTCCGTCCTCCTTCCAATTATTCTCTCTCCTTTTTCTCTTTTGCTTTTGGTTCCTTCCCTCGTCTCGCTTTGGCCGGTGGGTGGGGATCTAGAGGCGGATCCGAGATGAGTTCCGTAGAGCTGCTGGAAATCGATCCCCTCGAGCTCCAATTCCCTTGTGAGTCCCATTTCTAAATCCTTCTCTTGCTGGTTTTTCCGGAGTTGTTCGGAAGATCATCGCTTGTTGTACGGTTGTTCTTTCTTTTCTAATCGTTGAGTTCTTTTTGTGATTTGTTCTGAGAAGTCGAACTCAAGAAGCAGATCTCGTGCTCGCTGCAGCTGGCCAACAAATCGGATGATTACGTGGCGTTTAAGGTTGTCGATTTCGGCTTTTGTTCCCGTTTTTCTCTTATTTCGTGTGTCACATTTCGTGTAAACCCTAGAAAGTTGCAATCTTTTTTATCGTTTCTTGAATTTTCTTTTGTAAAGTTGGAATCTTTGGTTGTATGATTCGGCTATTACAATAGGTGAAGACGACAAGCCCGAAGAAATACTGCGTCAGGCCAAATTCTGGGGTCGTCCTGCCGCGGTCGACATGTGTTGTTATCGGTATGCTGATCTTTTCTCTGCCCTAAATTTTCCCTACTTGGAAGGAAGATATTATATTTTCTTCTAAGAAGGTTACAATTTGATTCAGTTACAATGCAAGCACAGCGTGAAGCTCCACCCGACATGCAATGCAAGGACAAGTTTCTTGTCCAGAGTGTCATTGTTGACCAAGGCGCCACTACGAAAGACATGACCACGGAAATGGTATATCTAGTCTCCAGCAATCTGATTTCAAACACTTGCTGTCGCAAATTGTAATTAGGCATGCCAGTGGGTATATGTTATCAAGGATTGACAAATGTATTTGATCTTGTTTTAGTTCTCAAAGGAGTCAGGGAATGTGGTGGATGAGGTAAAGTTGCGAGTTGCCTATGTCTCACCTCCTCAGCCACCTTCGCCTGTGCCTGAGGGATCTGAGGAGGGTTCATCACCTAGACCTTCTGTGTCAGACAATGGAAATGCGAATGCCTCAGAGCTACTTGCTGTGAGTATTTTAACTTATTGCTTTATGCGCGTTATTCTTTTGAGATAGAGGATTTTAACTGTAATGCAATAACAGGCAACGAGAGCATATGCTGAAGATATTCAGCAAGAGAAATCTTCTGAGGTGAGTCTCTTATTCTTTTTGTGGAGTTCTGATTAACTTACAATTGAATCAGTGAATGTCGTGCTGTTCGATTTTTCATCTCTTATTCTTTTTTTTCTGCTCGTAATGTTATCTATGCTTTTCAGTTATTTCCTACAGATCTGGTTAGGTGCATGTTTGCTTATAAGATATGACTTTGTATGTCTGATAGTTGCTTTTCGATGTAGATTTTTATAACATAAGTAGACCTTTTCTAGTTTCTATTGCATCGATTTTCTGGATATATTAGAGAGAGAGGTCCTCATCTAAAGAACTACCTAGTCAAATACTTGGACCAGGTAGTTTCTTTGGCCCAGGTAGGTCTTCGTCTAAAGAATTAAGGTTAAATACTTGGACCTTAATCCACAATGGGGATCAACCACCAACTCAACTTCTCATCAGTAGTTTCTTTGGCTTGTTAAACTTATGTTTTAAAATCTAGCATTATAACATAGGTGTATTAAAATTACTTGTAAAATGAGTTATATTTCTATTCTATGTGATCTTGTAGCATCTCTTCATTACCTTGCTAAATCAGACTCTTGGATATAAGTGTGAATCTGATGCCTGCATCTATGTTGATGCAACAATGTTTGGTGAGATAACATCTGCTAAGATACAGAGGTGCTATTGCTCTTGGAACATGTAATTCTATCACAGTATTTTAAAACAAAAAACTTTTGACCAAAATCACTGATACCTTAAAGCTGTGTTAGACTAACTTGCAGGAGTTATAAAGGGAATATATCAAACTGAATAAATGTAACAAATCATGTTTTGTTTACATTCGATATAGATCCCACATTCAACCCCTCATCCCACTAGTTCACTCAAGAAACCCCACGCCTTTCATGCCACCCATTGCTTGCTATCACAATGCCCTATCAATGGGTAGCAGCGTTGGGTTTAAAGGGGCATGTGTTCCATATTATAATGTTGGCATTTGCATAGGCATGCATTATCTATGATTTGAATCTTTTGAGACGATGAACTTGTTCTGGTGATAATGAAAAACTGTGTATACTCAACAGTTCATGTTAATTGTTCACTGGCCATTGACATGATCAGTGTATAGAGCTTGTGGGACATGACCACTTATATATAAATTATGTGACAAATTTATATCATACTTTCATGTATGATATTATAATATATCTTATTAGACATTTGTATCTTGGTTTTGGTTCTTTGCATTAATGGCTCTCCATGTAATGTCAAAATATTTTTCATGAATATAGTTTGAATGCTGCTTTTAGGTGGACCAAATTAGCCCTGTAGGTAATATCACCTCTCACAGAACTGACAAGCACCTGAAACATTTGGGATTAATTCAGTCCACCTAATAGCTTTTCCATATAGTTTCCTTTGGCAGGAAAGATGAATGTTTTTTCCTGTGTAATCGATGGAGCATGATTGAACAAGTATTTTTGTTTATGCCACAAGACTCTGCTGGAAGGTATACAACCTTCAGCATTGAGGTTAACAATAAAAAATTTGCCCCGTAGATACTCAATTAGCTGCTAAATTCGTGATTTTTATTTAAGATGTTAAGAGTTGAAGTGAATACTCAATGACAAGTCTTTGAGTAAACTGTAAAGTACAATGGAATTATTCTATGCAATAATAAGTCCTTGGAGTTTCTAATATGCCAAAACAGCTTCTGGTATGGATGTAAAAATATTGATTGTTTTCATCTTTCTAGTGTGAAGTAAAAAAGAACTATTCTTTCCAATAAGCCCTTCTGATGTACCAAAACAACTTTTGGTATTGATGTGAAAACAAGATTTCTGATGTTCCTGGTTGTTTAATTGAGCTTCAACAAGATATATTTCAGTTGTAGAATGATTCCTTTGGCTTTTCATTTAGAAGCGGGAGATTGTGCTCGGTTTAGGCATAATAAATTACTAAATGACGTGGATACCCTAACTTTGCATGGATCTACAATCAAATCATTTTGTTGTACTTCAACAATATGAAATGTAATGTTTATTAGCATTCATTTATTTTTGGACTAGCTGAGTGAGACACATGATGTCATGTTAAAGGTTGAAGACAGGGAACAAGGAATTACAATATTTGCTTAGTTTAGTCTATGTAGTGATGTTTTTAAGATTGATATCAATAAATTATGAGCACTATCTATCTCTTCACTAGCCTGATGGCATGTATTTAGTGATTAAAGGTTTTCCTCATGAACATTAGAATTTGTTAGATGCTTAGCTTTAGTCAAGATCATGATTATTCTTGCTACACCATGGGCATATGCTGGTCTCCCACCAACATCGTATGTGTTGCAATGCATCCCATGCTGATTGCCATTCACCAGTCATATTACCAGCTTAGACATGTGGGTATGCGCTACCATGGATATGTACCCAAAGATGATGGTGTCCCATCTACATGGTACATGTCAGTCTGCCTAAACAGGCAGGATGTCCATGGTCAGATGATGATATATTGTAACAATAATCCTAAATATGGAAGCATAATGTATAATTCTTAAGAATAAGACAGATTTTTGTAGCAATAAAATCAGCAAGAAGAGATACTCATTTGCATTGCAACAGTGTAAATCTTTACAAGGAGACTTCCTACTCCAATATCTGTCTCCAATTTGTGAGATAGCTGTGTAGAATAAAGTGAGAAACATGTAAGATGTTTAGTTAGTGGAGCTAGTGTTGTTCCCAAAGCAACAAGAGTAAACACCTATAGAACACGAAGGATCATGTGTTTCTGAAATGTGCTGTTGTGACATCTTTTTACAATGAGTATGCATTTATTGGCTTATTTAATTGGTTTGGAACCATCTTAGATTAGTATAATTTGAACTAGATTATGTTCAATTTAGGTTAAATTGATTTGAATAAGTCAAATCAATTCGGAGTCATCCTGAATTGATCTAGACTAATCAAATATGGTTTAGTTCAATCAATGTTTGTGCTCAAATCCAATAATTACATAATATTGGACTAGGCTAGGACAACTCATATACTAGTTATATGCACTGCACATCATTGTGCATGCACCACAGCAGGTTGGGCCGACCTTGGCCCATGGACTGGTCATATGCATCGCACATGACATGTACACTGCACATCACTGTGCATGCACCACAGCAAGTTGGGCCGACCTTGGCCCATGGACTGATCATATGCATTGCACATGACTGTGTTTCTTAATAATCTAGAATCTTTGGGTTAGTTAACAAACAAGTCATGATTGAGATGATTTACTCATAATACTTGATTGCAGTTCAGTGGCCGCTGATAATGCAGCTCGAAAGATCAACAGTACTAATAAGGGAAAAATTGAAGCACTGATTGTAAAAGTAGACATGTGGTCAATAACAACAATATATGCATGCATGTGCAAGGATACTTCTTATTTATATGTCATTAACTGGTTATTCCCTCTTAAAACCACATACCAGTAATGTGACTTTTTCTAGTCTCTCCACTTTAACTAATATTTCAAGAGGCATATTTAGATACATTTGCTCCACTTTAGCTTGTAATTCTAGGGTTCTCAAAGTTATGTGCCAACATCCTGACTCTGTGAAACTTGGGTTTCCAAGAGATTTCAGCATGTAAAATATAAGAAAAATAAAACATTGATTATCTACAATACTGATGTATGAAGGAAGGAAGCTAGAAAGCTGGTAAACATTTCTTTTGCACCCTCGACTCCTGCAGTTGATCCTTAAGTTGCAATTGGTTATCCTACCACATGAGCAAGTTATCTAACTCCAAACAAGTTTATTGATCTTTTGTATTCTTGACAACATATAATCAGCTAATCAGGAATGTATTTTCAAATTACGCATTCCATCTGAACGATCAATGGTTGGTCATCAACCTTTCAGTCTCTCTGCATTTATTTTAAAGTTATTACATGGAATTGTTACTTCTTCTTTTTTTTTCTTTTCATAATTAGTTATTCTCATCTGATGCATGTTTGTTGTAATGTGCTCAAACACACCTCAGGTATATTTTTATTAGGAATTTTGAACTCTCTTGCCTTTATGATGATTAATGTTATACTGGCAATCTTTAATTGACCTTTTCTTCATCCAGAATTTGGCTCTAATTTCAAGGTTGACTGAGGAGAAGAATGTTGCTATTCAACAGAACAGTAAACTGCGACAAGAACTGGTAAGCACCAACATGGTTTATCAATGGACTTTTTCTCATGCTAGTGGATAGAATAATATAGCATATTATTACAAAGTATGTCATAAATAATTAAAAATAAATTATTTTGAAAATTTTGTACAGAATTCTGGTAAAAGTTTCTGAACTTCTCAATGTACCTAATTTTTTTCTTGTTTATAGCATGTGCTCTCTTGCTCAATGCTGCAAGTTCACGAATTCAACATCTTTTCAGGCATCTTTACTGGGGTTATGTGCCACACATAACCTATTGATAGAATACATAATTCATTGTCTTTTTGTACAGCTAAAATTTGTCCACTGCCTAATTCCAGTTGTAAAGGACAATAACTATTGCAAACAAGCCTGTTCTGGTAGGTTCTTGATGCCCTCCATTTGTTTGTATATATTGATCAGCAATGAGAAGCAATCATGGATATTATGTTTATTTGGTTCAAAACTAAGTCCATACTAGGTTTCACTGCCACTACCTATATTGGATATTAATTTGCTGTGGTCAACCTTATTACATGATTTGGAACACTTTCAGATGTGTCAGAATAATCTAGTTATTTCCAGGTTTTCCATCACAGAGTAAACATTTGTTCTCGTTTGAGTTTGTCATAATCTAGTTATTCCAGGTTTTCCATCAGAGTAAACATTTGTTCTCGTTTGAGTTTGTTGCTAGCTTGGTGTCTCGTCTGAGCCTATCACAAGGTCTCAAGACTGGATTCCGCAGGGTTCTGCAAAATTGCATCGAAGTGTGGTCGACAAAAAGCCTTCTGATACTTAAGTTAGTGCCGGAAAAGATTTAGAGTAATCGGGGTTATGACAGTTCTGAGAATTTATATTTTCTTTTCTTGTGTACAGTAGCATACCTGAGATCTTCTTTAGGAGGCTTTGACAACCATCATGGATAAGTGGGGAATCATTTCATAAGAGCAGTTATGCTAGATTATTAGGCTTTACTCTATCGTGAAAGGTCACAGTTGCATCCAAACCTACAGCCAGGCGTTGCAGTTAACATCGTCACATATTGGGTTGACTACATGAGGCATTTTAGCTGATGTGTCGGGTTGGCAAGATGACCAAATAGGTGTGATTGATGGTGATGTAGTGTTCGGATGTCCACATGAGATCTCTTATTAAGATATATTAGCATTTTAACTATACATGTATGCATGCTTTTTCACAAATCAAGATCTCTTTAAAATGGCTTAAATAAGTCCTAGAAAATTTTGTTCCCATTAGTCCTAAAAGTGTTAACCTAGAGATCATACACGTAGCACACTTCTATTATCTCAGTCCATGAGATTAAACAACTATGCTTGGCATGTTTCAAGGCAGTCATCCTGTGAGACTGTCGGTTTAGTTAAGTAAATAGGTCGTTAGTGATGTTTATTTTGGACTCACCATACTCCTTGATTTTAGTTCTGATAGTTCAAGGAATCATCAGTACTTTCTTTCTTCTTTTTATGCCCTTTAATCGTAATCATATAACTCCATAAATACGCTGCCCATGCCGCGTGACAAATTATATTTGCGAGAATGACTGATTATTACTTGTTTTTCAGTTATAGCTATGAGAAAACTGTGCAACATGTTACTGTTTTTTCTGCATGAGTACAAGAAGCCTACTCATTCAACAAAGCATTCAACTAACTATATCAGATTCGTAAAATGGGCGCATTCAATCAAGATTTATGATTCAACTTATTATCATTTATCCGTTCTTTCTGCAATAGCGATGTGGTTCTTTTTTGGTGGAAAGAACTTTGGCATTAGTAGATACGTACCTGAACACGCTGTAAATTCTACCGATTGCTAATTAGTCGTCAGTCTTAGACTAAGCACGAATGGGGTCTTAAATCTGAGTTCATGTCAATCTTAGACAGTAAGCACGAATGGGGTCTTAAATCTGAGTTCATATATATTCTTTAACAATATTTTGTCATTGTTGCATGCAGGAACTTGTGAGGCGAGAAGTCAGCAAACAACAAGGTGGCTTCTCATTTATGTTTGTGGTGATCATTGCCTTGCTTGGAATTTTTCTAGGGTACCTGTTGAAGAAGTAACAATGGCTTGTAGCCTTTTATGGACACTCATAGATCTGACTGCCACATTGTATTAGGTCCTTATAGGAGTCAAAACTAGCTCACCTAAGGTCTGGTAGCTTCTTTTGACTGTTTAGCAGCGGCTTCAGTTGGTGTAACATCTGATATTATGGGTGTGCAATTTCGGTACCATGCGTCCTTCGTATTTATTAATACAAATGTAGAAAACCTTGATCCTCTTGAATTATTATCATTTATAATAACTTGTTTGTGAGCAAGTGCTATCAGTAATCTCAAATATTGATTCGTGTTTATTGACCTCAAGATTTTCTTGTGTTTGTGCTGTTTCAAACTTTGTATCTGCGGTTAATACTCTGTCGTATCTGCTTAGACTAGGGAAACTGACAGTAGTAGGAAGATTGCTTTAATGTTTCAATGGCATTATTATTCAGAAGATGATGAGAATTTGAGTCATTCCTTGAAGAGCTTTAGTTCCAAAACAATGTAGCAGCCCATGGATGACATTATCATTATTCATTTTATGTTGGCACGATTGCTGGATCTAAAACTGTTTGCCCATGTAATGTATTTGTTCTTTGTAGCAGCCCATGGAATGGTTGTTGCTATGTTGTATTCCATATGAAGTTTATCATAGAAGAAATTTTGTGAAGTTGTTGCATGAGCACCTATGCATGGGCTAATTATAAATTATTCATATTAAATCTTTATAAAAATGAAATATTTAACTTCATTTGTCATGGCGTCATCGAATCGATTTTATTAACAGAAGATATAGCATGTGCAAAATGACATAAAAATAATGGAAAAAAAATAAGTTTAATGTTTTAATTATATTTTCTTTTGTATTGTCCTAATTAAAATTTTTTCATTGACTATTGCGATGGTCGTAGACAATAATGCTGTCGGAGGCCGTGGGTGACTGTTGTGATGGTGGTCAGTTTTGTCGATGTTGATCCGAACATCGAGGACCAAGGCGAGGGCAATGGCCACTGTAGCGATGACGATTTGATTGATGGTGGTGGTGGATTTTGGAGATGTAAGGAGGAAGAGGAAGGAGAGTTATGATTTGATTGATGATGGTGGTGGATCTTGGAGATGTAAGGAGGAAGAGGAAGTTGAGTTACAATAGTTTGTGAGATAAATGGAAGAGGAGGAAAAGGATTATAGTGTTGCAAGAGATAGCATCGACGTGGTCATCATCCTCATAACACTATCATCCCACGAGAGAGGAGGAAGAGGAGAGTTACGATAGTTTGTGAGATAAATGGGAGAGGAGGAAAAGGATTATACTATTGCAAGAGATAGCATCGGCGTGGTCATCATCCTCATGACACTATCATTACACTATCATCCCACGAGAGAGGAGGAAGAGAAGAGTGAGCAAAGATGATGCTATCACCAACTTCTATGGCTTCTTGCGGAGGGAGGAGAAAGAGGAGGGAGAGCGACAATGGTAGGTGAGGCAAACGGAGAGGAGATAGCCACTCTCTCTCCTTTTCCTCCCCCCACAAGAGGAGGGAGAGTGGTAGCGACGCTATCTCTGATTTATGTAGCTTTTTGCAAGGGGTGGAGGAGGAAGAAGAGGGAGAGCCAAGATGAGGCAAAAGGAAAGGAGATAGTCGCTCTCCCTCCTCTTCCCCCCCCCCCCCCCCCCCCAAAAAAAGAAGCTGGAGATCTCATTGTTGTCGCTCTCCCTCCTCTCCTCTTCCCTCGCGGGATGATAGTGTCACGATGATGATGGTTGCACCAATGCAATCTCCCATGACACTATCATCCTTGTCCTTTTCCTCCTCTCTATTTGCCTCACCTCCCACCACTACTCTCTCTCCTCTTGCGAGGGGAGGAGGAAGAGGAGGGAAAGCGCGCATGGAGGGTGCTAGTCCATCACATTCGGGGCACGCGCATACTTTGCTTCCCTACAAGCTTTGGTAAAAAACTCGATCGCATCAAGTTGCACGAGGAATCAAAGGGTCTAGTGCCATAGTGCTTGCTATAGTGGTGGTGGTGGTGGTGGTGCGGATGTTGGAAGAGCTAGTGGTGTTGGTAATGGTTCTTGATCAATACATCTAGTAGTGCGACCATTTGGGTGTATGCTAAGATGTCGGGTTAAGCAAGGATGATGGTATCATGTCTAAATTGGAAGAGAAGCTTGACGAGGAGGACAATGGCGAAGACAAGGAAGATGGCAGGTATAGGTAGGAGGACCACTGAGGACAATAGGATGAGACCCTATTGGGTATACTTAGGATCTAAAGGGAGGAAAGGGAAGGCCCTGTTGTTGTAGACAAGGATGCCTTTGATTGGCCTCGACCCCTCCATCAAGCCATCGAGGGTGGAGTGATTACTGCAGTAGTGGTCAAATAGCAATGATTGTCGCTCTCCCTCCTCCCCTCGTAAGAAGCCGCAAAAGCTGGAGATAGTGTCATTGCTGCTCTCCCTCCTCTTATGGGGGAGGAGGAAGAGGAGGGAGAGCGGTTGTCTTCTCTCCCTTTGCCTCACCTCCCACCATCACTCTCCCTCCTCTTCTCCGCCTCCCTATCACGGACAAACTTCTAAACAGAATGTTTGATGTAATGCTTATGTATGTCCGTATCTTTTGGTATGTTTATGCTTTGCACAGCATGTAGAGGGACGGTCGAAGGCTTAATAGTCCCATTTTTAGTCAGATTTGGTGGCCGCTTTAGGCTTATAAATAAAGGTCGTGTCATGTGGACACTCGTGAGAGATACTCGGTCTGTAGTGGACCATTTTGACCATTTGTTGTGCAACCGTTCGGAGCTTGTAAAGTTTGTTTGTAATTTGCATTGGCTATGAAGTGTTTTCGGAGAGGTTTACTTGTGGATCCCGAGTGATGCGCTTTATCTAACCCGTTTTCTCTTTTATAGGTCCTAAGGGACCATGGGAGGTTTCGGGGAGGCTGACCTTTGCGGATGGACACGCAAGGGTGCCGCACAACTTAGGCAAAACCAGCTAAGTCCGTGACATATGGTATCAGAGCAGGACAAGCACTCATAGAAACGCTTGGCATGCAAACGTGGAGGACCTAGCGGGGCTGCATTGAGGGCAGCTAGCACGCGCGACCGTTTTGGGGTAAACGAGCATGGAGATGTAAGGAAATAGAGTCGCTCAGATGAGCAGGCATCTGAGATTGACATTCAGACGAATGGCCAACCCTTTGCGCGAGAGACACCACGAGGACAAGCAAACTGGGAAGAATGCGAAGCACACAAAGGTTGGGATGGCTGAGTTTGAGCTACGGCTCAACGTTGACAACTATACTTGATGGTGCTCAAGGCAAGCAAGGCGCTTGGTAAAAGATAAAACCATACAAGGCGGAATGGGTTGTTCAACGATCGAAATAGTTGTGCAAAGCTCACAGAGGTGAGGGGAATTGCTAACTCGAAGAATTTGATACTCATGCAAGGGTTTGTATGCGAACGATGGGATGTTCATGGCCATCCCATGGCAGCCGAAGCTCGGCGCCATAGAGCATTGAAACTTTTTCTTCAGCATGAGAAGGATACGTCCGTAAGAGGCTGAAGTGTGCAGCGAGTTCAGCATGTTGCTAGGCCTTGAGGGGTGCAGCGGGGGTTGTATTGATGTGGAGTTGCAATCTAGCAAGTGCGTTTGCGGGAGGCAGAACAATGCACAGTTTGTTCAGCAAGGCGGAGTAGGGGTGCAGCGGGGGATGTATTGATGTGGAGTTGCAATCTAGTAAGTGCGTTTGCAGGAGGCAAAACAATGCACAGTTTGTTCAGCAAGGCGGAGTAGTCCGAGGGGATGGTGGTCTCCGAAACATTCAAAGAGAACGAAGCAAAGAGAGAAGTTACTCCAACATGATAAATATCCAGGAGGGATAAGTCTCGGATCTTCAGAGGGAGAACCAAGTGCAACGGACTGCACATGTTAAGGAGGAGTATCTCAAAAACCAACTTCACAAAGCTCAATGGACCGAGCGAGTGGCGAGGAGTCGTCGCATGATCTCGCTTGAGATAATGCATCGGGGGGATAGACTCAATGAAGGGTTGACCCGTGGAATGATGGGCGCGAGGGCCACCATCAACTCAATGCAAAACGAGGAGCGGAGCAACTTGGGTGTAACTTGGCGAAGTACCCAAGCCGCATGAAGTAAGCCGACATAGAAGATGAAACATGGAGTAGAGACATAGAGCTTTCCTTGGACAGAGGTCAAGGACATGAACTCTTGTAGAGGCAAGAGTAGGATCATGTTGTTCCATTGGTCCTTCATTCTGATAGAGCGGACTCATCTTGCATAGTGTCAAAGACGAAGGGAGCTTCTGGGCACATACACCCTATCTCGGAGAAACATTTGATTGAGGAACTAAGGCGACTTAACTTGCGGAGGCGAAGTTGGATTCAGAAGGCCTTGGCACAGAGCAAGAGGACGTGAAGGCAGGTACTCTTGAAGAATATGTCATAGTGTTGTCATTTAAATTGCCATGAAGGAAGCGGTGTGCAGCAGAGATTATGCTGGTAGGGG
>LVTN01000038.1:558777-652625 GCA_001649415.1 Musa itinerans
ATATTCGCTTAAGGGAGCCCGGCAAGTCAGAGGACAAGGTCGAGTAAGCGAACGTTGCTATCAAGGAAGCTAAGGAAAACAGAATCGGTGCAAACCCTACAACATGATGGCAGAGGTCATAAATTGGAGTTGTAGTCTGTCTTTCCATCGACCAAGGGGAACTGCTTAAGAATACAAAAGTGTTGAAGCAAGGGGTCGAAAGGGGCGAGGAAGCGACGACGAGTCCATAGGGACTTAGCTACCCAAAACAAAACATTGGTTAGAATGGAGGTGGACTCGAAAGAGTGCCGCAGAAGCAGATTTACCAATCATGAAGAAAAGGGATGCAGATGTGAGGTAACGGATAGTAGGGCCATGGGCCTGACAACGCCATGGTACCATAGAGGTGGAACTTTCGTGAGGTCATCGATCCCTTGTTCTCATGGAGGGAAGACGCTTGGTCGTGAAAGGGGCCGAGGATGTAGAGTATGCAAAGGCAAACTCTAAGTACCGAGACAAGGCTGAAGGGCAAAGGCCAAAGAACTTCATAAAACTGGTGTCAACAAGCTTCTCATCAAGATAGCCGAAAGTGAAGGACTTCGGGTCATGCAAGTGTGCACGACCAAGGAACGAAGTAGACAGTACGCGGTGCTGTACCTTTGTTACTTAGTGGAGTAGGCGGCAGAGTTGATGGAGAAGACGGTACAATCCTAGATGTGACCAAAACTACTAGACATTGAGAAGGTGAATCACAATAACTAATTCAATGCAATGAGTGCAAACACTTCAAGTGCTTCAAAAGTGTGAGCAAAGAGCAAGCGAATGCCAGTAACTAGCTCGATGCATGGAGTACAACCTCGAGGAGGCGGGCGAAGTCAAGTAACTTTTGCCTTCTCAACTCTTAAGAGAATTAGCGAAACCGAGTACCCTAATTCTCTTATCTATCCAACAGAGGAGCTCTGCACAGGTTCAAAGACCCTTCAAAGATAATGGAAGATAATAGTTGTCAAATCCTCACCAACGGTGATCAGTGCTACTAAGAGTAGATTGTCTGTTTTATTTCCCAACGAAATGCCAATCGAAAGCGGAAGTGATGCGAACCTACTTGGAAGGGACAACTAAGTGAAAGAAGAGTCGATTGACAAATATTATGGAGGAAGGACCAAAAAATTTCAAAAGTTTGCGAAGCGATGCTCGTCAAAGCTCCAACCAACATCCACCCAGTTCAAGAAGCATGAGTCATTCTAGAGACTGACACAAAGTAAGGATGGTCATTTTTTTCATCTGAAGGATCCGCAGAAACCAACAAGGATCAACACAACTCAACCAACCCCACACTAAAGTCAAAGTCATTGGTGAGTTGAAGTAGCATGGCGGATCAAAAGTTTGACTACTCAACAACAGCAGCGGAGAGCAGTTGGGAGCCAAGAGGCGCATTGCAGCTGGGGGGAGAATGTCACGGACAAACTTCTAAACAGAATGTTTGATGTAATGCTTATGTATGTCCGTTTCTTTTGGTATGTTCATGCTTTGCACAGCATGTAGAGGGACGGTCGAAGGCTTAATAGTCTCATTTTTAGTCAGGTTTGGTGGCTGCTTTAGGCTTGTAAATAAAGGTCGTGTTATGTGGACACTTGTGAGAGATACTCGGTCTGTAGTGGATCATTTTGACCCTTTGTTGTGCAACCGTTCGGAGCTTGTAAAGTTTGTTTGTAATTTGCATTGGCTATGAAGTGTTTTCAGGAATGTTTGCTTGTGGATCCCGAGTGAGACGCTTTCTCTAACCTATTTTCTCTTTTGTAGGTCCTAAGGGACCATGGGAGGTTTCGGGGAGGCTGACCTTTGCGGACGAACACGCAAGGGTGCCGCACGACTTAGGAAAAACCAGCTAAGTCCGTGACATCCCCCCGTAAAAAATCATAAAAGTCAGAGATAGCATCGTCGCCACTCACCCTCCTCTTCCTCCTCCCTTGCAAGACAATAGTGTCACGAGGATGATGGTTGCACCAACACTATCTCTCACAATATTATCATTCTCGTCCTCTTCTTTCTCTCCCTTTGCCTCACCTCTCACCACCGTTCTCCCTCCTATTCCTTCTCACATCCCCAAGATCCACCACCACTATCATCAAATCGCTGTCAGTACCAAAGATGCTACCCCCACCTTGATCGTTGGTGTTCTGATCAACCTCGGCAAAGTTAGCCACCACCACAATAGCCACCCGCGATCTCCAACAATGTTATCGTCCGCCACCATCATAACAATCAACTAAGTAGTTTTAATTAGGACATAATAAAAGAAAATATAGTTGGAACGTTAAAATTATTTTTTTATCCATCATTTTCATGTCAGGGCACTCATGTAACAATAGTGGCAAGGACCATAACAATCTCAATACAAATAAAACTGCATAAAACAATTCACACGAAGAGAATCTACTTGGAAGATCAAATATGGAGCGAAAATATATGACCACTTACTTTGAATGGAGATCAAGGATACCAACACTTGTCAAGCCAAAAATGGGACCATTGCATCCCTTAATTTTCTCATTCTAACGGAGAAAGACTCATTCCTTAGAGTGGAGGGGAGCTTCAACGCACGTGTACTTGATCCAAATTTTTTATGAGTATGCTATAACAATTTATTTCCATTTATATCTTTGTAAATTCAAATTTGCATTGAAAACACTCTTCATTCCTCTGCCTCATTTCCGTTCATACGTATAAATACATATATGAAATTGGCTAAAATTTTATGTGATTAAGTAAACATAAATGATATGATAAAATACCACACACATGTGTGACTACATAGGAATCCAAATCTGCTAAATAGGAATCCAAATCTGCTAAATCGCTCATGTTATGATCTTCTACATCCTAGGTCTTTCCGTCTTCATCTTTCTCTTTTGTTTATTATATTCTATACATAGATTTTTATACATAAATTGAAAGGTTTATAGAGTAAGACAGAATGAATTTTAACTAAGCGAACAATCGTCGGAATAATAAATATCAGGAGATACCAGTTATTTCAAAGGTTTCAACTGCATTTCAGCTATGGTTTTGGTTTTTCCCAATTAGGAAATGGTATACAATTAACAAACTCAAGACATTCTTTATCTTAATGAAGTATATGAGACATACATCAGAAGATATTCCTCTTCTTTGAAACCTTAAATAGCTAAACTTGTTCCAGTATAAAGCAGTTGTGCTGTGCAATGTGAACGAACTATTATGTAACCAAGAGATTAGGGAAAAGAAAAAGGAGAGAACAGTATCTCGTTCTATAGGGGCATGAGAGAAGAGATTAGGAGTGCAGAAGGAAGATGCTAAACAGAAAAGAAAAAGGGGAGAACAGTATCTCGTTCTATAGGGGCATGAGAATAAAGAAAATTTTTCAGAGAAACAAGCATAATAAAAAAATGCCAAGGCCTACAATATATTAGTGAAAGCTAGAATAGCAAAAGCTAGAAACCAAAGATTATAGTCGAAGTTCTTATCATCCAACTTGCAACAGTAAAATTGAAGTCGAAACGTTTTGGCATGAGACAAACGACTATAGGAGCATGAAAACAAAGGAGGATTTCAGAGAAGCAAACGTAATAAAAAAAAGACGAACGACTATAGGAGCATGAAAACAATGGAGGATTTCAGAGAAGCAAACGTAATAAAAAAATACAAAGGCCCTACAATGTGCTAATAAAAGCTACCAAGGAAAGATCATAGTCCGAATTTCCATGGATGATGGGACTTCAATAGTATCTCAGGTTGGACCATCGGATTATCATGTTGACTTTTGAAATCTTACAAAATCCATTTTTAAATTTTACAAATTATAACGTACTTAAATGTTTACTTATACGATTCGATTGTAAGTTTCAATAAAATGACAATCACAATTCACTTGCGAGTTTACATAAGATTACGGAAAGGTTAACCTTGAATATCACGAGTACCACACTAAGTCGTGACAGTATAGTATTGCAGTCTCAATCAATAAATGCAATACGAGAATGCAACAATGACTATGTAGATATCATATTATCCAAAATCCATCAGGGCATTTGGGAAAAGAATAATGATTAAATGTTGCCAGAACTTTGTTCAAATAATCTGAGGGGAAAACATATTTTGGATGATAAAAGAAAAGAAAAAAAAAATCAAACATTGAACATATATCCTCCTTTTTTCCTCGTTACAGAACTGTACCTGAAAAACAGCCCACCATCAACTGTAAGACAACCAACTCCGACTTTGAATTGTTTGCTTCGAATGATCTGAAAAAGAGGATGCGAAAATGAAAAGTCACTGAGCAAGCCGACAACTTAAAGCAGACAACCACAGAGAATCAAGCATTCTTTTAACTTGCCTACTGCTGTACTTTAGCAGCAGAAACATGGCTAAATGGATGTGCAACTTGATGAAGTGTTTCCTCTTCTCAACGTCAAAAGAGATATCAGGCTTATGATATCTTTGGAACAGTAGCAGAACCATAAAATCATAGAAGTCACTAACATTGACAGCCTTCATACTTAGAACTCTTCCTGCAAATTGCAATAAAAAGAAAAAACAAAGTGTTTAAGGAATATTGATTGCCATATAGAACATATGAATGGCAACAATTTTCCCAAAGTGCAATAACCATCCAAACGTATGTTAGAAACCAAAGGAAATAGAAATATATATACCATGGCAGCAGTAAAGGAACAATAAGGTTGACCAACGCATTTAATTGTTGTTTGGCTTGTCAGGCTGAAGAAATCGTTACTTGCATCAGAACTTAGTTCAGCAAGATTTGTCCATAAAAGTTTCTAACCTCTTTGAAGGTTATCCATGATATTTATAGCTTTTTTAGGTGTATTTCTGATATTTCCCCTATTTCGGAGGCTATCCCTGAAATTGCTCTAGCATACTATCTTAGGTAGAGTACTTCTACATTGGCAAGTATGCTTTTGCAGGAATCAAAGTTCCAAAAATGTGTATACAATTTCATATTCTCCTTTGCCATACATGTATGATAAAGTAAAATGCACATAATATTTTGAGGTGGGTTACTAGTTTTGAGTAAATGTTCTGGAGGGTTTTCTTGCTATTAAAATTTTCAATGACCTGCCAAATTCAAAAGTCAAACAAAGTTTTGGTGACTGATGATATCAACAGGTATTAGAATGTTGATTTAACTAAATTTTAGAAGATATTTAAAAGTTAATCATGGAATTTATGAAAAGGATGAATGACAAAGGCAAATATCCAATAGAAATCCCTTTTTAGTCTGCTAATTTTGGTTTTGGCTAAAAGTTCTGGAAACCATATTCAACTCACTCAAACACAAAGCAGCCAAAACCAGCATTACAGCTTGCAACTGGCAGGAACTCTAAACCAAACCCACAAGTTTGACCCAACTAGGTAATTTTGTTGATTGAAAAATTAATAATGATAAGCCACTACAGCAAACGGCATTCCCTACACATGCTATAGTGTGTCGTGCATGTATGTCTTTCTCCAGCCTCGGTTACAGTCTTCCCATGCTAACTGGAAGTATCCTTTTCTTAATCCTAAACTAGATTCTGAACAACCACATGCTGCACCTGTTCGTTCATCTATAAAATTTATTTTGCAGAAGGCACCATGATTTTAAGCTTCCTCAAGAACTTCATTCATATACCAACGAGCAAGACTTTTCCCGTTTTCTTTTGCTACATGGCCTTTAAAAGGTTGCAACACTGGAGAAGGACAATACATAATACTCATGAAGCTCAGAGTTACATCTTCGTCTCTAAATGATTAAAACCCTTAGCTGCTTTTGCAGTGTTATGTCCTTTGATACTTAACAATGTTAATAGCAGTATGAAAATTCCCTTCTATCTTTTGAAGCCACAAAAAAGATAAATACATAATGCTATGAACTCAGTATACAATTCTATTGCACATGTTATGCATTCATCGATGAGAATGGATGAATGGATACACGCATGTCATGTTCACTTTATAGAGCCTGTCGAGCACTTGCACCAACAATGCCATGTATTTATTGTGTGTTCCACAAATTCATAGCTCTAAATTACTTTCAAAAAATCCTGAGCTCCAAACACCACTGCCAATATCCCCCATATTCGCATTTGCAATTTAAACTAAAACAAACTGAGTCAAGATTGTCCTAGGGAAGACTTTTCATTGACACTAGTTCCTACAGAAAAAACCTGCCTATAAATTCAAGTAGAAAAAATTTCAAAGTAACATGACCCTTAGTGAAACTCCTAGACATCTTTGCTCCTTTCCAATTTTCCCAATGATATATTCCTGTGGTCTTTCGACTTCAGAGTGTCCTAATTCCTGTGGTTTTTTAATTCCTTTTCCAATCACCTAGACTAAATACACTCTAGGGGGCAGTGGTACTGCATCAAAGAATCCAAGGATAAACATCTACAGGAGAAACTTCTCTTTTTATGCAAAACTAACAAACTTTTAGGAACTTTGGTAGCTTAGGAAAAGTATATAAATCATAGCATAGAGTCCACATTCAAGCGCCTTTCAGATATCAATTACCGAGATTTCATTCTACAAGTATGTGCAAAAGAAAATAAAAGTACCTACAAAATTATAGATAATCCCTAGCAGCAAATTAACATTCACTATCGACAGAACAATACAAGATTATGATTTCTGCTGTCAAAGCTTTGATTCGATTACCATGGCTAAAGTAAAGTCAGCATACATATAGGGTAGAACAAACAATTAGACAATATATTAACCAGATTCAAAGAAACCAAACCTTTGTGACTTGTCTTGAAGAACAATCTTTCATGCATGTCTTACCTTGAAAACCATCGATCAGCCCCATTCTTCCTAGCAGCAGAAAGAAGTGCACGCTCCCTCTCCTTTTCTTTCTTCTCCCGCCTCAGCCTCTCCTCGCTCAGCTCCTCTATTGTCTTTTTCCCCGCATTCTTCTTCCCCGATCCACTTGCAACCATGGATCTTCCAACTTCCTCGTCAACAGCCTCTGACATGGCCGACGGTCGTGAGAGGTACCACGGCGCCTTCACCCCCTTCCCTACCAGTCCATATCCCAGCTTATACTTCTCGTCCTCGGGCGCCACCGGCGCTGGATTGTCCTCTCTCTGCCGCTTCTTAGAGCTCTTGGATCCACCGTGTTCAGCCTCCTCCTTCCTAAATCTCTTGCCATCACGGGGGATCCCTTCGTCATGGGTGCCGCCAAGGGAGGAGAAATCGGAGAGGCCATCGAAGAGGTTAAAGTGGCGAGAGTCGTCACCGAAGGCGGGGGCCTGCCGGTGGTGAAGGCCGCGTGCACAGCGGAGGCGCTCGAGGCGGAACTCGGCGTCTCGGCGGCGGGACTCCTCTCGCTGGAGCTGCTCCTCGCGGGCAGCGGCCTCCTCCTCCCGGCGGACCTTCTCGCGGTTCTTGTAGTTGTACACGTTCCACCGCTTCTGCGGCAATATGTTGAGACCTCCGTGCCCTCCCATCGATCAATCGTCCTAGCGAAGATTAGGGTTCCGAGAGGAAGGGATCCAGGAAAATTATTTGGATTTCGTTCGCCGGTCGATTTCGTGGGAGCAAAGACGGGCTAATTACTACGACTTCCTTAGCATCCCTGTTACTCTTTTTAAACATTTTATATTAAAATTTGTATAGTTAATAATTATGTAAGTAAAATATTTGACCTCTGATTTACTGATAAAAAATATAATATATATATATATGAATAACATAAAAATAATAGATAAAAAAATAATTTTAATGATGATGATGAATCGTTACGTCGTGGTAACCGTTGTGATGGTGGTCAAAAAGAATAATATAATAATCGATTTTGTCAATGTCGATATTCAAACATCGATGATGAAAATGAAAAGGAGATAGAGAGACATACCCATTGGCACCGGAAGAGGAAGATGAGGGTGGTGAGGCATATGCATATGCATTAGCATTGCATTGCTCTGCCTCTTTTCTTCCTCCAATGTTGTTTTGCGTATGTGTCGACATTGAAAGAGGAAGTGGAGGCTAATGAGGCATTTACATCATTGACGAGGAGGAAGGAGGTGGTAGGTGAGACAAAGTAGTGCGACATAAAATGAGGAAGATGAAACAAGTGAGGCATCTACATCAGTGTCGCACCACTCTATCTCCTCTTTGATCTCGTCGACTACTACATCGTTCGATGGGGCATTGTACTGCCTTCTCTACGTCGGTGTCGTATTGCCTCTTCTTCATTTTCATAGACTATCACATCATTCGGTGTAGTGTTGCACTACCTCCTCTATATCAACGTCACACCGCTCTGCCTTCTCTTTGTTCTCGTCGACCATTGCATCACTGAAAGATGAAGAGGAGGCAAAGTATTGTGACATCGATGTAGATGCCTTACCTCATTCCCCTTCCTCCAACGCTAACACAAATATAGATGCCTCATCGCTTCCTTTTCCTCCTCGTCGTCAATGTTTAGATCGACATCAGCAAAGTCAACCATCATATTATTCTGGACGATCACCACCATAATAATCATCCATGGCATCATCATTCACCACCATCGTTAAAATTATCTTCTTGTTCATTGTTTTCATGTCATTTATCCGTTGTGGTGGTGGTAAAAAAGAATGATATAATAGTCGATTTTGTCAATATCGATATTTAATTATCGATGATGAAGATAAAAAAGAGACAAAGAGACATACGCATCGGCACTGGAAGAGAAAGATGACGGTGGTGAAGCATATACATTAGTGTTGCACTGCTTTGCCTCTTCTTCTTCCTCTGATGTTGCTTTGCGTATGTCTCGACGTTGAAAAAGGAAGTGATGGCTGAGGAGGAATTTACATCATTGACGAAAAGGAAGGACGAGGTAGGTGAGACAAAGTAGTGCGATACAAAATGAGGAAGAAGAGATAGGTGAGGCATTTACATCAGTGTCGCACCACTCTATCTTCTCTTTGATCTCGTCGACTACTACATCGTTCGATGGGGCATTGTACTGCCTTCTCTACGTCGGTGTCGTATTGCCTCTTCTTCATTTTCATAGACTATCACATCATTCGGTGTAGTGTTGCACTACCTCCTCTATATCAACGTCACACCGCTCTGCCTTCTCTTTGTTCTCGTCGACCATTGCATCACTGAAAGATGAAGAGGAGGCAAAGTATTGTGACATCGATGTAGATGCCTTACCTCATTCCCCTTCCTCCAACGCTAACACAAATATAGATGCCTCATCGCTTCCTTTTCCTCCTCGTCGTCAATGTTTAGATCGACATCAGCAAAGTCAACCATCATATTATTCTGGACGATCACCACCATAATAATCATCCATGGCATCATCATTCACCACCATCGTTAAAATTATCTTCTTGTTCATTGTTTTCATGTCATTTATACATGTGCTATTTACATATTATATTTTCTGTCGATAAAGCCTTAGGATAAATGGGTTAAATATTTTATTTTTAAAACTATATATATTTCAATATAAATTTTTTAAATCTAGAAATCATAATTACTAAAGATATTTATAAACGGTAAACTATAATTAGCCCGAGAAAAGATACTTGGAGCAAATAGTCCTAGCGACTTTTTCAGGTTTAATGACATGGTATATATATATATATATAACGTCAGCCCGGTGTTTGCATAGAATTTGATGGGCTAGGCCTATCAACGATCGGCCCAGCCCATTTTTACAACTATCTCCCCAATATAGGCTTCTCCTCCCGAATTCTTTTCATATCAGAATATATATATATATATATATATATATATATATATTGTTATCAAGAAAAAGAAAAACATATATAGATGTGTACAACTTATATATAAATACTATAAATATTATACTAGTAAGCCCACAAGATAAATGGGACGTTAGCGTTATACTCGATGGGATCGATCTTCTCTCAAACTCAAGTCAGAATGCATCAGAGTTAGAGATTAGAACTATTTCTTTTTTAAGATATATCTTTTTGAATCAAAAGTTACGTGGTAGCTGAGTTGGCCGAGCTTCCACGACTTATCAATGGCTAACATTGTTTACCTAAACAGCACTTCCATCATCTGCATGCAGCTGAACCAGCTGAAGCATTTGTCAAGCTGCTTCAGGCCACACAATTTGGCAACTCTTTTAATGTGCAGCTGCAGACCAAACTGAGGAGTTGTGGATGCCAATGCTTCTACTACGATAGCTGCTGATTCACCTCAAGACTTGAGACTGCGAAACTGATGTTTGCATCCAGCAGCACCACAAACCTGTCCTTTGTGTAGGAGCCTCATCAATGGAACCATGAAACACTAGTGGAGTGGGGAGAAGTGCAAACATGAGGCCATAAGAGAGTGTGGATGCACAAGCTATGGAATACCACTACCATTAAAACAAAATGACCTTAGTGTTGAGTTTCAATTAGGTTGCTATTTAAACTTTAGTGGGAATCCCAATATGAAACATATGAAACATAGAAATGTGCCTAACAAGCACTGAGTGGGAATCCCACCCATTGCCTCCAATTTTGTACCACTCAAATCGTGAGATCAATACTTTCATGGAAGTTGGCACACTTGTTCTGGCCAGTAATCAAAAAGTTTGAGTTGGGATCCTTCACTATTTCTCAGGAGATTGCAGGTTCATCATGAACTTTTTTTGTCCTTTGATGAAGAAGAAACATCAATTCGGCTCTTCTTGGCTCCATCTGTTAATAAAGCTCACGACGTGCATTCAATTGCTGAACCGGATTCCAGTTTCTCAGACCAGAATACAAACTCCACTTTGGTCCCATTCAATAATCGTGATTGAGATCGAGGGTGGACTACAATTAATAGCAATTGGTTGAAAGTGGGTGAGGAAGGTTGCCATAAGGTTCATTCCTGTGTCTTAACATGATTGATCCAACAAGGGAATCATTGTGATTGTGATCGAGAGTGGACTACAATTAATAGCAATTGGTTGATAGTGGGTGAGGTAGGTTGCCATAAAGGTTCGTTCCTGTTTCTTAACATGATTGATCCAACAAGGGAATCATAAATTCAATCGGTCACCGGTTTGGTTCTCAGCCTTTTCGGTCTAATGATGTTCTAATAACTATGGTTAGAATGATTGCATATAGATTACCTTTTCTTTAGCCAAGTAGTGTCTTAACCCATCCTCCCCTTCCATACTTTGACCTTATCTATCCTCAAACTGCTTGTTTAGTGTCTCTCCCCATGCACTGCTCAGATGCTAAATATCTTGAGAATACTGACGAGTACAAGATTCAACCTGCAATGTGGGGAAGAGTTGTCTTTTATATCGTCAGATATGGTCTCACAATTATCCACAATATTGTCGATCAAATAAGTCTTCTACAATGCAAACATTGATTGCATACTTCCCATCTTGGAACTCACTAGCAAATGCTATAGAAAGAGAGGGAGATAGAGGCTGTTAAGCTGTGTGTTGTAACATCAACTTCTACTCAATATGTGACTGATATCAACAAGGGAATCAGGTTGGGCAGATTCTAAACTCCAGGCGCAGGAGAAGCTGATGGAGTACAGTGAGAGGGACTTTGCAAGTAGGAACAGTCTGTCCTTTGAGACAGCTGATGTCCGCATGCAGGATCACCACCAGCTTCAACTCCAGCCTACTGCTCCACGAACATATGTCCTCGACACTGATGTCTTCATGCAGGATCACCACAAGCTTTAACTCGTCTTCTGCCCCACAAACAGCGCAGACTCGAGTCGACTGATGTCTCGATGCAAGAGGAGGATTCTCACAGGCTTTGCTCGTCTGCTGCACAACCACAAAAGCACGGCATAAACGCAGGTGGGAGTGCAGAGAGCTCGTCGCCATCGTCTGCTCCAGAAAGGGATGTTTCGCCGTCGTGGTGAAGATGAGCGAGAGGATGAGAGAGTTAACGTAGACTCATCAAGCTGCGGGAAACCACGTACGAAGAACACGGCGCACGTCACTTCCTTTCGTGAACGCAAACCATCCATCAATGCTGCTGTTCTTTTGTCGAAACTGCATCGCCCATGAAACTTTTTTGAGGGATGACGTGATCTTATCATGTTAATAATTATCGTATTTATGCCCGTAAGATAATAGAAACAATATAAATTTTTTGAACGATATATAATTTCTAAGGTATATTTGTGGTGAATCATATATTATTATTTTTGAAATTTAATAGCCAGGCTATAAAATTTTTGTGTGCTATGCTTTTCGTCGTTCCCCGATTAGTTTACTCGCCTTAGGATTGGAGGTAGCCTTTGTGCCTGCGTGGGACCCCTTAAACGTCCTAAATCCTGAGATATCATCTTACGAAGATCGCCACATGTCTGATGTGTGCGTGGATATTTGTGGTGAATCATATATTATTATTTTTATTTCTTTTAATTTAATATTCATGAATTTTCAGATTTATACCGCTGAAGAATGTTTTTTTCTATGATTAGTCCTCCCATTTGATCCATCACACTATGTATGCTGACAATATATATATTTTCTCCAAAATAAATCGTGTATGCTGAAATTGAGGATTGTTTAAGCCCATAAAAAATGTATAATATACCAACAAAATCATAAAACTATGACATAGTTTATTTTTATTTTTTTAATTAGTAAAGTCATGATTATTTAAGAAGAAACTCTCCAAACACTAATTAATATCCATGAATTAGTATTAACGTTGCACCGCCGCAGCGACATGTGTCAGCCTATGACAAGGGTTGAAGCATCAATGCGTGCACCTGGGAGCAGTGCCGATCTGCGGTGGGACCCAGCGACTGGACCCCATCGGAAACAGGAGGGGAATATGCGAGAGGGAGGGAACATTCGAGGAATATACGAGGAATATCCCAAGTCTGTGGCGCTACGATGGGAATGACCGAGGAATCCCCCCCGGCCGCCGCCTCCAACGAGGCCACCACCGAGGGCACCTCCGTGATTTGGCGCACGCGAGGGGCCACTGGCTGTCGCTGCCTTTCGTGGCTACAAATCCCCGAATCTGCCCCGTCGCCCACCTCCTCCCTTGAGGCGTGCGAGGGGCTGCAAAGCATTCACTGTCGGCACAAGAGAGAGAGAGAGAGAAAAAGGAAGAGGGAAAAAGAGTTGGAATTGGTGCAAGCTTCTCATCCTCAGGTAACGGCCCACCCGACAAAGAATCCATTGTTTCCGAATTCTGATGCAGCTTAAGCTTTGTTGTGTAATCTTAGAAAACAGTTCATCATCCAACATGCAATTTAGCCACATGATATCACTGGATTATGTTGGTATATTTTCTATTATTGAAAGAATTCATAATCCAATATGCAAACTTGCAGCATGTTCCTTGTATATTATGATGCGGGTATGTTCTGTTTATCTGGTAGGCAAAGTTGATGCCTTCTTAGACTAATTTTCCATTGGTTTTCTTTCCTTTTATCGATATCTTATTGTTCCATGGGCTCTGAGTGTATAGAACTTAGGTGTTTGGCTCGACTAGGGAACGTTAATTGGCTTCCTGCATCCCTAATTTGAGGTTCAGAATGTTAAAAGGTTCGGTCTTTTTATCTATCAACTGTTTTCTGGTCAAGATGCAATTTGGTACCAGTCGTAAAAAGATGAATTCATGCTGTATGCATTGATGAATTGAGTGTTCTTCGAGGAAACCTGCACTTGACAAGACTAGATAATTATTCCTTTTTTAGCTGAATGCCTTCTGTTCAGCTATATTGATTGGCATTGTTATGTTTCTACATCGAATTAGCTGTTTCAAGTTGTTTGATGTTTTCGTGTTCTCGTGCTTTTGTATTGTTACTATTTTATGTTCATGTGTCAGTTAATTCGAGTGGTCGACTGATAATTCTTCCTCAAAACAAAAGAGCAGTTGGATTCTTGTTTCTTATGCTACTTTTTAAAGTAATTCAAGGTGAAATGAATACTTGAAACATGCTGATGTATTTATTAATTTTTTGTTTATAGAGTATAAGAAGTTCTTCCAATTGCAACCGTCATATGTGAGACGGATTTAGTTTATTTCTTATTGGAATAAATTTGGTTAGCCTAAAGGTATTTCGCGTTTGTTATAAGCTGCTAGGTTGCAACATATGGAATATTTTTTATTTCCTAGACTACTCAAGGAGAAATAAAAGAAAACCAATGCAAAAAAATGCAAGAATAAAAATGCAACTTTTATTGAAAATTTCTAAACATAGTAATCAATAAAAAATATGTCAAAAGGGAAAATTATTTTTCAAATAAAATACGGAATGCTATATTCTTTTAAGAATGAAAGAACATATGATTTATTTGATTTAATGTAATTATAATTTTTATTTTTGTAATTATTTGATTTGATGTAATTATAATTTATTCTTTTAAGAATGAAAGAACAAGATAAATTTTCTATTATCTTGCTCTGTTTATTTTCTCTCTCTTCCCTTTCTCTATTTTCAGATAATAATTCAGAACATACCATTTAGATTTAGTATCAAAACTTTTGGTTTAAGTAAGATGTCATATCATTAACATCGATACATATTTCAGTTTTATAAATTTGTAATGAGTTACTATGTCGTGAAAGCCTATTATATAATGAGACTAATTTACTTTATTTCATATTTGAATAAACTTGATTAGTTTAGGGGTATTTCAAGTATTTAAAATATTTTTGATTTAGTTTCCTATATTGCTCAAGATGAATGAAAAGGAAACCAATACAAAAAGATAATTTTTTGTAAATATGAAAGTCTATCTCAATAATATCTCAAAAGGGGAAGTTTATTATTAAAATCAGTTATGGAATCCTATTTTTTTCAATAAGGTAATTGCATAAGGCTCGATAGGAGTTTCGTGCATTAGGTACACTTTCTTTTTATATTTCTCTTTTCTTTCCTTGTACATGGTCGGGAAATGAAATCTAATGGAACATCAAAGAACATATGTGGAGGTGCAACATCTTCATCTTGAACATCCTATGAATATTCTGCTTGATATAGTGCAATTTCCATGGTTTACCTTACCGGTCCGTACCGGTGTACTTACCAACTATCAATACGATACGTACTGAGCTATATCGAGCGTACTGAGCATACCGACACACGATACATGGGGCATACTAATGTACCGCCTATATCGGTCTCCTGTCAGACCAGTACGTACTGCCCATATCGAGCGGTACGCTGCAGTATAGCGAACCTTGGCGAGTTCAATAGTTGTCTTTTTATAATTATCATTGTGTGGTTGTCTTCTCTCTTCTCTCGTTAATTTCAAATAAAAAGTTAAAACTTGTTCGATATTAAATTTGATATTAGAGTTCTTGATCTAACCAAGATTTGATTTAGTCACGGTATTCTGTTATCATGACCAATTCATATATTAGTTTTATAAATTCAGGATGAGCACTACTTTCGAATATGATACAAGACCTATATTGTTTACTTTTTATTTGAATACATTTTATTAGTTTAGGAGTATTTCGAGTATATCATAAGTTGTCACATGACAACATCCAGGATATTTTTTGTTTAGTTTCCTAGATTGTTGAAATAGAAGAAAGAGGAATCCTTCAAGGAAAAAAAAGGAAAGAATCACAGTTTGATTTTGATTCAAGATTTTATCTGTACAAGGAAGACTAATCTCTATTTCATTTCTACAAATATTAAAGCTTATTAATTAAAATATAAAAAAAGGGAAAGATTATATTACAAATCATATATGAAATGCTATCTTTTTTGAAGAGGTAAAGAACCAATTATTTATTTGATTTAATGTTTCTAATTTCTGTATTTTTTTTTTCTTTTTCATATACTTGGGTCTATAATATGAGGTTAATAAAATGTAATGGAACATCAGAAAATAGATCATTAAATTGAGTTTGTTTTCCACTTTATGTGTGTGAGGATGCATGAGACATGCAGAGTTGTGAGACCTCCATCATGATAGGATTATTCTTGAGTCATAGAGAGTCAAGTAGTTATCTTTTTTGATGTCCAGTTATCTGTTTGTGGTTATCGTCCCTCTTGTTTCCTTCATTTATATTCAAATAAAAATTTAGAACTTGTCCTACATCAAACTTGTAATGCTATTGAATTATGGGCATGGTTATAAATTTCTGAATTGCTTGGCTTTTCAGATGGTGCTCTTTTTGTAGCAGAGTAACAGGCCATCAATCTTTGTAGACCAAAACATCTTCCTGATCATTCTTCCAAGAAAAAATATATTTGTTCGGTTGATGGATTCAACAGGTGTACAGAGAAGTGAAGCACAAGACAAGAGGCCCATCGGAGTTCGCTTCTTGGAGAACATCACGGGCAGTCGATTGAGCTTCAGAACATATCAAACGATTGTTTTGGTTCTAACATTCTTGGCATATGCTAGCTACCATGCTACTAGGAAAACCACAAGCATTGTCAAAAGCGTGCTGGATCCAGAGACAACGAGGCTGGGATTTTCCCATTGGTCAAGGTTTTACTTCCTCAGAACAGTTGAGGGGACTGAGCCAAAGTCAAGACTAAAGGATGGTTGGTCTCCATTCGACATTTCAGATGGCACTGCCATGCTTGGACAGATTGACGTTGCTTTCCTTTCTGTATACTCTCTTGGAATGTACTTTGCTGGGCACTTAGGTGATCGGTTTGACTTGAGAATCCTTCTGACGATTGGAATGGTGGGGACTGGAATCTTCACTTCCCTCTTTGGTGCTGGTTATTGGCTCAACATACACAGCTTCTATTACTTCTTGGCAGTTCAGATGTTAGCTGGTCTGTTTCAGTCCACAGGATGGCCATCGGTCGTGGCTGTTGTCGGGAATTGGTTTGGAAAGAAGAAGAGGGGACTGATCATGGGGATATGGAATGCACATACTTCAATAGGAAACATATCTGGATCGCTGATTGCTTCTGCTTTACTGAAGTATGGTTGGGGTTACTCCTTCGCTGTTCCTGGCCTTTCTATCGCCCTTATTGGGTTGATGGTGTTCTTATTCCTTCCCGTTTGTCCTGAGAAAATTGGGATTGAAAGTGAGGAAGATAACCTGTTGAAATCCCCTAAGAAGAATGGAATTACTGAGCCTCTGTTGGAAGGACGATCAGATGAAAAAGAAAAAGCAGTGGGCTTTTTGGAGGCATGGAGGATTCCTGGTGTTGCACCATTTGCTCTCTGTCTCTTTTTCTCCAAGTTGGTGGCTTATACCTTCCTCTATTGGCTTCCTTTTTACATCAGCCACACAGGTACATCTTCTTATTAGTTGGTATTCATGTCAGAATATAATGTCTTTTGTAATTTTAGATGGGGAGTATTTAGTTCCAGTAAATGTAAATGTATTTGAATGCTGGAATATCAAAATGTTGTCTTCCTAGTACCTCTATCCGTGATTTATGCCTAATAGTATCTGGCATGATGCAAAGGCAACACTGAAACTGGAATCGGCCACATATCAAAAATATTTCACATATTGAAATTATCAAATTATGTTTCCACATTAGTACTTGATTTATCTCATCCCTAGACCTTGCATTAGTGGGAGACTCATGCTGAGTGCCTCGGTACTTGCTTTGGGGTATATAACTTTCGTCGGGCTTGTGCTAATTGTGCAGATTTCGTACATCCGTTCATTTTAGTTTTAAGGCTTGGCCAATGTCACAACCAGAGTTAGGCATCCAGCATGTTTCCTGTTAAACAAGTGCATTAGGGAAAAAAAAAACTGATGCCTCGGTATTGTTGCGAAAACTTAATTGTGATACTGCTGTATTGCATTCATCTATTTTTCTGATGTTGTGTTCCTAGTTATTTCACGTTCTAATACCATGATGCATTCTTTATCATGCAGCTATCGACGGAAGCTACTTATCTGATTCAACAGCAGGGACGCTATCAACATTGTTTGATGTTGGAGGTGTTGTTGGCGGCATCCTCGCTGGCCATATCTCTGATCGACTTGATGCCCGTGCATTGACAGCAGCTGGCTTCATGTACTGTGCCATTCCTGCTCTCTTCTTCTACCGAATCTATGGCAGCATCTCCCTATACTGGAATATTGCTCTCATGTTTGTCACTGGTATGTTTGTCAATGGTCCATATGCATTAATAACAACAGCAGTATCAGCAGATTTAGGAACACATAGCTCCCTAAATGGGAACTCCCGGGCCTTGGCCACCGTGACCGCTATAATAGATGGCACAGGGTCAGTGGGTGCTGCCATTGGCCCGCTGCTGACAGGCTACATATCAGCCAAGAGCTGGAGTGCAGTGTTCACAATGCTGATGTCAGCTGCACTGGTGGCTGGGCTTCTCTTGATGAAACTTGTGGTGGCTGAGGTGTCTGCAAAGATGGAGTCTGCTAGATTGCGAGCCAATTTGCGACAGAGATCACCTGTTCCTGAGCTCCTTGTATAACATAGCTATGTTATTTTAGGAGGTGGAAAGCTGCGAGCAGGTCCTCTATTTATTTTTTCAGAGGAGTGGCTCTTTGTTGCTTGACATGACAAAGAGCATTGCTTTGGTCCTTCGACAGCATGCCCCTCATCGCAATGGAAGGGTCACTATATTTGGATTTGGTTTTCATGTTCAGAGCCATGCTGCAAATTCTGTATTTGGATTTGGTTGAAATGGGCTACATTCTGCAAATTCTGTCTAGAGTCATTAAAGCTCAGGTTCACACTAGTTTTGATGAGCAGGTGATATTAAACTTCAGTCCTTTTCATTCTGCTTAGGGCTGCTAGAGTCGAATATGACGTTTTTGAGCTGCTTGACACAGTTGCAATATATTATCTGTATATTTTTTCTTTTTGTGCTAATGGTTTCTTTGAAATAAATTGCATTTGTAATCGAAACACCTTGTTCTGGATCTTGTATAAAGCACATTACACACTTTATGTCTGCTGCTATTACTCCTGATATTTGGTCTTCTGATGTATGTATTTTGGAAGGTGTAGCAAAGATATTTATTTTGTGATTTGAAGAAAGATTGGATTGTGCTAAGAACACTGCTTTGCAGAAAGGGGGTAAAGGTCAAATTATATATTCCCACCAAAAGTATCTATTACATTCAGCAAAACTATGAAACTTGGGATATATTAAGTAGAGGGCATTTCACTGCTTGGTCATTCTGTGTTATAGTTGTCATCTAAATCAAGGAATAGATGCTTGGAACACTAAATTTGAGACATTTTTATAGGATGCTTGTTCTGACTGAACCATTTTTATTGGCATGATGGAATGATAAAATGTGTTTTTGGAGTCAAGAGTCTGTAAGATGCTTAAAAGAGTGTGAGTACCCCAGCTGATGAAAGATTGTGAACAACATCAGCCAAGTCATTTGTGCTTAATTGCATCTGGATTGAAGTACATCAGCACAAGTCCCTCAAGTTGTAATTTATCTTGAGCTTGGGTCAGTCTTATGAAGTATTTTGCTTCTTTGAGTCAGTCTAAAGGCAGTTTGTTTGTGTTAAATGGCTGGTTTCTTTGTCTTATTGTTTGCATCAAATTTCTTCATCTTCATTTGGTTGCTTTCATGGATACACATGTATGTATATATGTATGTTTTATTAGTATATATAATAAGATACAATTATTTTTTTATTAAGTTGGAAGTAATTTTTTCCCTCTTAACATAAAACTGAGTCAGAGTGTGAGTTAGATAATAACCCAACTTCTACAATAATGAGAGCAAGAGAAAGGCATTAGTTAATTAGACTTGCTCATGCTGCTCTTAACATAAAACTGAGTCAGATAATAACCCAAATTCTACAATAATGAGAGCAAGAGGAAGGCATTAGTTAATTAGACTTGCTCATGCTGGTAAAACATATTATATCCTTAAGACCTATGGTTAGGTCTTCAGAATCTACCATCAGTTATTCCCACCACCACCACCACTATTTGTGGAAGTAATACGATTTCATGAAACTTTGTTCTTTCAAGAATCTTGTCAGGGAAGTACAAAAGCATCCCATTGTCTTCTACCTTTTCATTGATCAAATGCCTCAAGGCAAGCTTGACAGTTGATGGAAACACCAAAGGAAAAGAATTATTCTGCTCTTTTTCCCACTGACAATTCACATCTTATCTGCACTAAAGCTTCTCAGGGAGGCCTTTTTAAAGGTAAGTGTTTGCAAAGCTTGTGGGATATTTAAAGCATCTCCAATGTGATCATGAGAATATAATCTTTAGAGGCCTTCCACTTGTTTTATGCTAGACTATGAACATGATCATGATCACAAAAGGAGATAGATCAGGAATAACTTTTGGGTACTTGACAAATGTTTGTGAAACACATGCCCATATGACCTTGATTTATTGTTGTTGTCATTTGGCAGTCTTTAGAGAAAAATACTTTACAAGTTACTATTTGCATTGTGTGATGGTGGAAGAATAATTGACATAACTTAGCCACTAGGTTTTTTGAGGAGGAGGAATCAAGTTCTTCCATTAATGGTGATCCACCACTTACCACACAAAGTTCATCTGCTTTCTACCTCATCATGATCATTGTCCTTGTGAGATCAAATCATGTCATTGTATTCCCTATTTTCTATGATTGAGAATTTGATTCCCTACACAATCCCTGTCTAAATCATCTTCTAATGGTTAGGCTAGTCATTATCTTTTTCTTTATATATATATATATATATATATATATATATATATATATATAAAGATTAAGTACTGAAGATAAGATTCAATCTCAAGATCTTACTATCAACAATTAAAATCTTTGCCTGTTGACATGGGAAGAATTTATTGATTTTGAATTCTTAATCTTTAATTAAATCATAATTCAAATGTCTAAGCTATAACATAGAAATGAATGAGCATAAAGCATTGATGGGTGTGGGGGTCCCAAGTTGGATGCCTCATAAAAGTTTGGCTCACAAACTTAAGATAAGAATGATTCTCCCCCAACTCTTATCTCAATGGCAACTGCCCCAAGCAAAGGAGAAAGAGAGTGGAGCACTCCAAAATGGAGCTCTTTAACAAGCATATATAGGTAGGTGGACATCAATCCTTTCAAGTCCATCATAGGCCATAAAATATAAGACCTAGCAAGGTATTGACCCAAGAACAAAGGCTTAAAGAACAAAGGAGAACCCGTGAAAGAGACATGAGCAGTGATGATTGGAGTTGACCCACTTTTTCTTACTAGAAATGAGGAAGAATATATAGAGAGAGAGAGAGAGAGATGTGACTGAAAGGGAAATAGAGCTTGAAGCTCATGATTTGGAAGGTACTCATTCCAAGTTCATTCAATCTTCTACACTTTGTGGGGTCATTCTTTCACTAACGACAACTATTATCATCATCATCATCAACATCACCACCACCATCTAGTGCAAGAGGAGGCTCAAAAGGCACGGTGAGGAGTTCAAGATATATATCACAAGTCCAACTCGAGCATGAGTAGTGCACCTCTTTTAGGGTATTATTTGCATGTAAAAAGATGTGTGGAAAGGGAGGGAAGCGTTGGCTCTACGCGGTTTGTGGAGAGAGAGAGAGACAGAGAGAGAGAGAGAGAGAGAGGATGGAGTTCGTGAGGAGAAAAGGAAAAGGATTGCCGTCGGCGAGGCATCTACAAAAGTGTTGGGTTATCAGCACATCATGCGCTTGTCACACCAACTGTTGATTGGATGATGTGCTCGATGTGGATCAATCCAATTCGTGTTCATGTCCGTTTGCGATTTGGAAGATGAAGGTTATCTATCGAGGAAAGGATAGAGAATCCAGATGCAGCTTTTGAGCTTGTGCAGGGGCGACCATGCACCATGGCCGTCGACCTCCTCCTGGGGGCATCGAATCCCACGGAGGAGGAGGAGGAGGCTTCGCCATCACGAAAGCCGAAGCCGCCTCCTCCCACATGCTCGTCTCCTCCAGTGCCAGCCTTTTGGCGATCAAAAGGGAGGAACTTTAGGGTTTTGCTTCCCACTGCATGCATGCATGCTGCGTTCGACGTAAAAGCACGAGGCCATGGGGAAGCTTTTGTTGCCACCGTGCTCAGAGCCCCGCAAAAGTGTTGCTTGACCCAACCACATGAATGGAGTCGAGTTAATTAACCTGGGTTTAGGAGGAGGAAGAAAGAACTTGCAAGTGATAGAGAAAGCATTTTAACCATCACATCATCTTCTTCATTTCATGCACTTAGAAAGAACTTGCAAGTGCTAGAGAAAGCATTTTAGCCATCACATCATCTTCTTCATTTCATGCACTTCACGAGGAGCGAAACTAAGGGATGTAATAACCAGCTTGACTTTTCTTCCTGCACTTTGCTTGCAGCTCATGCATGGAATCAACATCAACTCGTTGCCATTCCTGTCCTCCCAAAGTGTGCATTCCTTTCCCCATTGTACGTTTGAGGTGATTGTTAAGTTCCCCACCTTTCCCAAGAACATGGTCCTCTAATATCCTACCCCAGTGCTTCAGCTTTACAGTGCAGAGGAGGACCACAATGCAGGCTGTGATCCTAAAGTGTCCTTGGAAGGTTTTAATCCTTCAACCACATCTGGTCACTGAATTCAGCAGACATGCTCTGCATTAGGGCAGCATTCTCTCTCTCTCTCTCTCATCTATGCTTTTGTTTTCTGAAGATGAAAATGATTGATCAGCTTGAGGCATCCCCAGTATCTTGTCACCATCCACAGCACAATCTCTAAGACCTGGCATGAATCAAGTAAACAGTAGAGAGATGTATAACCAAACAATATGTATTGCCAAATGCTCAAACAAACCTGGCTTGGTACCTTCTTCTGGCCAACTTGTCTACCACTGCAAAAGCTTCACGCTACCAGGGAATGTGGAGGGGTAACATGAAGTAGAACTGCATGGTGAAAGATAAAACAAGAATGTTATGTGATTCCAAGAACTCAAAAACTATCACAAACCAAAGCCACACTTGTTCAAAAGCAGGATGTCTTGAAGCAATCTTGAGTGGTTGGTTATTTGGAACTTAAAGATTAACATGATGTAAAACTACTAGGAGAAGAAATAGAAAAATAAATAATTTATGTTACGTACCGGAAGACCGAGATTAACATGATGTAGAACTACTAGGAGAAGAAATAGAAATAAATAATTTATGTTACGTACCGGAAGACAAAAACACTTTTCCACATGGAAAAAGGAGATAGTACAGACATTGATTTAAGATTGAAAGCAGACAAGCTTTTCAACTAATGGAGGAAGAGGAAATAAACTACAGAGTTTTTAAAAGAAAGAACAATACCTTGATGTCATGTGGAATGGTACAGAGACCATGTGAAAGATTAAAGAACAAACATTAGTTTAACCCGATGGATCACAATTAGACTGATTTGCCCGGTGTTAGCCCTACATACAATGAATCATTGCACTCAGAGCAAAGACTATATCTGCCCCATCAGTGAGTGGCAGGTCACCACCCAGCAGCCAGTGTCATTTGATCCATGTGTTGTCGTTCATGAATGGAGGACTCTTCTTGTTTGATCGAACAAATTCGGTGTCCAAGAAGACTGCCCTACAAACAATGAGAACATACAAATGTCAATTGCAATAAACAAAAGCTAACATGGCCCCTTGTGCTATGACGACAAATTACTATGACAGAATTTGATGATTGAAACAAGTATACAAGATCAATTTACTAATTACTTGCACGTGCCTGACAGGGACGAAATGTCACCATTAAAGTATCACATTCTCTACAGTAACACCAACCCAGGTATGTCGCTGTCAGTAAAATAAATTGGGATAAACATAGGGCCCGATAAAACTCTGACCATTCTTGGTCTGGAAGATCTCATTTTGACTGTAATATGTGCAGCATAATCACCAAGATCCATCTACCCCTCGTAAACATGATCCAAATTCCTCCTCCATGTTGCCATAATTTAGCATCCCAGATTACTACAGTAGATGCACTAGAATGCCAAAGTTGGGGATCCAATGTCATCGATGTCACTCAATCATACAAATATAAATTTATTAAAGAAAAACAAAATTAGATAGCAATAAAAATTTCAGGTCAATATGACCTGGAGACAATTTCTTGGACTGAAGAATATTTTACAAGACGAGGATAAGATATGTACGTCAATTCTTCTACTACAATTTTAAATCTAAAGTAGTTTCAAGTGAGCATCAACAAATGCAGCACGTCTTATTTCACTGCCACCATAGAGAATGGCCATAAGTGCCAGATATCTATAAACAACTGATATGAGAAGAATCAAGTTTCCGATAGTGGAAGGATTGTTCCTAGCAAAAGCAATTCTTTCGGTATGGAAATTCCATCAGGATGATATCGATATCAAAAATGTAAAATGTATTTTAGGACTATTCAAGATACCATAAAATCAAAAATTGCAACACAAGTCTATGGCAAACATAAATATTATGACAGCAGTGCCACAGAAAACTCTCAAGCTCAATTGATGTGGCTCCAGTAGCACACTGAAATAAGCATGGATGCAGAGGAAAAATAAATCTGAAACTGATTATTTCTATAGATAGAAAAACTTTACCATCCCAAAAGGGGTCTTCGAAACAACAGCATGGTCCTTTTATTTTCTGACTGTCTCAAGTAGGTTATAAACAAATAGAGGATCATAAATAACAATTTTACCTGATCGACAATATCAGATGCTTTAGAAGTTCAAGAAAAGAAATAACAAGCCATATGCATATGTCAAATACTCATCATTTGTGGTTCCAATGGATGAAACCAGTAGTAGTCTGAAATGAAACTAAACCCGAAAAGAACCTCAGACAGAACAAATCTTTCAAGTAATGCAAACAATAGTAATAATGAGTGGTGTAGTCGAGAGATTTTTTTGGCACTAGAACCCATGAGATAAAGCTAAACAAAAAAGGAGTTAGAAATATTTACTGGCAAATTGGAAAGATAAAGTAAGCCCCATTCTTTTGGACTGAATAACATGAATCACTTTTCAGATGCATTGTTTTGGATGAAAATTGTGACTTACAACGACTAGCTGCTTGTGCAATCCGATCAGGACAATTGACCTAATTAGTTAATTTACTCACCACTCTATGATTACTTGAGTGAAATAGGTTAGAATGAGAAATTTGCATTAAAAGGATTCCAAGGAATATTCTTGAAAATAATATTACAACATAAAATAGGCATCAGAATATGTGATAATTGATACATTGTAGACCAGACCTGTCAAATAAATCTCAACTTTTGGCTCAGTTTTACCTCAAAAGAAAAAGTAAATCTAATAATCTGTATCACCAACCACTAGTTATAAAAGGCAACCCTCACTACTCAGGAAGTGGAGAGATGACATTCACACCCTGGTCTTTTGGTTTCCTAAATGAATGTCTACCTGCAAACAAAAATCATCTGGAAAGATCACATGCATGGGACCTATAAACAAAAATCATCTGGAAAGATCACATGCTGTCCCATGCCCAGTAGATCAGACCATAAGTTAAATGCCACAACTAAATGTAGAGCAACATTACACATTCCAATCCATGTATAACTATCAACTATGTACCCACAAACACAGCCCTGGCTGCCTTGAAGGATGAAACCCACCGGTAATCAGGTAAGGTTAGGTCGGTGTAGGTCACAATATGAGATGTTTGGTTTCATACATTGAGATATGCACAATATGAGTATGCCTTCTCCATTAGAATGAGTTTGTTCTGATCCTTTCGGATAAGCCCTCATACATGTGATTGTTGTTTCTTTTCTTAAGATGGTGAAATGATACTTGGGTGTCCTAAGCAATTATAATACTGAAGTCTCATCAGGAGTTCGCATCAAATGAGTCCTGAACATGTAGATAAGCTTGGCATACAGTTGACACACTCACTATACCATATGTTGTTACAATACTCATATAAAACAAGACATGTAATGGCAATTCCTCCTTAATACTCACAATTTAAAGTTTTAAACATTATGACACAGAAAATTATGAACTCACGACTAACATTTTTGGACAATTTGCATTTCAGAGTCTTGTTAGTCCTTTAATAATTCTACTGGGCTGAGAACATATGTTGACCTCCCTTGATGACCAGGGGACTGATTAACAGAAAGGAGTCCATTGCTGACAGTTCCACTGTGGTACTGAAATTTGTTTTGTGCATACTGCATAGTTGTGAAAAGAGTGTCGAGACCCCAACATCACATATCTTCTAAATTCAAATAGATAAGTTGATCTTGTTCTACAAGCTCCATGGTTATTTTCCCACTAGAGCAACCTTTCAGATAGATTAACTAGCTTTCCCTTGGAGTTTCATATAACACTATACACAGTATACACTTAGCCTTGCTCTTTGATTTTATAAGTAGCTTAGGAGCTGGCAACAGATATTCGTTATACAACCCTCATCATGATAATTCTAGTAAAATTTCTTGTAATTTTCAATCAACAACAGTTGCAAAAATTAGTAGGTCTTGATCTCACAACTTTTTACTCGGATGTATTGTCCCAATACTAATTTCACCTACTTAAATCAAAATACGTATGTTTCTTCAGCAAATCAAACCTTCGTTGAAAAGGAAGAAAAAGAAACCTTGGGAGCTAAATTTGAAGAATCATGAATTAAGGTATTCATTATCAGTAGTCCTGCTACCCACAAATTTCATTGTCTTTCCAGATTAATATAAATGATGCAATGCTGAGAAGAAAGAAAGACAATAATAATGTTTCAATGAATATGACCATATTGATAATTTTACACATCTTTAATGAAGTCTGATGATTTAACAGCTATTGTATATCTGATAATAATTTTCATGTCAGAACCATTACAAACTGAAGATGAACTGACCAGTTTCATATAAATTATACAGAAGAAACAAAACCCAGGTCCACTTATCATTATCTTATCAAAATAATAATAACTTGACAAATAATAAGGCCATAATCATCAAGATGCACTTAGACATTTTCAGAAGCAGAAACATAGAAACCCCAATGGATTGTCCAATGTGCCAATGTCATTTTACTTGGAAACAAATCCCTCAATGATCACATGGATTCAAGATGCGAGATCAGTAGAGAGACAACACCAAGAGAACAAAAGAAGTTACGACTATAGAAAATTACGCTATGACAGCATCTAGGCCCAACAGAGTTCAAGTACCTAAAGTGCCAACTTCTGCCAGAGATTTGCAAGGAACAGGAACAAGGATAACATGCCTGTCTGAAAGTAGTTCTTCAGCACCTCCAAGCTGACACAGAGACAAGCTCCTTGCGCTGCCAGTAAAGGTAAAGGGAGGCCTGGCGCTTCTCCACATGAAATCCTCTGATCTGCACCCTCTTTAGAAGGCATTCAGCCTGTGTTTCTGTAAAATTGCTGAATTGGATGGGCACAAACCCTGCAGTTTCAAAGAGAGTTCGCCAGGGAAGCATCTTGTCAGCTGCACGGTATCTCCCAAGAACAGAACTCTCTATTTTCGGTTGTAGCAAGAACCTCTCAATCTTGCTGGCCATATCTTGGTTGGTCCCTGATGCATCAATGGAATCCATAAGTACCAAGGAGGACTGGAAAGCATGGAGGAAGTGCTGCAAGAATGGCAGGTCAGTCCGATCACACCCTTGGTCAACTGAGACCACAATCTTCGGAGAGAGTTGCTTCACGAGGCGGAGGAGAACTGGGAAGGAAAGGTTTGCAGAACCTATAGGGAGATTTACAGCTATGGCTTCACCTCCCAAGCCATGGAGCTCTAATGGATCAAATGAATCAAGGCTATGAACCTTAAGTTCAAAGGGAATGTTAAGGTCACTTGCAAAATGGGAGAGGTTGTCCTGGATAAGGTGGAGCTCCATGTTGTTGTGGGAGTAATGTGACACAAAAACTGTAATTTTGAGCATCCTTACTGCACCTGCCGAAGAACAGCGCCTCTGTGCCAGCTCCTGCATGAAGGAGGACCATTGTCCACCAAACCCAATATCAAAGTCCATGATGTGGATGCGGTCACAGCCATCGAGCTCTTCCAGGAGGGCCTGGATGCAGGTGAAGTTTGAGAATTGGATGATGGGTGAGACCTCGGAGAATGCCTTGTATGCATTGAGCTTGTGCACAACGTCCAATTGGGTCATCGGGGGAGCTGAGAAGGGGCTCTGCTGACG
This sequence comes from Musa itinerans, assembly GCA_001649415.1. Classification (NCBI taxonomy): domain Eukaryota; kingdom Viridiplantae; phylum Streptophyta; class Magnoliopsida; order Zingiberales; family Musaceae; genus Musa; species Musa itinerans. Next base: position 586,807 of record LVTN01000038.1, read on the forward strand.
ATGGGAGGTTGGAGTTGCAGAGAGGACTGTGTTAGATCCGTTAGAAAGGATCAGTTGCAGTGCCTCCTTGAAGTAGAAAGCAGAGCGGATAAGGGGCTTCCCCGAGGGAGAGGGGAGTTGGTGATTGAGCCGCGCCAATATCCCATGTGCGCCGAGGAAATTTCGGGCCTCTACCATCTTAGCAGCCTCGAAAAGCAGATCGGCCAATGCCTGTTGTAAGTGCTGCTGCTGCGCAGCCACAGCTGAAGTCACATCGTCCACGAAAGCTGCCACCTTCGGCTTCGCTGACCTATTCTGGAGCTGACGCAGAGGAAAGCCGTGGCTTTGCTGCTGGTACGACTGTCGCCGACGGAAAAGGTCTGAGCTGGCAGCGGAGTCCAGGAAAGGAAGTTTCTGAGGAATTTGGTCGGCAATGGCGGGGTGGCGCTTCAGCTGGGTGGGAGGAAGGAGCTGCGGAAGCTGCTGCTGCTCAGCGTGCCCCGCGCTGAGGAAGAAGGGCGGGTTCGGGGTGGCTGATGCCTGATTCAGAAGAAGGCCTGGGCCAAACAACTGTGGCTTGTCCAACACGGTATCTGGGAAGTACATACCTTGTGGTAGTGAGAGCGGCGATGAGATGTTGTTGCCAGCCTGCGGCGGCAGCGAGAAGAACTGACTTCCCGTTTGGTGGCCGAAGGTGGCCCCTTTGATGTTGGCGTGCACGATGGCCGGAGACACCCTGCTACTGCTGCTCACGAGCGAGAAGCCACCACCAGAAGCAACGTTAGAAGACAGAGGAAGAGAAGAATCCGTAGGGGCCGAGACGGACGCCTCATCCGCAGTCCTCCCAATAGATGCAAGCCCAATGCCTGGGTCGAGGATCCCAAACCCTAACCCGTTACTGTTGCCATCGAACTCCACTGAGCCGTGGGATAGGAGCTGCTGCTGGTGCTGCTTAAACCCGGCCGCGGAGGGGTCGTCGACATCCCCCATGATCCACCGGAAAAAGGTCTGCTCCCGGCCAGGGGAGGCCGCAGAAGTCTCCGAGAGTATCGCCTCCCAATCGTCGACACCAAGACCGCATTTTTCGCCTCCAGCAACGAAACCCATATCAAGCCCGGTCGGTATCGGCTGCAGCTCAGCAGCCCAATCCTCCTTCCCGACCGCACCACCGCTCTCCTCGGCGATGGAGTCGGAGAGAACCCATTTGTTGGTGGGGATGTCGGAGACCGCCGCCACTCCGGCGGTGTCGGAGGAGCCGCCGCCGCCGCCCAGGGAAGAAGACAGTGTGGCTGTGGAGGTGGGAGGGCTAGGGCTCCTGTGATCAAGCACCGATCTTGGCTCCCTTCCCTGTTGGATCACCAACTTGGGCCTCTTATTCACCCAAAACAGAGCCTGGTTCCCCTCGAAGATTGTCTCCGCTGCTTCTAGACCCCCCTTCCCCTGGCCATGATAGGGCAAACCCCTCATCTAATGCTTCATACAAGACGCCAGATCTAAGTTTTCTCACCTCACTCGCAGAGATGGAAAGAAGAATAAGAGATCTTGAGAGATGAAATAGTAGAAGCCGGACAAAGTCGAGATCTTTTATGCGTCCACCAACGGGAGTATAATACTAATCCCTCCGTTTCAAATGACACATGGTGGAAGCTTAAGCGCCTCTTCCTCTTTCTGCTCTCATCTCTCGTCTCTCTCACTTCAAAGACCTTTTTTTGCCCTTCTCCTCTCCTGTGCTCCTGCTTCTGTTTGAAATCTTCTATCTTTCTCCGGGAGATGGTCTGTGACCGGAAGGAGAGGGAAGAGGAACGGTAGCAGCAAGAGAGTAGGACCCTGTACGCCTCTCAAAACTGCCTCTTTCTCTCTGTATCCGCCTCTTCTCAGCTTGCCATGGATGCTTGCAACATAAAAAAGTAATAAAGTGCGTCCCCTCCAATCTCCACCTCCCTTTCTCTCTCCAGAGTTATCTCTTCTCTTTGCTAATCCTCCCTCCTCCCCGCCCTCCGTCGCACCATAGAATTCATTTCTGTTGCTATTGTATAATCGAAGTCTTGGCTTCTGACATCCTGCAGCGACTCCCCTTCTTAATGCGACACTGTTACTCGGAATCCCGGCCGTCAAAAGTGTAGCATAATATTTTTGATTTATGACCAAAATATCCTCAGAACCCAGGAAGTAGGTCATTGGCAATCGGGGCTGTTTCCGTCTTTCGATTCGGCCCTCCTTTTGTGACGCTTCACGGAGTTGAAAGCGCCGCGACACGACACGATACGCTACCTTTGCCGAAACGTTATGTATCGAGCCGACACGATATGTGGATGTGGTTCCGTAAATGGTTGATATCGGTAGAGATAGAGTTCGTTCGTTGTTCGCGGACCAAAAGATGCCACGTGGTATGGCGCTAGCGTCATCTCTACGTATGGGACCTGATCTCTGCAACGAATCCAAAGGCGGGTAAAAGATCGAGTATATCACAACTGGTGCGTCCAGATCTGCAGAGATGCCACGTGGAGCCTTACCGAGTACTCAATCAGCTGCACGTTTTCCAGCAGCGAACAGCCTTTTATTTCGCTCGTGGCCCTTCTGCACTCTGTAGACCGATGCTCGATGGAGGACGTGCGTCGTTGAAGGCTGTTTGGTGTTCGGCGACGTAGGGGAGAAAGCACGAAGATCGAGGCCGTCGGATACGTAGGGCCCACGATCGATTACAATTGATTACAAGATACTTGAGTTCATTCCACTTGAATCATCATATATTTTGTGGTTTGGATAATATAGGTTTTTTTATGACTTTATATTTCCTTCTCAAAATATATATTATCATACATTCTAATGGAGGTCATATTAACCATTATTTTACATATGCTATGTTGTTAAAAAAATGTTTTCTCAGTAACTATGTTTTCTTTTTTTTTTACTTAGTAATAATCATTCTAATCACACCAAATAATTTTGGGTGTCATAAAAAAAAATCGAAGTTCTTTTTATGAATTGTATTTTTGCTTCGATGTTCAAATGAGATTTAATTATTATACACTAAGTCTTTTAGAGATAAAAATATATATTTATCAATAATTCATCTTTATTGATTCGTATCAATGTATCGATCAATAATCACTATGATACGTATCAAACTATATCGAACATATATACAGATATATAATATATCACCTATATCAATCTCCTACTAATATTTATTTAATCTTTTACATTTTGCATCATCTGAATAACACTAATTTAACTATCCACATTATTAGAATTTCTTAACATGCCCAAACAAAAAAGGAGAGAGATGATCAGAGAGTTAAGATTGTCTCCACCCAACAAAAGATGCAATTTTTTTACATGACAAAACAAGAAAGGAGAGAGATGATTAAAAAGTTAAGATTGTCCCCGCCCATCAACCAATATATTACTAGAATTTTTTTACATGACAAAATAAGAAAGAGAGAGTTTTTTAGAGAGCTAAGATTGTCTCCACCCAAGAATATATTACTAGAATTCTTTGCCGTAACAAAACAAGGAAGGTGAGAGATGATTATAGAGCTAAATTGTCTCCACTCAAGTATTACTAGAATTCTTTGACATGACAAAACAAGAGAGAGAGAGAGAGAAAGAGAGAGAGGAAGCTGCAAGTTTCCTCTGTCCAACAAGGGATGTGGTATTTATTGTAGCTCATTTAAAAGTATATTGAATGAGACACTCAATTTAGTACAAATTGTTGAAGAAAGACATGGTTGTGACCTCACACCCAACCAAAATAGTTTTGTCTGCAGCCTCATGTGGCTGCCAACTCTCATTCATTTTCTCCAAGCCTAAAATACCACCTCATTATTGAATTATGTTTGTTCCAATATCTGTGATGTGGACTTAATTCAGAAGATAGTACTAAAATAACAATGTCAGATCATTTCAGAAGCTATGTGCTAAATTAACAATGCAACCCTGCAATTAATGTAATTCCATGTGATGAGGAAAACAGAAGATGTAAGCTGCTCTCACTCCTTTCAATAACACAAAAGGTCAGCTCCTCAGCAGCTGTGGACTGATGTCTCTTTTCCTTTCTGTCAGTCCATATATAACATTTTCTTTGAGTTCTTTGCTGTGCAATGGCCAAACATCCAACCTATCTCCTTCTGTAGCTCTTTAAATCTCTGCAGAAGAAAGTGCAGATTCCCATAGTTTCCTGGTAATTAACTTCACAGCCAAAGGAACAAATGCCTGAGTTGGGACAGAAGATAACCTGGGGACCCTTCAATGAACCACAAATCCTTCGTCTTCATTGTCAGATATTTCCATTGAATTGACCTCTTCCCGGTGCATAATAGTAGTTTCACAGTAGCAGATGCATCCGAAAACTATAATCGATCGAACCATCTGCTATCTCCCTGAATAAGTCAGAAATGTCTCAGTCCGATGTTGCAACTGTGGATGTGATTCTATCCACCAAATCACTGAAGCATAATGAATAGCAGGATATATCTGATGGGCAATTCTCCCTCCTTCAACTGCAGACATGTCAAGGTAGAGCTTCCTTTGTGCTCGGTTCAACTCCACCAAAGAACATGCTGCTCTTCAAGTTTGCAGAAAGACTAAATCGAATTCAGATTCCCTTCATAGAACACTAGAAGATGGTCAGAAAAAAAACATATATACGGCTAACATTAAGTTTCTTACGCCACCTTATTCACTGTCCAGTGCTATGTTTCCATTCAGAAGGATAGCATAACTGCAGACCCAGGTAAGGTATCACCTCCATAAAATTCCAAGCCCTGAGATATGTTACTCCTGCAATGACCTCTGAACACAGCTCAGAGAGAGAGAGAGAGAGAGAGAGAGAGAGAGCATATTACCTTCTCTACATGCATGGCCGACCCATTGCTGCAATAGCTGCTGGAGTGAACACCAACTTGGAACCTTCCAATGCTGCTGCAATCAACACCAACCATGCAACAGTTTCTTTGTTATAATATAGATTAGGGAAACTCCTGTCAATTGACTCCATCCATCTCTGCAATCATGGCTCCTGAGCAATAGAAAACTTAGCTATGCACATGCAATCCCCTTCTCCTACAGTGTCTATGATATTATTATTAGATGTAGGATTAAGCCTGTTGTTGTTGCAATGGAGAAGGTGTTGTTGATGCAGTTTATGCTGACAACAAGCTAATAGTTTAAAGATGGATGTTGAATTATATACACATGAACTACAACAACACCTAATTAGGAAGATAGCCATAAGTCAAAGGAGACATAGCATATGCTCTCCTGTGTTTGCTTTGCTAATTAATTGAGATTGGTTGTACAACCACTTAACAAATGTTAGGTCAGTCCTTTTTTTAGTTCACCCCTTGATAGCATTGGATGCCAAAATAAGCTATTCTTATTATTGTTGTTGTATTTCCAAGTATATGATTATTATGTTTCTAAAGAAACAAATCCATGGATGGTATATAATTATTAGACTCTTAATGAGGGTGAATTATATATTCCAAGTGAGCTGCTTTTGGCTTGCTTGGCACTTCAAACAAAGAGCTGAGATCACTAAGATGAAGAATTGTTGTTTTGAGGACTTTGTAAATAGGGCAAGCAATATGTAAATTGCATTATCAAGGACAGTGGATTGCTTAAGGTTGACGATATCATTTATTTCAATCAACTCAATATTTCTTTAATCCAAGTATATAACAAATTAATCTCACTCGAGTCAACAATCAATAAAAATGAGGATATCGTTACATGACACTTAAATAATTATCATATTGTCCTATCAATATATTGAAACTCGAGAAACAAGTTGAAATTAACTTCATTCTTTTTTTCATAAATGATCAAATTTTGACTTATTTATTATGATACGTAATAAAGATATGTATATTTTACTTTTCTAAAAAAATTATTAGATTAAATGATATACGTAACACTCATGGATTTAAACTTAAGAACTTATCAACAATAAGATATTGGAACAGGAAAATCTAAAATATTTAAAAAAATATAACACTTCAAATTTATCAAACAATTGCTCATCATTCAAGTCAAATTAATAATTATAACAAAATTATACTTTCTTTTCTTACACGCCAAGACAATTGAGCCTAAAACTTGTCAAGTTGATAAAGAACAACACCAAGATTTTTGTGTGACTCATCAAACTATCCTTAGGATAGAGGAGGCTGTTAAGATTGGGACGACACTTCTAAAACTTGTCAACTTGATAAAGAACAACACCAAGATTTTTGTGTGGCCTAAAAGACATGCAAGCCCTACTAATCTTAACTAATTTACTTTATTTATTATAAAGATTAAAATGATGTCTTCTTTTAGTTATCCCTAATTATTTTTTGTGCCCATGTTGTAGCTCACTTACAGCTAAAAATGATGAGTTGGGCCAACGTAATGGTCTAATTAAACAATTGGCAATAAATTTTCCACAGATATCAGTTTTGGATTATTTAATATTAACATATTATGTTATTTTTAGAAAGTAAAAGAATTTGTGAGAGTTGTTTTATGGATTCACAAGAGAGTATTTGAGTTTTTCCAATAAATAAATATTATATTTAATCTAATCAAAATTTATGATGATCAAAATTTTGAATTGGGAAAAAAAATTCTAGTGATATAATATCTAATCAAACCGTGAAATTGAGATTTCAGTCAAAGAGAAAGAATGTAAATATCTGAATTTTTTATCCTCATAATATATATATATATATATATATAAGAATTTATTGGATTAGTTTATCCTACATATCTTTTCTCTATTACTGACCATCAAAATATTTCAAAAACATTTCAAATGGTATTGTCTCTCTTTGAAAATATATTTTTAATAAAAAATTTCAAAACATACAAACTATAATATCCATACTAAAACAAAAAAAAAAGTAGCTTGCAAACTAAGTCTACTAAGGATTAAAAATAATCTAAATTTGATTCGAAGGATGTGCATACGTCCCCAGCAATGACTTGTGGCTCATAGATTCCAATAGTTATCGCCTCTTGGAGTAAATAAAAGGAAAGAAAAAGCTACAAGCATGAAATCCACATCATATCCAATCTTTTAGCTTACTTCAAGTTTGTTGCCATCAAATGAGGTGTCAATACCATACAAATAAATCATAATTAAAAGGAATTTTAGTGGAGGAAGAAGAAAACCTATTATATTAATTTTCTTCCTTTTAGTTTGCTGTATTATTACATAGGAAAAGAAAATGAGAGAAAATAAATGAGGCAATTTCTTAAAAAAAACCTCTTTATTTTTATTTTTATTTCTAATTAGTATCTTTTTTTTATTTATTTTTTAAATATTATTTTTTAAAAGATGATATTATCTTTGAAAAATAAAATGATAGTAGGATCATCGAAGTTAAAGGTGATGCCCGATGAGATTGATAGAAGAATAATCTCAATATCAAAGTTAGAGGTGATGTCTGATCAGATTGATAGAGGAATGATGGAGGGGAGTGTAGTGACAGGCAAAAAAAATAAGGGATAATTTAATCATTTAGAGAAAAAATTATTACGTGAAAATAAATAGAAAAATGGAACTCTAATAGAGAAAAAAAGAAAATAGGTTTTTTTTTTTTGAAAATTTTGCCTAAAAGAAAATTAGAGATACCGACATGGAAAAGAGCGCTTTTCCGATACGTAACGTGTCGAATGTCGGCGATATTATCCAAACGTGGAGCCGATAAGACTCCCAAACTAACACCTCGAAGTTTCTTCCTCCGCCGCATAAGCCTAACAACTACAACTAAAGCCCTCATATTTTCCTCTCGATCGATCCATCCATCGTCGGTTGCTCTCTCTAGAAAAGGTTCGACCTGAATTCGCTGTTCGATTGTATTTTGTTTGATCGAATTGTTGATCCGTTTTTTCTGTGGGAAGAGATGTCGAGGAGGCAGAGCAGCTACAAGCAGCAGCATGACTTCGGTGCGTGATCGCCTTCTCTATTGATTTCTTGTGTGTGTTCTTGGTATGATTATGTAGAAAACTGGTGCTTAGGGCTTTTAATCTGCAGAGAAGAGGAAGGCCGAGTCGCAGAGGATTAAGGAGAAATACCCCGGTAGAGTTCCGGTAAATGTTTTTTTCTCCTGAATTCTTTTCGGTATGATTCTGAAAGGTAGCTGATTAGCTTTCTTGGGTTCTGTCTGTTGATGCTTCCTTTTCAAATTGAGGGGTTTGTATTAGGAATATAATTTAATACCAGTAACTATGCATCATTCTATGGTGTCCACAGATGCAGTTTTTTGGGTGACAAGCGAGTAATCACTTGTTTCGTCTCCGGTTATTATAATGGGTTTCTTCGTGTTGCTTTTCGCCATTTTATTCATCCTTCATCAGAGTTCGTAAAATCCCACAACTGTACTGGGTTTCTCATTCATCAAAGTTCATTGATTCTCTCAACTGTGCGGAGTTTTTTGTACTTCTTAAATGTTTAATTTGGGGATTTGGTCTGACTCACTGTGTAAGGAATCCCAGTTTTCTTCTTACCTTTCCCTTTGTTCCATATGGACAACAAGAGATATATATCCATGAAATGATTTGCAAAGGGTACACTTATATCATCATCATCAATAGATTATATATACTTTATTTTGGAGAATCCAAATTCTAGCTGGTACTAATCATTAAGTCCAACTTTCTGACACGTATGCTGTTAGAAACAATAATGCGATTATGCACCAATTGAAATACAAGTTCAGGGTTACCACCTTTTGCAACACATTTTAGACAGATAGGACTTTCGGTCTGGGGCATTCTCTGCATCGTCCTTGGAGTAGTTCAGTCCACCCTTCATTATGGACTTCTGGCTCTACTACCCTCCACGATATAGCAGACCCACTTGCCTTAGTGGTTCTGTCACTTTGGCAAGACCACATGAGAATTGTTATCTTGGATTTCCCAGGAAAGAATGATAAAGATGGAAAAGATGAAGGAGATAAAAGGCCATAGCTTTCACCCAGAAAAACAGAAGTTATGGGGGAATGGATAATTGATAAGATATGAGATTTCTCTATTCTTAACAATGACTTTAATATATAGAAGGCATGCATTTGAATTCTCAAATGGATGGACTTGACATGTTGTACATGTAATTCTCAAATGGATGGAGTTGAAAGGATTGGAGGTTTTTCCTTATGCTATTACTTACTAAAGATTGGAACTTGTGGTTTTTGTGGTTTCTACAATTGATGATACAGGTCAAACTGTAGCTAATTGCTAATCAAGACTTCAGAATTGTGTGCTAGCTGCAATTTGACAGTAGGCTAGGGCCCTTTGGTAGTCCTTTTTCATATTCCTTGAAAGACAATGTTTAATGATATCTAAATTGTTTACAATTATATTTGAGTTTTACTCAGAGCCAATCAAATTTTGGTGGGAACATAGAACAAAAATTTTAATATCAATAGCATAAAATATTTCCGTATATGGTTGACATGATATGCCGACAACCTCCTATGCCTACCGAAACAGATCAAGTAATTGGACTAGCCATAGTATGCACGCATAGCAGAATATAAAATGGTTTGGCACAGGTTGGTTAAGAAAATCCTTGTGTTGGTTTAAACTTCAATCCTTTTGTGGAAGAAAGAATTTGTGGCAAAAGATTTAGATATTTGTTGGAGAATCTGAAAGCTGAAGCTGATATAGTTTTGATACTTTACCAAGCAATTACTAGCTGGAATTGAGTGATGGTCTGTTGTTTAGTCTTAGGCCATAATGATTAACTATAACAATTGATGCAAGTATGTGCCAGAAGCAGATGCTAAATTACTAGTGAACTTAAATTCTTCATGATGATTTTGTGGGGTTTTATGTACAAGAGACCTAATTCTGCCGCAATGGTAATGTGACTTCTAACTGGGAACTACACTTAATCACTTTCGTTTGTTGGTGTTGGATGGCTTGTGTTCTATTCCTGTAACTGCAATTGATCTTATTGGGTTATTCATTTTATAGCCCTGGCAAGGAGAGCTGTCATTCTTTGGCTTTGGAAAGACCATTATGTTATGTTTTCCTTACTACGCTCCCCTCCATTCATTTATTTGTGGACCAGCCAATTGGATTGATACAAACAGCTAATGAAGCCTGTACCTTATGACAACTGTTCTTTCATGGATATATGCATGTAACTCTGACCTACTGCAAGTCAGGACTCAACACAAAGTAGAGATGTTTGAGTTACAAAGGCATGTGCATCTGATATCAAAGAAAGTTTATAATATCGGAGCTGATATTGCACCAGTTGCAAAAGGCATCTCATTTATGTACATTTTATTTTATCTATTCTCATAAATAACTGTGTTATTTGATAACGGGTTTCTATTGGGTTGCAGTTAATTTTCTTTAGAATGATTCTGCCTAAAAATTTAACAAGTTGGAGCAAAGAATGTTTGTAGTCCATATATACTTGAAATCAAAGATGTCACCAAATAGAATTGCTATAAGTGTTGAACCCAGATTGGATCTATTTTGCTTCGCTGAGGCTTCATAGTGCAAACATATTCTCCGGTTGCCTCCCTAACACTGTCTGCTGTTTTAGGTGATTGTGGAGAAGGCGGAGAGAAGCGACGTGCCAAATATTGACAAGAAAAAGTGAGAGCCCTTCTAAATTACAACCCTCCTCCTCCTGCTGATGAATTAAAACCTTTCTGGACCTAGATTATCCATTTGTCTGAGTAATGAACATTTTCTATGTGATGAAACTTTGAATTTTTGTGAAATGTTTACCCAGATTTTGATTTAAGTGCAGGTATTTGGTTCCCGGAGAGATTACACTTGGGCAGTTTGTCTATGTTATTCGCAAGAGAATAAATTTAAGCGCAGAGAAAGCCATATTTATGTTCGTAGACAATGTGCTTCCATCAACTGGTACTTTGTTTGTCACAACTGCTCTACTCATTTCCTTCATGTTCCACATCAACCACCAACTCTACTTGTTTTGTTTATGATCCTCTCAGGAGCAATGATGTCCCAACTTTATGAAGATAAGAAAGATGAAGATGGGTTCCTTTACTTTATCTACAGTGGCGAGAACACCTTCGGAAGCCAGTATATGCAGTAGATCATTTAGGATTATGCCACCAACACAGTTCCCTCCATTGGCTAACTGTTGTACATATTGCCAATACCGTATAATAATTATGGAGTCTGCTGATATTTTATCCTCTGGTTCTGAGAATTCTGTATGGTCATACAGAAATAGTTCTAGTTTTATCGTATCGTTTATGCATCTCCTTTTATCTTATTGTGTGTGTGTTATATTCATGTGGATCTAATTACAAGTCTAACAGCAGCATCCATATCATTGGTTTTATTTATTTTTTTAATTAAAAATAATTTTAAAGTAAAAAAATTATAATTTAAAACAGAAAGAAAATTATGTATATTTTTTAAATCAAGAATTGTTGTTTCGAATTGAATCGTGATTAAGGTTAGTATTAAGAGAATATTCGAACCCTTCACCCATTTGTTGCCATGTATAGAGATAAGGTTATATATGATCAATTTTACGTGAATATTAACATATTTCAGAAAGTTCATTAGGGAGATTAAAATTTAGTCATAATCGAAACATTAACCTAATTTATAAAATAGGCGGGCTGGGCCGGCGGCCCACGACAGTAATGTCTCAATTTGTAGCCCGTGTTATGAGTCAAGTAGACATCGATGAACTCATGGTATACGTTGACACCATGTTGGATTAATTACCAATAATCTCGATGGCTTTAAAGCAGAGATCATACTTTTCTTGGCAGTAAAAGTTCAAGAAAATTCACCTTGTAAACCTTTGAATCGAACTCGAATATCTCGATCGAGCCCGCAAAGATTACACAAGATCGAACTGTTTCATCATGCTTTTGGTCGAGCATGGAGATGTGAACACGATGTTAGCTTCATGATCTGGAACTCGTCGTAGGTGTCGGATGACAGCGTTCATACGTTCCCTCGGTGTTGATGAGGTCGCCATCTCCTTAATAATGAGCTACCGGTGTTTGATGTAGCATTCTATAGATATGGAATCATCAATCATTGGCTACAAACAGGAGCACTTGTAGTCAACCATCGTGTTTCAGGCTGGCGTTTGGATCTGCATGGCCAAGGATCGATGATTGATTTCACACCTAGGGTTGACAGTATTGTCTCAGAGTCAAATGGCACGCAGGCGGCGAGCAAGAGGAAACCCTCCACTGTGTCTCTGTCGTCTTCCACCTCGCGCCTGGCCATGCTTTCTGTCACGCCTTCATCTCATCTCTCTCATTCTCTCTCTTCTATGATGTTGCTTTAATTAGTGAGGGAGAAGAAACACGGCAGGGGCCACTCGCAATTTGTCCGAGGGATGAAGCCCTCATGTGACCGCCACCTGTCTTATCCTTTCCGGCTGAGGCTCTACAATCATTGAAGGTGCCGTGCATGTGACGATTCCATGGCTATATCTCATCATTCTGCCAGTGTCCATGGTGTTGGCTGATAGCTAACATTCATCACTCTATTGGTTGGATACTCCATACACACCCAATAAAGGAGAGAGAGGAGAAGAATCGAAGGATATGCACCACCCACTCTATTATTGATTAATGCTTGTAGTTGAAGTGGGATGATCAGGTTGACTAGCTTGATATGCTTAGTGTTTTTTTTTTTTTTTTGCTTTGAGAATATTTTTTAGTGAGGTTTGACTTCAAATGCTTAAAACATGATAATTATTGATGATAGACAACAAAAGGAAATCTTGATGATGTTGTAATGTCTGCTAAACAGGTTACATATCTTGAAGCTAATCGTAGAGAGACATTTGAGTGCTGCAGCTGCAGCAAAGAGTTCCTTGTTACAGCAGTAGGTACTTGTTCCGAGTGAGCAAGCTAGGAGAGATTTCTTTCTAGATTAGCAACCAAATATTTTCTGAGAAAGACATACACTCACTGCTGCTAAATCTCAGGTTCTATCCCTCCTCCAAATCTGTAGTGAATGCTACCTAATAATGCTTCATCTAACATTCATTGCTTGTTCGAGAGACCTCATCCATATCAGTACACGATGAACAGGGATCAGCTACAAGTCCAGATCTGTGTGTTGGAGTTTCGAGAAGAGACAGAGGACAGAGGCTCGTGAAGGGCATCCGTGAACGACCCTCTTCGTGCTGTCGGACAGCTTGGCTTTGGCTTTTAGGGCACAAAGATTCGACCTCTTCACAGACTAACTTGAGGATAAAAGAAGAAACTAATGGCTGTGTTCTATTTACTTTTAGAGTGTGTACCCTTCGACACAAGTTTGTGAACTTTGGTGAAGGTAAAATATAGTTGTCCTAAGTGGACGTCGACTCGAAGTCATCTTTTATCGATGTTGAGAACGAAAATAATCAAATCTTATAAAACTGTATCTGGGTATATTTGATAAAATTCCTTCGATATTTAAATTAATTTAGGAGTTGAAATATTGGAAAAGCATCAAAAGTTTTTTTTTCTTGTGTATTTTGTAATGCACTTGAGGGTTCGTAACTTTGGGATCATTATGCACGCAAGCATATATTGATATCAAAATGATTTCATATATTCCTTGTCCTAAGTAAAATTATATTGTGACAAGCACAATATAGGTGATAATGTTTGAGGATCGTCGTCATATCAACAATACATGATGGAAGTATTTGGGATATGACACTTAAATATTGATCATCTGACATCATATTATCAACTACTTAACACCGAAGTATTGATCATATAATATTGAGGTATCGGACGTATAGATACTTCCCTATCAAATGCGAAGTCTTTTAGATTTGGGTGTATTACAGATAAATATTGGAGAGTTCAGATCTATGAAGTCAAAAAAAAAAAACAAACAATAGAAACTTCAAATCATAGCATTTCAATCAGTCTTGTATTACAGATAAATATTGGAGAGTTCAGATTCTTCATCATTCATCTCAAATGAATCTATCGTCGAAACACTATCAACACGAGTTTGTGATGAGTTGAATTGGTAAGCCAAATATGTCTTCGTGTGTGCTGTACTTTGGTGAATGTGAAATATGATTATCGACTCAGAGTCAATTGGGACATATTCTATATTTGTCTTTTATCAGGAATAAAAAAAAATTGAATCTTATAAAACTGTATCGAGAGTATATCCGATAAAATCCCTCCAATGCCTAAGTTAGCTTAGGAGTTGAGATGTCGAAAAAACATTGAGAGTGATAAAATTGAAAAAAATTGATTAAATGAGTTTTTATTTTTTTGTTTTTTGGTATGCATTTGAGGGGTCTATGACTTTACTATCATTATGCTCGTAAACATATATTGATGTCAAAATGGTTTCGCATATTCCCCGTCCTAAGTAAAATTATGTTATGTTGAATCTAAAAAATGTGACAAACACAATATAGGTGGTAACGTCTAAAGAGCATCATCGTGTTAGCTACACATGATGAAAGCGCTTGGGATGTGGTACCGAGATCGTATGACATTATATTATCAACCACCTAAAATTGAAATATTGATTACATAATATTGAGACGTTGGTCGCGTCATTACTTTTCTATCAAATGCAAAGTCTTTTAAAATTCTATGAAATCAAAGAAAAAGAAAAATACAACAGAAACTTCGTATCATAGCATCTCAATTCATCATCATTCGTCTCAAATGAATCTATTGTCGAAACAAGTAGTTCCTCTTTGCCCGTCAATCGGTAAGGTGTGGGCTTCAAGGATGTCTACCGAATGAGACAGATGCTTCAATTATTCACTCCACTAACTCTTGCATGTCGTTCTCCCACTCCCACCAAACAAACAAAGAAGTGAATCGAAAGAAAAGGAGTCATCGACCACAACAAATTCAATAATCTACGTAGAAAGAGACTCGTCACTATGTAGACACTTTGACATCACCTCTTCAAAAGATTGACACGTAAATCCATGGTGGCGCAACTGTGCAAGAGATGGATGCTCGTCGAAGTTACGACATGCCTTGCACTAAGGATTGATCACATGATAAATACCAAAAGATAACGTAAAGAAAAAAGAGTCTCCCGATTCAAACTCATGTTGTTCTAACACCACGTTGACCGATTTAGTCCGTCAATTATTTAAATAAATTTGATTACCTTAGTGGTTATTTTACACGCGGTCATAAGTTGCGACGTGACAACCAACATCTAGAATAATTTTAATCTTGTTTTTTAGATTGCTAAAGAGTAGAGAAATAAGAACATGTGAAAATAAGTAATCGAAGAAATCATACTATGGTTGCGATTCAACACCACAAATTTTGGTTTAAGATATTGCAAATATCTATCGCTACGATGATAGAAGGTTAAGATCAAAAGAAGAAGGATTTTTTTAATTTTGATTAATGTTATCTTCTTCGAAAAAAAATAAATGACTTTTTTTATTTTTATTTTTTTGTGCTTTAGTCTAAAAAGAGGGTCAGAATATTGTAATGAAGATCATAGTTATCGAGTTTTCCATGTGAGTGTCGTGAGTTCATAATTATTTTTTAAAATATAATTTTATTATCTATGTATGGATTGGTAAATCGAGTTCTTCTCACCTTATGTGTGAACGTTGTGAGGCTATAGTTATTTTTTTTAACAATATAATTTCATCGTCTATCTACGAGACTTGTGGAGTTACGAGACCTTCATGTTACGAAAGCCTAAGCGATCGGAAGAGTTTGATAGTCATTATTTTTTAATTATTATATTTTCCTTGCTCTCTTTCTATTTCTCTATTATAAAACAGTCTAATTAGTTGGCTCAGCACAACGAGAAAGAGACATAGTTACTATGCTATACGCATTAAGATGTGTCAACATGAATTCCACGCGAGTAGCTGAGCACATTCTTCGTGAGATGAGAATATAGAAGAAGGCGACTGTCCACAACGATGAATGAGAAGCAATAGCCATCTCCACTGCAGGGAATGCAACCTGCGGTTGCAGATGTCGATCCTCTTAGATTTCTATCTCGAACACATGCACTGGTGGAACGAGAATTGCTGTACCTTTTTCGACTTGCAGCTGTGGATGTCTATACGCTTTTTGATTTCCATCGACTTGACCGAGACATGTCCAAACACATTCATGCATCGGAAGGAAGAAAAGCTCCTCACCTTTGGCTCCCGTTTCCTCGTTAGGTGGCACGCATCGGGGAAAACCATGGAGACAGCCGGCGCTGCTCCGTGCATGCCTGAAGAAGCTTCCTGATTGAGCACAACATCCACGAATCCCTCACGGGACTCCGAGTTGATGCAGGAGGAGGTTCAAGCCGTAAAGATGGACGGAGTGAAGATTCTCCGGTCACTGTCTTGCTGTTTCTGTCGTTTGTGACCGCCCCACTATCCGGTGACCGCTTCCCTTCTTTCTTGGTGGTCCAGCTCGCTAATGAATCATTGCTTCTTCCCATTCTGCAGGCTCCCTCTCCAACTTCGTCCGTAGAAGGGAGGAGATCGACGAACATGTGTTTCTGCCCATGCGCATGCGTCATACAGGAGAACTCCATCTGCGTGTCGAAGTTTGATGAGGAGTTGCAGGCCACTGCCTGCCGGCATTTTGAGTTGGAGGTGAGCAGCACGACAGCGATCGTTCCTTCCTCGGACTCTCCTTGACGCTCTCTCGTCACTCTCGCTCATGTTTCAAGCCGACCACCTTTTGCCGAGTCCAAAAGACGAGGGATAGTGGGTGTGCTGATGAGAACCAAATACGCACGTTATAAACAGGTGAAGGAAGGAATTCCATCGAACGCTTGGAAGAAGCTCGGACGTCTCGTGCATCTTCGTGGACTCGCAACATTGAATGGAATAAATATAATAAGTCAATCTCCAATATATAAATCTGGAATTATAATTTTATATTCGTTGTGTGTTTAATCCTTATTCAATTTGAGGATCACTAATATATATGTTTGATCGAAGAAAATCTCTCCTTTAAATATGTATAAATATATATATTATTTTAATAAATAAATTATCAAGGCTTTCTTTCGATCTTATCCTCCTTTTATCGTCGGAGTTTTTCTCCCTCTTTTATTATTTTCTCATCGAAGCTTCATCATTGATTGGCTTGGAGATGACAATTTCATTTTTGACGAAAGCTCAATCTTACAAAGTATAAAAGAGACAAATCTGAAATGATAATTTTATATTTTTTATATGTTACAATCCTCAATCAATCTATAATTTGAGGATTAATTACTATGATATATACGTATAATTGAGTAAAATTTCTCTCGCAGATTAGTATAAATATATATTATCTTAATGAATGAATCGTTAAGTTTTCATGATAAAATTTTCAGATTTCTTGCTTCGAGCAATAAATGTATCCTTCCTACCTTATTATGTTCTTATGATAGCTTTCTTGGTATCCTCCCTCCTCTATCATTTTCTCATCGAAGCTTCAATATTAATCGACTTGGAGATACTAATTTCATTCTTAACGGAAGTATAATCTTATAGGGGCATGATATAAATAAATCTGAAATGATAATTTTATATTTTTTATATATTATAATCCTTAATTAATCTACGATTTGATGATCAATTACAATGATACATACACATAATTGAGGGAAATCTCTCTCTCAAATATTTATAAATATATATTATCTTAGCAAATGAATTATCAAGTCTTCACAATAAATTCTTCACAAATTAGTCAAATTCGATCTGGCCTAATATGGTCGCTAATATTCCTCGATAGTTACGACGGACTTGGATGTATGACCTACATGAAAATGGTGGTCGGACTTTTTAACCTATGCTAAAGCTAATAGTCAAAAATGATGAAAAAAAATAGTAAATAATAATCAACTTAGATTATTAGATCAATAAAAAAATATATTTTATAAAATATTTCTTTCATTATCATTTGCACGTAACCTATTCGTGAGTCGAGTCTTACGTTCTCATTATTGATTGTGTTACCACATATATTACCGCATGTTGAGTCACACATACAAAAAAGATAATATTTCCCTCGTCACAACTTTTTAATCTTAATATTAAGGCCAATTATAATTTTGCTTTCCAAATTTTCTCATCATATCAGAGAAAAGGTTGATATTGGGATGAGCTTACACACATGAGCTAATCGTGTCAATTATTTTATATTAGTTACATGAATATATTGTGTCTATATGATTCAGTATCTCTGATGATTCACTTTAGAAGATGAATTATATGTTGGATGGAATCTTTAGATTCAAAGATAGTATGTGATGGAGATCGGAGTGGGACCTTCGTAGCATTTGCACTCGATGTGCTTGGAACTTTGACGAAGACTTTACGCGTGACAAACTCAATTTTCATTGTGCCTCATGTGAACCTTTTTTTTTTTTCCTTCCCTCTCCAATGGTTGCCATCAACTTTTCAAGTTCATAAGAATGCATCATCAAATTTGGTCACTTGAGACAATGAGAAAGTGTTTGAGCACGTAAGATTGACGGGTCGCAATGGGAAAGCCGAGAGACCGAGAGAAAAGTGAATCTCTTATAATAGGGTATTTTAATGGAAACAAAATCTCTAATATTGTTTTTTATCGGATGATGTCTCCCATTTCTTGGTGGTCCAGCTCGCTAATGAATACATTGCTTCTTCCCATTCTGCAGGCTCCCTCTCCAACTTCGTCCGTAGAAGGGAGGAGATCGACGAACATGTGTTTCTGCCCATGCGCATGCGTCATACAGGAGAACTCCATCTGCGTGTCGAAGTTTGATGAGGAGTTGCAGGCCACTGCCTGCCGGCATTTTGAGTTGGAGGTGAGCAGCACGACAGCGATCGTTCCTTCCTCGGACTCTCCTTGACGCTCTCTCGTCACTCTCGCTCATGTTTCAAGCCGACCACCTTTTGCCGAGTCCAAAAGACGAGGGATAGTGGGTGTGCTGATGAGAACCAAATACGCACGTTATAAACAGGTGAAGGAAGGAATTCCATCGAACGCTTGGAAGAAGCTCGGACGTCTCGTGCATCTTCGTGGACTCGCAACATTGAATGGAATAAATCTAATAAGTCAATCTCCAATATATAAATCTGGAATTATAATTTTATATTCGTTGTGTGTTTAATCCTTATTCAATTTGAGGATCACTAATATATATATGTTTGATCGAAGAAAATCTCTCCTTTAAATATGTATAAATATATATATTATTTTAATAAATAAATTATCAAGGCTTTCTTTCGATCTTATCCTCCTTTTATCGTCGGAGTTTTTCTCCCTCTTTTATTATTTTCTCATCGAAGCTTCATCATTGATTGGCTTGGAGATGACAATTTCATTTTTGACGAAAGCTCAATCTTACAAAGTATAAAAGAGACAAATCTGAAATGATAATTTTATATTTTTTATATGTTACAATCCTCAATCAATCTATAATTTGAGGATTAATTACTATGATATATACGTATAATTGAGTAAAATTTCTCTCGCAGATTAGTATAAATATATATTATCTTAATGAATGAATCGTTAAGTTTTCATGATAAAATTTTCAGATTTCTTGCTTCGAGCAATAAATGTATCCTTCCTACCTTATTATGTTCTTATGATAGCTTTCTTGGTTTCCTCCCTCCTCTATCATTTTCTCATAGAAGCTTCATTATTAATTATTAATCGACTTGGAGATACTAATTTCATTCTTGACGGAAGCATAATCTTATAGGGGCATGATATAAATAAATCTGAAATGATAATTTTATATTTTTTATATATTATAATCCTTAATTAATCTACGATTTGATGATCAATTACAATGATACATACACATAATTGAGGGAAATCTCTCTCTCAAATATTTATAAATATATATTATCTTAGCAAATGAATTATCAAGTCTTCACAATAAATTCTTCACAAATTAGTCAAATTCGATCTGGCCTAATATGGTCGCTAATATTCCTCGATAGTTACGACGGACTTGGATGTATGACCTACATGAAAATGGTGGTCGGACTTTTTAACCTATGCTAAAGCTAATAGTCAAAAATGATGAAAAAAAATAGTAAATAATAATCAACTTAGATTATTAGATCAATAAAAAAATATATTTTATAAAATATTTCTTTCATTATCATTTGCACGTAACCTATTCGTGAGTCGAGTCTTGCGTTTTCATTGTTGATCGTGTTACCACATATATTCTCGCATGTTGAGACACACATACAAAAAAGATAATATTTCCCTCGTCACAACTTTTTAATCTTAATATTAAGGCCAATTATAATTTTGCTTTCCAAATTTTCTCATCATATCAGAGAAAAGGTTGATATTGGGATGAGCTTACACACATGCGCATATGATGCAACGTGTCAATTATTTTATATTAGTTACATGAATATATTGTGTCTATATGATTCAGTATCTCTGATGATTCACTTTAGAAGATGAATTATATGTTGGATGGAATCTTTAGATTCAAAGATAGTATGTGATGGAGATCGGAGTGGGACCTTCGTAGCATTTGCACTCGATGTGCTTCGAACTTTGACGAAGACTTTACGCGTGACAAACTCAATTTTCATTGTGCCTCATGTGAACCTTTTTTTTTTTTTTCCTTCCCTCTCCAATGGTTGCCATCAACTTTTCAAGTTCATAAGAATGCATCATCAAATTTGGTCACTTGAGACAATGAGAAAGTGTTTGAGCACGTAAGATTGACGGGTCGCAATGGGAAAGCCGAGAGACCGAGAGAAAAGTGAATCTCTTATAATAGGGTATTTTAATGGAAACAAAATCTCTAATATTGTTTTTTATCGGATGATGTCTCCCATATTTATTTTTTTATTTTTTTATTTTGGACTAAAGTATCTTTATTTTTTTATTGAAATGACTTTATCACATATGTTATTCAAAAAATTGATAATTAATAGTCAACTTAGAATCATTAGGACATGATTCTAAGATGATTAGTATTATTTTTTTTTTTAAAATTATAATAATTAATTATTAAAATTAAGATTTTTTTAAATAACATGTATGATCAAATCATTTAGGTGAAAGTATAATGGTTTTTTTATTCAAATTGAAAATAATTGGTACCCTCAAAAGTATTAACTTAAGCATCGAGAAGTTTAACTCGGGAAGCCACCTTTGACTTTGTGCATATAACGAATTAAGAAAAATTATGATTTATACTAAACGACTTCTCGCGTATGGATTAGGAGCACATTGTGCTGACAAAGATATTAATATTTTTTTTTCGAACAATGAAGATTTTAGAAAAATTAATATAATTTGTTGATGCCTCAATTTGTTATTCATTATGTGTTAATCACAATGCTGGTTGATTTATTCGTTCAATATAATAAAGAGAACAAAAATTATAAATAATTTATACAAAAGTCATGCTAATTTTCAGCGCATAATTTAAAATTTATCGGATGTTTAAAATTTCATTCAATCCTTTTATCACTTTCGGATTAAATTAAAGTATTATATTTTTTCTTATTTAAGGGCTTAAATATTTTTGACCAATGATGTACATTAAACACATTAATAGATTAATTATTCAATTAAATTGGATAATAATAATTAAATTTAGTATTTATTTAGATAATGACTTATGCATTTGTGTAGGTAAATTACGACAGAAACATCTGCCACTATGAACTAATTGTCATTAAGGGGTGACAAATTATGGCATATCACTGTTAAATTTAGTCAAAGTATATATTATCTTTCTTTCCATTTATATAGCATAAAATGAAACAAAATAGATGTGTATCAACATTCTAAAGTAATACAAAGTTTTCATTATAAAAAAATGACAAAGAAATATAAATTGAAAATTTTATTTTAAATGTTGAGATTGTAATCTTGGCTTTGTTTTTGTTCTAATAAAAGATGATAATGATTCTCGTTATCTTTTAAGCCATATTTTAATGCATTGAGCAAAAATCTTCCATGCTCATTATAGACTGAACATGTATTAACATGAATTGTCTGCTGTTTAGTCCCTTCAAAGATGAAGATGAAGATGAAGGTGAAGTGAGGGCAATCTTTCTCTCGCTCTCTACAGGGAGAGCATGCAGAGAACTAGTTGGAGGCAGAAGACCAGAATGCCCTTCGAGTCTCCTATAAAGTGGCTCCCTTGGTCCTCATTCCATTCCCATCCTCCACTTGCAGCCTTACCGCACCTTCTTCCTGTTGCCAGCATTTGGTACAAGCCTCAGAGGTGGGGAAATGGCCAGCTTACCTGAGACTGCCGGAGAGGGGAAGACCCTCCCCGACGCGTGGGACTTCAAGGGCCGCCCCGCCGTCAAGTCCCGAACCGGCGGCTGGTCTTGCGCTGCCACCATATTAGGTCCGGCACCACCCCGTTTCCCTTCTTCTTCTTCTTCTTCTTCTTGTTTTGAGACAGTATAAAGGAAGGCTTAACTGAACTTGTACAGGGGTGGAGCTGTGCGAGAGATTGACGACGCTGGGCATTGCGGTGAACCTGGT
Organism: Musa itinerans; assembly: GCA_001649415.1. Classification (NCBI taxonomy): domain Eukaryota; kingdom Viridiplantae; phylum Streptophyta; class Magnoliopsida; order Zingiberales; family Musaceae; genus Musa; species Musa itinerans. Next base: position 609,222 of record LVTN01000038.1, read on the forward strand.
GACGTACCTGACCGGTACCATGCACCTCGGCAGCGCCGCATCTGCCAACATCGTCACCAACTTCTTGGGCACCTCCTTCATGCTCTGCCTCCTCGGTGGCTTCATCGCCGACACCTACCTCGGCCGGTACCTCACCATTGCCATCTTCACCGCTGTCCAAGCCTCTGTAAGCATTGCTCAGTATCGCTGTTTCGTTGTACCGCACTCTGTTGAAACCGATTTGTGCTGACTGAAAACTCGGTATGGATCGAAGGGGGTGACCATCTTAACCATATCGACGGCGGCGCCGGGGTTGAGGCCGCCGGCTTGCGACGGCTCCTACTCCGGTGGTTGTGCGCGGGCGAGCGGTCTGCAGCTGGGGGTGCTCTACCTGGGACTCTACCTGACGGCCCTTGGGACGGGCGGGCTCAAGTCCAGCGTCTCTGGGTTCGGCTCCGACCAGTTCGACGAGACCGACGGAGGCGAGAAGAAGCAGATGACCAAGTTCTTCAGCTGGTTCTTCTTCTTCATAAGTCTCGGCTCGCTGATGGCCGTGACGGTGCTGGTCTACATCCAGGACAACCTCGGGCGCCGGTGGGGCTACGGCATCTGCGCCGTGGCCATCGTGTTCGGCCTGGTCGTGTTCTTGTCGGGCACCAGAAGGTACCGTTTCAAGAGGCTGGTGGGGAGCCCTCTGACCCAGGTCGCCGTCGTCGTTGCCAGCGCGTGGCGGAAGAGGCGCCTCGCCTTGCCGGCGGACCCGTCCATGCTCTACGACCTCGACTCCAACGTCGGCGGGGCAGAGAACAACAAGAAGAAGCAGAAGTTGCTTCACAGCAAGCAGTTCCGGTAATTCATTTCTCTTCCCATCTCTTTCCCCGTTCTTGCCTGAGCTAAACATCGATCGTATCAATCAGCCAGCTAAAGAATCCATGCAATGCTTAATCATTGAACATTGCCAACTCGTGATGGGGGATATTTATAGCTTGTGCTTTTCCCCAACTTCACCAATATAATACCCGTCTGATGCACGAGTGCGTGCATCGGCTGTCAACGTTGCAACTCTTGCCACCCAACGCAGGGTGAAAAGGACTGTGAGTTAGAGGTCAACCGGTGAATCTTCTTGTAGAACAACTGCAACCTTCACTGACTTGGTGTAGAACATGCGAATGACTGAGTTGGTACATCGGTAGGTAGATGATACTTGTCCTGTCTTCTTTATTCTCTCTTTTATCTACTCTGTAGAACAGGGGAAGAGACAAGAGGATTTGAATCATGTTGAAAGATTGAGCTAGGCTGTGCATGCATGCTTTATGATCTTTACTTTCATTATGATAAGAAGTAGAGGAGAAAGTAGTCCGAGACACGGCAATGATCAAGACATGATGGACTCTATAGAATCACTTCTTTACGTACTTGATTCAACAAAAGCCTGATGAAATCTTCATGATGCACATTAACCATTGTGATGGCTGCAATTTTCAATTGCTGTTAAGGAGAGTAGAAGGAAATCGATTAAACTGACTCTTCTTTCTCTGCCGTTTCAGCTTCTTGGACCGGGCGGCCATTGTGGAAGACGACGCTGCTGCGGAACAGAGCAAGCGGCGGCTGTCCACCTTGACGGACGTGGAGGAGGTGAAGCAAGTGATCCGGATGCTCCCCACCTGGGCCACCACCATCATGTTCTGGACCGTCTACGCCCAGATGACCACCTTCTCCGTGTCACAGGCCACCACCATGGACCGCCGCATCGGCCCTTCCTTCGAGATCCCCGCCGGCTCCCTTACCGTCTTCTTCGTTGGCTCCATCCTCCTCACCGTCCCCGTCTACGACCGTCTCGTCGTCCCCGCCGCCCGCCGAGTCACCGGGAACCCACACGGCCTCACTCCCCTGCAGCGCATCGCCGTCGGTCTCGCACTCTCCATCCTCGCCATGTGCGCCGCCGCGCTCACCGAGCGCAAGCGCCTCGCCGCCGCCTGGACTGACCCGACCGACACAGCTGGAGTCGTGCCCCTCAGCGTCTTCTGGCTCATCCCTCAGTTCTTCCTGGTGGGGGCGGGTGAGGCGTTCACCTACATCGGTCAGCTGGACTTCTTCCTAAGGGAGTGCCCCAAGGGCATGAAGACCATGAGCACCGGGCTGTTCCTCAGCACGCTCTCGCTCGGCTTCTTCGTGAGCTCGGCACTGGTCACCGTCGTCCACAAGGTGACCGGGGAGAGCGGCAAGGGGGCGTGGCTGCCAGACGACCTCAACAAAGGGAAGCTCTATGACTTCTACTGGCTCCTGGCGGTCCTGAGCACGTTGAACCTGGTAGTATTCGTGGTGGCGGCGGCAAGGGGTTACGTCTACAAGGAGAAAAGGACGGCCGACGACAGCGTCGACGGGGTGGAGCTGGAGGAGGAGGGCAGCTGCCATGCATGAGCTTGCAGATCTCGATCCTTTTTCTTTGTTTCAAGTAGAAGTCACCGTAGGATCACATTACCTCCGTAACTACGAGTCGCTTTTGGTGTATCAGAAGGTCCATTGTGCAAAATGGACGTACTAATGTCACAGTGAATTATATGATGTTTGTTTCACGACGCTATCTATTTCCTCCGTATACAATGTAATGGGCCGAAGGTCATCATCATGTCTAACTATGTTCTCCTCTAGCTTGACACCAAACATCTATGTTTATGTGAATCTTTCACCCTTCTGAAACGCTACAAGTACTCTTCTGCCAAGTTAAGCTCATCTACTGTTTTATGTGCATGTATGCATCTCAAGGAACAAATACCTTCAATGTCAATGCGACAGTCCTCCTCCCATTCTTCTCCAGGAGGTGTATCATGTTTTTGCGTGTAACTTCCCGAGGTTCGGAGGACAAAAAGCTTGACTTCCGTGAACCCACCCTCCCCTGTGATCCCTGTGGCCTCACTTGGCATTGGGGATTCTACCACACAAAATCTAAAGCTGCACATAGATTGAGTAGCCTGTCACTTGTCGTATCTATTCATGTCTCTGTCTGGAAAATCTTGTCTGTAAAAGCTACGGCGTCTTGCTACTGTTTTGCTTACACTGTTCTCATCTTTTTTTACAAGGTTGAAATATGGTGTTTTTAATGCTCTTCTTTCCTGTAATATCCTATTCCTGAGGTGACTGAATCACCTCAGAAATTTTTCTGGGATTTGATGTACTTACTGCATAAGATATGTGACAAGCCACACCACCCAATGACAGTGTCCCGATTCTTATAGAACATTTACCGGGTTGGATAATCCAAAAGTTACTCTGATTTCTGATAGAGAACATGTGCAGCAGTCTTTGGTTCATTGTGCTTGTTTCAGTTCTTGTGAACAATGCCTCTCTTTAGATATGACTTTATCCTATTATCTATGAACCTTGTGGTTTATCATGCTATTGTAAGTAGCATGATTTGAATCATTCTGGAGGAAGTTACCAAAAGATGTATCATAATGAATGCTAAACTGGTGCTTGATTTATCTGCTGAGTGAGAAGATAACTCATCATCATCCCTGTTGTTCAGTGCTGAACTATATTTGAAGTTATTGGATGTTCTCTTGCTTACCTGATTGATTGATCACCAGAATTACAAGGCTTGGAAGAAGGTTAATTTCCATGGCAAGGGGGAGATTGACATTCAAAGTATTGTTAGGATGAAGATGATGACAATTTATGAGATTTTTTTTTGTCTGTAATTTCATTCAGTGTGTTCTTCAATAATGGTGGTTATAGCAATATTATCTTAAACAATATAATCTCAGTGCATCATTACATCATTCTGGAGGAGCCACATTGGCTAGCTTTGCCAAAATCTTTTTGACTGTGTGCATTCTGTAACTATTAGGTTGTCTGGTAGGACATGACAGAATGGATATTGGCACTTAGTGACAAGATGGGGATGGCTTTTGTACTCTTAACGAGTCAATTATTCACCAACTTGTTCATCTATATATATATATAAATACACACAGAGATGAAGCTTCATCGATCGATATGGTGTTAACTTGTGACTATGGTTATCCTTTCTTTTTCTTCGTTAGGTGGTACTGGGAGAAAGACATGCAAACAAGCTGTGGACTGTATCATCTTGGATTCTTCCTATCCTCTCTCTCTGTCTCTCATGCTGCTGTTGCTCTCACGAGCATAAGGTCTTGCTTGAGGAAGTGAGAAAACGCGTACGTGCACCATCTCGAGCTACTATGTCCAATGAATTGGACAGAGAGAGCCATCTATTTCATTTGTAAGACCAGAAGAGGAACCACTCGGGTGTTGTTGGCTAGTCCTTCTCTCTCCTCTCCTCTCTTCTCTTCACCCACTGTTGGATAGCTTGGGGTGTGGCGCCGACGAGCAACATCATGGAGCAAACAGGCGAGCCAAGTACATGGAACGACCGCGCGAGTCATGAGCTCTTAACTCTTGTGGTTGACGGAGTTGCATGACACTGCCATGTCTTCCAGCTTATGTCGGCCGCCGTTGCCATCCTTCCCCGTCACCATATATTTCCTTTGTCTCAGAGTGTGGTCTTCAACAGCTAAAAGGATATGCAAACTGTTCTCCGCACTATTAATCTTAGACTGCCGACTTCCTTAGACTCTGCCGTTTGCATCTTCCACAATATGATCCATAGATAGTGTTTGCGTAAACAACTTTATGTCATGATCTTGGGGTCGGCATGGTTTGGTTCGAATCTAAATGGTCGGGGACCTTGCTCAGGGTCCCTCGGGGGTTACTGGCGTGGCCAGTCGGACCGCGTCGGCGCGCCTCGAGGAAGGGGCTCCTCTCCTCGAGCTCAGGGAAAAGTGGCTCCATCTTCCTACCTGCACATAAGTCGGGTTGGTAACTCGGCCTAACCCCTCCGACGATCAAGTCAGTAAGTGGAGTTAAGTGGTATGTGTTGTCCTCCTTCTCTCTCCTCTAGCGCGGGGTTTTTATAGAGCAGCTTGCTGTTCCTGATGTGCCTGTTTTGCAAGGAGCAGGATCGTATTCTTGGAAACGTCTGACTGCAGTGTTGGCGTGGCGTGAGAGGTCGGGTCTGAGCCGGGCGTTAATGTGCCTCGGTCGACGTTCCGGACCGTTTGACCAGGTGCTGTCAGGTCCACCGAGGCGCGCGGGGCATCATCTGAGGTAGCTGACGTAAGCCTGAGTCTTATCACCATTATTATCCTTATCAGATAGCATAAGCCATTGTAGCCGTGCATGGAGGAATCCTGAAAGCTTCAAGCAAGTCTTCTTTGGTGCATTGTAGCATCAGATTGTGATCTTGACTTGAGTGATCGTAAAGGATGTCCTCGTGACATTCCTTATGTGCTCAAAGCGTATAGTTTTGCCATGGCATTAATACCTTAATACATGAAGCATGTGCAAAGACCAAACTGCCCTTGTCACCTGCTTATAAGTTCTGCTAAACCTCTTCTTCTTCTATCTATCTACACGTCTAAATCTTAAGCTAAGAATTCTAGCAGGACATGGCTGGCTTACCTGAGACTGGCAGAGAGGGAGAGACCCTCTCCGACGCATGGGACTTCAAGGGCCGCCCCGCTGTCAAGTCACAGACCGGCGGCTGGACTTGCGCCTCCATGATCTTAGGTCGGACTACAGTTCTTCTTTTCCGTTGCCTGTCTCTGTTGAACTGGTAGTGACTTCACAGCACTGTGATGCACATGGGAAAGGGGTGGAGCTGTGCGAGAGGCTGACCACACTGGGCATCGCGGTGAACCTGGTGACGTACCTGACCGCCACCATGCACCTCGGCAGTGCCGCCTCCGCCAACGCTGTCACCAACTTCCTGGGAACTTCCTTCATGCTCTGCCTCCTCGGCGGCTTTGTCGCCGACACCTTCCTCGGCCGGTACCCTCGCTTCCCCATCTCCGTTCATCATGAACGGGCCGTGTAAGACTCGTTTGTCGTCTTCATTCGCTTATTGATACTCTGTTTATCTATGTCTTCAGATACCTCACCATCGCCATCTTCACCGCCGTTCAAGCCTCTGTAAGCACTTTACATTCCGTCTCCTTGGTTTAGCTGCGATGTGTAGATTGCTACTGACTGAGATTTGCACTGAAGGGGGTAACTATCTTGACCATATCGACGGCTGCGCCGGATCTGAGGCCGCCGGCGTGCGCTGATCCGTTGGCCGCCGGCTGCGTGCGGGCGAACGGGACGCAAATGGGCGTGCTGTATCTGGGACTCTACCTGACGGCGCTCGGGACGGGCGGGCTCAAGTCGAGCGTGTCCGGCTTCGGGTCGGACCAGTTCGACGAAGGCGATGGAGCCGAGAAGAAGCAGATGCTGCGGTTCTTCAGCTGGTTCTTCTTCTTCATAAGCATCGGATCGCTGATGGCCGTGACCGTGCTGGTCTACATCCAGGACAACCTCGGCCGACGGTGGGGCTACGGCATCTGCGCCGTGGCAATCGTCCTCGGCCTGGCCGTGTTCTTGTCCGGCACCAGCAGGTACCGGTTTAAGAGGCTGGTGGGGAGCCCGCTAACCCAGATCGCCGCCGTCGTCGCCAGCGCTTGGAGGAAGAGGGCCCTCGACTTGCCTGTGGACCCTTCCATGCTCCACGACAACGACGCCGCCGGAGGAGATTGCACCCCCGGCGAGAAGAGCAAGAAGAAGAAGCAGAAGCAGAAGCTGCCTCACACCACAGAGTTCCGGTAACGCTTCCACCCTCCTTCCTCCAATGCATATATATGGTGACATGGCCGAAGCCAATTGGCTATACTCAAAGAAAATGTGACACACGTAGGTTGCTCATTGGTTCCATCCTTCACTCTTTCATACAGTATGCACTAATTCTAAACTAAATCAAGCTGACATCTTCAACGCATCAAACACTCGATCATTGCTTGTGAAGAACGTATGGCCTTTCAGAGTACCGATTGGCTGTCCACCTTTCAATTCGTAATTCTAAACAGGCAAGTTTAGCCGATGTCAAGTGATGGCAATCGGAAAGTGAGAGAAAACCCAACCAATGTAAAAGGTAGAAGATGACAAAAAGCAAGAAAGAAATGCGATGCAAATTGTTTAACTCTCTCTCGTTGTCGTGCATGAACTGATGGCGTCGTCTCGTTGAGACGTGCGTTTCCTTGCACAGCCATGAACGAATCACAAGATCAGTTCTGCAAGCCAGTCAGCCTCCAAGTCTTCGTTCATTCTTGCAAGATCAAGTTTCCTGGCCCTTTGACTGCTTCTTCCTGTCACTTAATTTCCAGCTTCTTGGACCGGGCGGCCGTCGTGGAAGGAGACGCCGCTGTGGAGCAAAGTAAGTGGCGGCTCTCCACCTTGACGGACGTGGAGGAGGTGAAGCAAGTGATCCGGATGCTCCCCACCTGGGCCACCACCATCATGTTCTGGACCGTCTACGCCCAGATGACCACCTTCTCTGTGTCGCAGGCCACTACCATGGAGCGCCGCATCGGCTCCTCCTTCGAGATACCCGCTGGCTCCCTCACCGTCTTCTTCGTTGGCTCCATCCTCCTCACCGTCCCCGCCTACGACCGCCTCGTCGTCCCCGCCGCCCGCCGCCTCACTGGGAACCCCCACGGCCTCACTCCCCTGCAGCGCATCGCTGTCGGCCTCGCCCTCTCCATCCTCGCCATGTGCGCCGCCGCCCTCACCGAGCGCAAGCGCCTCGCCGCCGCCGTGGTGCCCCTCAGCGTCTTCTGGCTCATCCCCCAGTTCTTCCTGGTGGGGGCGGGCGAGGCGTTCACCTACATCGGACAGCTAGACTTCTTCCTGAGGGAGTGCCCCAAGGGGATGAAGACCATGAGCACCGGGCTGTTCCTCAGCACGCTCTCGCTCGGCTTCTTCCTGAGCTCGGCGCTTGTCACCATCGTCCACCGGGTGACAGGGGAGAGCGGCAAGGGAGCGTGGCTGCCGGACGACCTCAACAAAGGGAAGCTCTATGACTTCTACTGGCTCCTGGCGGCGCTCAGCGTGGTGAACCTGGTGGTCTTCGTGGTTGCCGCGAGGGGCTACGTCTACAAGGAGAAGAGGACGGCGGACGACGGCACCCACGTGGTGGGGCTGGAGGACGAGGTCTGCTGCCATGCATGAGCAGATTGTGGCATTCTTTCCCTATGTACCATGAAAGAAGCTGTTCCAATAAGTAAATGGCTTTACTGCTCTGTCATGGTGTTCATCCACTCAAAGTGAGTCATATCTTTGAGGAGGACCTGCTTAACTATCTAGTAGGGCACATCCAAATGAAACCTAATCAACATTATTAAGTATGTCCTAGTTTCATGGTAAAATGAAGAACACAATGTTCATCAATATATCATTTCTAAGAGCACACAGAAAGAGTTGTAGATGACAAGTACTCCAAGGTTTCTATTGATGAAAAATGCATGACAAGTTGATCACAATGAGTTTGAGAACAGGGAGATGACAAATGGTTATTCAAATAAAATGCAGTGTCCCAAAGCAAATTTTGAGAAAAATGGGGAGCATAAGAAGGAAGCCAAGGCATGAACCAATTGAAGTTTACAGATCTGAGACGAACAGAAGCCAGCTTCAACTTGTGATAATGGAGATAAAATCCTCTAATGTACACGAACTGATACGAAGAAGGATCGTCAACGCGACTCCACCAGTACGTATAATGGCTTACCATTTAATTTTTCTCGACCCTGCACATGAATTCCGAATCACAAAATCAATCCAGTGATAGGTTATAGCCATTAGAATACAATCAATAGAACTATGTTAGAATATAATTAACAAACCAGATCTAGCAACTTCATTTTTTTGGTGAGCCGATACTAATTAAATACTATGCCGAACCATGTCACGCCGATCGGTTTAAACTTTTAGATCAACACATAAATGTCATCTATAGATATTGACCGAACCGTGTAGGTCAGCCAGTGATTAATGGATTATTTCCACACAAGAAATATTAGTGACAGATCACATGGGTAAAAGATGTATGTTTCCTGTGCTTATGCTATTTATTATCGATATCGATCATAGATGTTGCTTTGGAATAAACAAATTAACTATAACCTGCTTTCTTCCTTGTTCTGCATCGATAAGCTTTAAGCTTGCAGCAAATTATATAATCATGAACTAGAACATCAACTTGAAGCAAGCATGAAAACAGATCCAGGATCAAGAGAATAAGGCATCTAACACACCTTGAGTTCTGGAAGTTCAATAACACATGCACATTCAACCACCTCAGCCCCACCACGCTCTGTGATTGAGATATATCAAAATTAGCAAAAAGAAGAAAAGGGCTAGTGTAGTGCAAAAGAAGAATTTGATTGTAGAAGCTAGACCAGGAAATGCAAATGTTGCATTTATCATATGACAATTTCTAATATATGCATCGAGTTACATTGAACTTCGGCAAATGTATTTGTTTCGGCATTTTTTGTCACATGGAGAATCATAGGTTAGAGCATTATCCGACATAGCATTTTAATTTTTCCAAGGTTTTGGCAAGTTAACGAACTGATCTGAGGGAAGTAAATTCTGTTTAAGAAACTTTCCCTAACCAAGCACAAGGGATGGATATATCTTATTATTCATGGCCTCAGCATATCTTGCTTGGAACTAAAAGTCTACGAAACTATCTGATCTTAAAGATAAGCACCAAGGATCTAGGTCGCATTAACATACATTATGAATGTCCAACCTTTCTGTGTTAACTATCAAGAAAGCAGCAAAGACAACATCATGTACAAAATATTATCCACACCAAGTTAATGCTAGAACGCGAACATCTAAAATGTGAAAGTATCAGATATATAATCATAAGTTTATACTAGAACAAACATATCGTACACAACATATGACACGCACCAAGTAAATTCATGGCAGCACAAAGAGTTCCCCCGGTTGCTATCAGATCATCAACAACCAAAGCATGGTCACCAGGTTGGACTGCTCCGACATGCATTTCAAGACAATCAGTCCCATATTCCAGAACATACTTTTCTGAAATGACTTCACCTACACATTTTATAAGGAGGAACCTGTGTCAGTATATAAAAGACCTTAATCTATTACATGGAGGAAAAGAAACTGAAGATAAATTCAAATCTGCTATATATAAAGTGGAACCAAGTTAAATGCCAGTAATCCAATATGGGATTACAGGCATACGAAGACCATATTGCATCTCTCTATCTTCAAAATTGACTTTGAATAAACTTAGGATCTTTTGTATAACATGTACAACAATTATTTAACTAACATAAGTTCTAAATTAGGGTACACAGGTAGTTTTTTTAGCAAAATGTCATATTTATTTTGAATTAATTAAACTTCATTATTTTTTTCATAGTCATGTGAATATATTTTTCATCTTTTATATTCTAGTTAAATACAATTTTAAAAGTTAGATATTTTATATAATACTAAGGTAAAAAGAATATTATAGTACAAATGTTATCTTCAGAATTTGATATATTTTTTCTCATATTTATATTATTTTTAATTTTTTAATATTTTTTAACTGTTTTGTTGAGTGACCCTAATCCCATTTATCAGATCTTACCACCTGTGTCAATACCAATAGGACCAATCTTATCTGATTCTATCGATACAAATTTTGTGACTATGTGAGCAAGGCCCTACAGCATTTTACCTTTTTGTTCACTAGGATGCTTTAGTCACTCATTATTTAGTAATTTTCTATAATCTACATTTTACATGAAGACTATAGAAATAATTAATTGTTTTTTTAAGTGTCAAAATAAATAGAAACAAATATGATCAATGTAACTTGCCCATTACACTCAAGAGATCCTCCAACTAGATGAATCTTCATACTCAACAGAAAATGGAGTACCAGGTAACTTTCTTGGCTTCCTCAAGGGAACGAACTTTGCACCAATTGCCAAAGCAATCGGGGGACCGAATATAAAGCCTCTAGCCTCAATCCCTGCCACAAGGAAGGAGACTATCATAAAGATGTTTAAAATTGTGCATGGATTCCAGCATTATATCCAAAGAAGAAGCATCTACATTTGATAGAACATCGGAACATTAAAGCATAAAATGTAGAAGAGGAGAAGCAACAAAACATGAGGTTCACAATAATTATATATCCAGAACACACACCTTCGCAATCTTCTATCCAATTTTAGGCAAGTATTTAAATGAGCAAAAGAATTATGTGATGAACAAGACAACAAAAGGTCAATTACAGAGATACAAGATCACAAACTTAGACAAGAGTGGAGTGGATTCCATAAGAATGAACATTTGGAAGTGCACAAACTCAGACAAAACACAATCTGATATTACATGCTTTTCCAATGGGCTTTGGTTTCCCTCTATCTATCACACTCACAGTTAACAAGACATAAACCAGCTGATACTTGAACCATACAAACTATGCTTTGCTGTTAAAGAAAAGCCAGCGGACCCTCCTGCAAGGCAAGGAGGATAGCATCTGACAATAAACCTCGCGTTAACCACTAATGTGAACTCTATTCTTCATTGTTGTGCCTCATGGCATGTAGTGCGATGAATGGTCAAAGTGATTGATGCTGATGTGGTGCCCTACTGCTGGCTCCATTGTAGATGGAATCTACTAATTAAAATTTTTGTCCTTCATTGGGTAGGGTCATGTCCTCAAGCACCTCGGAATCCTATTCGTTAGAATTTAGATTATATCTTCCCACTGATGTGCCATGCTTACTTTTCCAAGTGATGTAGTCATATACTATAGTAAATTTAGATTAGGTACTCTGTTAGTGTAACTAAAAGCATATTCACCATTCAATAAAATACAACATCGAAGCATATTTCGGACTTAAAAGGGATCTTCAATTGAGAATTTGCTAGCAAGGATAAGGTTGTGTACATCGAACCTCTCAAAACTCAACATTAACAAATGCATTGGTTACCTTTCAGGCTTTCACAACATCAAAGCTGTGATACAACATCTGATCTAACCACTCCACATCCTATTATTTTCATAAAGAATTACAAAATGGTGACAATCATTTTTCAAAACTGCATAGTGCACATGCAATATGTAGCCACAACTATGATTCAATTGAAATAACATTGCATAAATAAGAAAATATAAGATCAAGTTTAAACTACTGATAGGAATATATATATATATATATATATACCAAATAAAAAAGTTACAGGATGTTATTTGTACTTATATAAAGTGCTAAATTAAAACTCTGTTTGGGATCAAATGAGTTCCAGAAAAGAAAACTTGTAAATCTGATTTCACCAAGAAACAACAAATGTGCTAAGGGAACATAAAATCTGTTCAACTCTCTGATCACAATCGTACCAACCAAATCCAAACAGTGAAGGTAAAGCACAGTCAACAGAGAAACAGAATATAGAGGCCCCATCCAACAGTAGCAATTCTTTCACCAGTTTGCATCAAAACAGGGGACCAATGTCTGCATCAAGACAGCCACCTCCACGAACAGAGCTGGAAATGGAGACCAAAAGTGATGGCAGTCAGCTAATCACAAGGTGGTCCATGATAACATGGCCACTGAGACGGCAATGCAGTCACCAAAAAGCATACCCAAAGTTTCTCCAGTGGAGATGATGGAAGGGACCGACATTTTCACAAACAACTAGAGGCAACAAGAACTGGTAGCATCAAGGAAGGAATCCATGGCTAATTCTTAGCAACAAGTAAAGATCTGCATGTATCTTGACATTACGGAGCTGATGAAGACAGTGAGATCAAGAAAGTTACCAGCGACAACGGAGACATCCTTCCCGATGTACCGCTCCACGAACAAGTCCACCGTGTTCTTGAAGGCTTTCGGGTCGAGCAAGAGGGTGGTGATGTCCTGGAACATGATTCCTACCATTTGTTGATGCATGATTTTAAACAAGGTCAAATCTTGGGCATCAAGATCCAATCTTTTTAAGGAAAATAGCAGAAATAAGTAGAAAGAAATACAAGGCTGCAGAACGGGTTCAAGAAAGCAGAGGCATCGAGACTCCATCTTTATGAGTCAAAGAAGAGAGAGGAGTTTCCATTTTAGGGGGAAAAAGAAGACAATAGAGCGTGGGTTCAGAAAACATTTGAACAGATTCCATGTTTATGATGAACAAGAAGAACAATCAATAAAGAAAATGGCGTGAGAGAGAGAAAGAGAGAGCGAGAGCATTGAGGACGACCAGGGGGAGGAACGCCATGGCGGAAAACAGAAGCAGTCTTGGGAAGAAAGCAGGTACCTTTCTTGGGGAAGTCGGGGACGACGCGAATGGAAGCCGCTATCCCTCCAATGCGAGGGTCCTGCTCCCCATCCTTCCCACACGCCATTGCTCCCCACCACTGAGCTCGCCTCTTCTCCAGGGCAACCTCAGGTTTAAGAACCAAGAAAGAGAACTTGCAGACCTAAAGGAAGAGTAGACAGCTATGTAGAGAATTATATACAGAGAGAGAGAGAGAAGCAGAAGTGGTGATGGATGCGTCTGGGAAGGAGCGAGGGACAGAGGTTGGTGAAGTGCAGTGACGCGCGGCGCACGAGAAAAGAAGAGTCGCTTAAAAGCAGCAGCGAGAGAGAGAGAGAGTCGGAGGGATTTGATTGGCTTCCTCCCTCTCTCTCCTCGCTCGATAGGCCGCAACCGAGAGGGTATCACGAGGAAGATCTCCTTCTCGCTCCGTCTTCCTTCTCCCTCTTAGCCGTTTCAACTTTTGAAGCCGAAGGGTACTTCACCCGTTCCGCTGTACTCCCACTGACGCAGCTCCGAAGCGGTCCACCGCACTGCACGCCTCATGTGTGGCCATGGCGAGCGCTGTAGAAGATGCTCTCCTCCATCGCCTCTCTCTCCCCCCCCTGTCCAATCTCAGTTTATCGAGGTAGGCCCAATCAACATGCATCATTGTCGGATCACCTAATCACAACTTCGATCAGGTTGCGCGGGAGTCTTTCTTTAGTCTCGAACAGCATCTCCACATTGCTACCCAATGCTTGCTGCTGTCCAATCTTCCATGATCACCTTCAACTATGTCTAGCCATTGTCCTCTCTCTCTCTCTCTCTCTCTGTGTACAGAACAAAGATCCTCTCGACGTCATTGATGAGCAGGAACAACGCCGAATCGTTTCGACCAGGGCGGATTCTGGGGGACGCCCCACCCTGCGACCCAATCATCCGCCCATGGCCGTGCCCTCATCAGTCGCCCGGGCCACTTGCCAAGCACCAGCACGACAACTTTCAGGAGCAGAGCAAGAGGGCGAAGGCCACCATTGAATTCTCTGGATTCGGCTCACCACCGAATCCTCCTCCGGTACTGCCTGTCCTCACCACCGACAAGACATTAGGATAAATGGCGCTGTCAGCTGCATCACCAACCCTGCACGAAGAACACAGTTCTGCCAGATGATCGGCACAGCCAAATCATTGTCCGCAAACAATGCTCATCACATATGTCACTGCTCAGCTGCCACAGTCGACGTCCAGTTCGTGGCATTAGACAACTGTGAAGGTGATGACAGATGCTTGGAAAGCTTCAGCTCTACGATGATCATAGTATTAACTCATCTAGCTTTACACTTCCTCGACCTCCTACGGTTTCATCACCATAGTGCTGATCACAGTTTGGTTCGAACCCACATCGAATCATATTACAACAGTAACAAAACTAGCTAGATGACTCGTTGGGACCAAACCATATCAAGAACCAATCATTTATGATTCGATTATGATTCCTAAAATTCAGAAATCGAAATTGTTAGTGTAAACAACTTTATGCCGTGACCTCGGGGTCGGCACGATTTGGTTCGGATGTCGTAAGCCTGAATCTTATCACCATTATTATCCTTATCAGAAATCATCAACTTCAAAATCGGAAACTGATGTAGATGACACAATGCTCTCTCATGCAATGGATTAAACATTATAGTTGTTATTTATATGGGGAATAGAATAAGATATCTCATGAGACAGATTAAAGATTGATAATAATACATGGATATGGTCAACCCGACAAGCCCTGCACGTACACCGAAGCTTCTTTACAGGTGCGATCAGATGGGGAAGAAAACTAATGCAAACCTTAACCACTCTTGACATCATCTACATAAAATAATGTTAAACCATTACTCGATGCAAGTACGAAAGAAACGAGGTAAAGCAACAGCAGATAGAAAGAAGGTATAGTTATAGAACCTAGATCATCTTTTCGATTCACGAATCAGATCATTTGTGATTTAAAAGGTTTAAGATGCATTCAACATTTTTCTTTAGAATTAAACATGATAGGGCATATTTTGGTGGCGCCACTTGCATGGCAATAGACGACATGGTGCACATGCGCTGACAAAACACATCGGAATTGAGGGCAACAAAAATCGTACTTGTGTCATTTGGATTTGTACGAGATGGCATTACCCTACCTCGAGCCATTTGCGATGATACAAGACGGTGCCGCTTGGAGCGATATCGTATAGGTCGGCTCGTGTCAGGTGGAAAGCATGGGTCGACCTCCCGAGGTATCATAGATCATTAATTAGCCTCGTACGATTAACCCTATGACAAACATATATAAAAGTCAATCCCCTCTCCATTAACAAGAGGACACACCTCAAATACTTATATACTATATCGAGTTGACTTAAACTTCGAATGAGTCGAGTTAAGAATCCCTCTCCTAACGTTGACCTTCCTTGATAGAGAGGAGCAGCAATCGAAGGCTCGCCTCGGGTCGACCGATGAGGTGCTCCCTGACCCAACTCGATTCTTTCGCCACATCATCGAATCATCGTGAGAGCAACCCTACATCTTCGGGATGGAACCTAGTCATGTTGACTCCTTTGTCACGACGTTAAGTTCTACAACAAAAGACATTTAAAATAATTAAAGAACAAAAAAAAATATTTTTTAATAATTAAAACTCTATAATCCTCTCAACATACTATTTACTCTTCTATCATCACTCTTTATTATATTAAAAAGATTAATTTTTAATCAACTTTTTTTTTTTGTTGAATGACACATCAATCAACCAATGATATGATGAACTTGATATTTAGTCAGATTCAATTATGAAAACTACCATAGAAAACCCTTTACAAATTAAGATAATTTTCTTCATTCGATGCGGTCCTAATCACCAATAATGGATATTAAAAATTATGTTTATCGACCCTACACAATATTGTAATTAACATGTTAAGAAATTGATAGGGTCCTACAAACGATAGATCATGTGGTTTAATTCAATGAAAGCGAAGAATTTTATCCATGCTTAATATGTCATGAATTTTCTTGAAAGAGAGAGAATACCTTAGAGAAGCAAATATAGGTAATGAGTTTATATCGTAAGATGTTTAGTAATTAACATGTTAAGAAATTGATAGGGTCCTACAAACGATAGATCATGTGGTTTAATTCAATGAAAGTGAAGAATTTTATCTATGCTTAATATGTCATGAATTTTCTTGAAAGAGAGAGAATACCTTAGAGGAGCAAATATAGGTAATGGGTTTATATCGTAAGATGTTTAGTACCACGATAAGTGCAAACCTCTTGTATATCATGAATAATATATTAATTTATTTTTTTAAAAAAATAATCTAAAAAATATTTATTCATCTTTTATTATTGCGTATAATTACTTCATTCTTTTTTTTTTCACTTAAAACCTTTCTTATATATTTATTTTAAATGAGAATATATAACAAAAATCATCGATTGGATTGAATACACAAAATTATTTTGTGTGGTTAGGTCACTAAAGTAATTGACATCCCTCTATGTGGGCTTCTATCTTACAAGATATTTTCCAAGTGTGTACCCTCTCTACATACCTTGGTCCTTGGGATGGAGGAGCAAGAGAAAACATACCCTCTCTACATACCTTGGGCCTAGAAGTAATTATCTCATAACTACTAGATCATGATGAGATATTATCCTATAACTACTAGATCATGATGAGGTGGTTATTGAGACCACACCACCCACCCTATAACTACTAGATCATGATGACAACCTAGATAACTATGAATCAAATCTTAAAATCAAATCTCAACACTCCTCACACAAGTAGGTTGGTACAAATTTTGTATATGAAGAATCTATCTTGAATCTACTAATCACTTTTAAGTTCTCATCCTTACAATTTATTTCTCATTATTATATTAAAAGTAATATTGGTTATAACACTGAACATAATGTTCTTATGTAAGTTTAGTTTTCTTCTTAAAACCATAAATCTTTTAATTATATCATTGTTTTGCAAAAACATGAATTTTATGTACATTATTAATTAGCTAAAACATATGCATAGTTGTTGTTTTCTAACATCTAGTAATTAAGTATCATATTTCATCTCTTGGTGGCTCCATTCCTAATAAAAACTCTGAACAAAATGATTTAGTAAATAACAGAGACAGGTCATATTTTGGTGGCACTGAAATTTTAGCTATTTCTCATGACATCATGGAATCATAGAAACACTTCAATCAAGCAACACAAACAATCATCATTCTAGTTGAAGAGTACTTGTAGGCATCAGCTTACACCATGCCATACTTAGTACTTAACTCAATCAGGTGATTAATTCATTAATTCATTAAATTAGGGATAGCAAACCCTTTTATAAACCAATTTCAACCTTTTATAAACGTTACATAGAAAATTGAAGTTGATATCTTTGAAGAACAACAGAGGATTCATCCAAAACAGTGGATTACTTGAAGCCCAACCCACTCGGTAGATAGTTTTGAGGCACTAAAACAGATTGGGACTGCTCATTCCTTCTTGAAGGCATCGAAAGAGACCGTGTTAAATGCACCTCACCATTCTTAAACGCTGTAAAAGATAATGGCACTTCTTATGGACTTCTCAAGTGGCATATATTGACTTAGCTAACGACATGTTATCTTTTTAGTTATCCAAATTAACTCCACACTCTATTATATAACTAACTCTAATGTACGACATGATTGGTAGGTAAAGCTTGACGTGTCAGTAAATTGAGGTTTTTCACCCCAAATGGTTGTAGTTATATTTCATCAATATTACTATAAATTTCACTAACTCGAAATGAAATTATATTAAAAAAATAAGTTAAAAATATCATTAAAAATAATTAAAATCACTTTTTTTTTTCTCTATCTAGTAATTTTAAAAATAATTAAATTTTTTTCAGTTGGTTAGTGCATCTGAGGTAATGAAAATGTCTTTCAATTAAAAAAAAAAAAAGGAAATTTCTTTCATTTTTTGGAAAAAAATAAAAATCACTGTAAAGAATGGTTTCAATCACTCCTATTCAGAAATCACTTTTTTGTTCAAGTAGTTGGAATTCGAATTCAATTCGTTTTGTTCAAAAAACCAAAAATTCCAAAATATAGAAAGGAGACGTATCTGGACCGTTCGATCAGCTATCAGACGGCTGCAGATGCTGCTGCTGCTGCTCTTCCTCGTCCTCACCGACCAGGACGAGCGGGTTCGTCCCCTGCTCCATCGCTTGCACCCGCCTTCGGATGCGCCGCAGGACCCCCTCGATGGCCAGATCGAACGCATCCTTCCGCGCCCGCAGCGCAGTGGAGCTCCCGTGCCGGCGGTACATGACGGCCGGCGCCAGCTCCAGTACCGCATTCCTCATCCGCCGCACCCGCGCCCGGGGTATCGCTTCCAACACGTCGGCGATCCGCCGACCCCTGAATACCACCTCCTCCTTGGGTATTAGCACGGAGAATTCACTGTACCGGCGGCGTGGGAGGTGCCATCCGAACTGCCTCGCTGCCGACGCCTCCTCGAAGAACACCGGGATGCACCCGGCGAGGATGCCGTCGAAGGTGGACCGGCGCGTCGGAGTGTCGCCCGGCGGATGGAGGCAGAACCGGGCCCGGATCATGGGGCGCATGAAGCGAACGGGATCGTGGGCGCAGGCGCCCCTGGAGCAGTCGACGATGTCGCAGAGGTCGCGGCGGAGCTCACACTCGGCGCGGATGCTCGAGGCGATGTTGGGCCGACCGCTGCTGGAGGCAGCTCCGCCTGCGAAGAGCATGAGTGCGGGGCGACGAGAGCGGCGCGCGCGGGCGAGCCAGGCATTGAAGCGGCCGAGAGTGGCGGGGTGGAAGGAGGTCGGGGGCGGGACGGCGTGCTCCTGAAGAGGCCAGGCACGCGACTCGAGTGTTAGAGCAGAGAGGTTGTAGCACTCGGGGAGGCCGAGGAAGGCGGTGCCCCACACCGTGGGTTGGGCAGGGTCGTTGTCGAAGTCCCAGGCGGCGCCGGCCACGGCGAGGAAGTGGTCATGGCCGGCGCGGCGAGACCAGATCGCTGGGCGGTCGCGGCGGAGCCAATCGGCGAGGTCGCGGCCGTGGAGGGCGGAGGAGTTCCATTGGTCGGGGGAATAGAGGAAGGGGAGGGCCGCAATGGCCGCATAGTAGGGGACAAAGACGGCATCGGCGGCGGCAGGGTCAGCAACGAGGCAGGGATACTCAAGCATGCGGCGATGGAAGAGGAGCTCCATGAAGAGGGGATCGGTGCGGTACCAGGAGTGGGAGCGGTTGTGGGTGCGAGGCCCCAATCCATGGTTGGCGATGAAGGGGACGAGGCTCTTCTCCTGATGCTCCCGGAGCTCGAAGAGGAGGGGGAAGTCGTCGCAAGTAGCGAGAAGGTCAGTGTTGAACCTGCTCGGCAGCTCGCGGATGTAGATCCAGCGGCCCTCGCACTCAGCCGCTGTCGCCGCCGCCCTGAAATCCCCCGAGAGGAGGAAGAGGAAGGCAAAGATGAAGGGAAGAGCCATGGAGCGGCAGGCGATGACGGACTTCTCGAGGGCGTTCATCAATTAGCCTGCAATCGGCATCGCCATAGCCATCGAGGTGTTGGTGGATGGAGACTCGCCCTGACGCGGTTGGGGCCGGATGGAACAGCAACAACGAAGAAGAGAACACAGTTATCGCTAATTAAGGAGGTTTGATCGAAGATTCCGAAGAGCTAAATATCAAACAAAGGTAGTGGAGGAGGCATGGCGTGGGCTGTCTCGGCGCGTCGGTGGACCGCAGAAGGGGAGACGAGTCTGCGGATGCCGCGTCGAACATGGTGGCCTTTTTGACTAAGAACGACTCAGGATGGGCTGTCGCTCCTAAAACGCCTTTAAGAAGGGAAGCCCGGAATACGGGCCCACCACGTCGCCATAAGATGATTAATCAGACGTCGGTGGCAAGAATAACGTCATTCACCTTAGCTTCCTATCCACTTATGCCTGCTTTGCGGGGCCCGTACTTGCCCGCAGTGGAAGACAGGTAAACGGAACGGGTGAAAGTCTGGCCGTACGATTGATGTTGACCACCTTGTCAATCTTTAATCGGGCGATGTATATTGGCTTCGGTCAAAGACGCACCCGATTCACATCGATGAGTCCAAGGTTCGTGCGTCACGTGACTTGTGTGCGGGACCCAATGACCACATCATGAGGCCCAATCCATATATCAGATGGGCTTATACTCACGCCCACTGATGCTGTTATGTATCCGACTTGGTACAGGTGGACAATTTGGATGGAGCAGCAGTTATTCCTACAGTTATTCCTTTCAGTGGGAACAAAGGCCCTACAGTTATTCCTTTCAGCAGAGAAGACATCAGCAACGCCATAGTTGTGAGTCCAAATCCAGGAGAGAGATGGCTCTGCTGATTCCAGTCTCCTCAGGAAGCTCCCAAAATGAAGTGGATCGTGTTGTTGCAGAGTTGCGTCTTGGATTCTTGGGAGTTGGAGCTTCCCCTGAGACCGTAGAGGATGATGATGGGCTTCAGGGGACAACATGCATGGAATATGAATCACCATCTCCATCAACCTTAGTGCAATCTCAAAAGTCATAGAACCCACTCATTACCCACAAGACTCCAAACCCCAAGAGATAACCACAAGGTTTCGAGGGAGAACTGTCCAAGAAAATAAACTTAAGGGATCAAAGAAGACGAGGAGCAACGAAAGCTACGTGATGGATGCCATGAGTGGCATCTTTAACGCAGTTTTGGCACCTAGGGAAGTGAAGCTTGCTGAAAGCCCTGTGCGGCGAGTGGGGGGGGAAGGAAGTGGACACGGTGGATGGACGTGAAGGGAAAAGGACGGATAGAAATCCAACTCCCAGTATCCACACCAAGAACCCTATCTTTTCTGCCACCATGAGATGATCCCCGGGTCTTCTCATGTTCCTCTCTCCTATGCTCTCAGACTGTTTACATTGACAGCGCCGACCAGCCTTCTTCACTCGTGGAGACTCAGAAACACTGAGCTTTACTTTTATCTTTACGTTCTCATTCTATTCAAGTTTTACCTATTATCTCTCGGAAGATGGATGCTGGAAGAAAGACTCCAAACTCATGGATCAAAGCATGGGCAGAGGTCCTGTCACAATCTACTCACTTGTCTGCTCCTATCCCAAAGGGATCAAACATAACACATGTACAAATGTGTACTTCCAAGACGCATACACAGTGACAGAGATAAAGATATGATAGCTTTTTTCCGTAGATATCGTGTCGTGTATCAGGCTTCGGAGAGACATAAAAAAGGCTTAGTTGCTACGGTAGTCAGTAGACTACTGTTGGACATGCAAAGTTGCCTTTCCGATCATGCAATCTCTCACGCTTCTGGACATGGAAGGTGAGGTCGATCAAGCAGGTCCGCGGGAGAGGTGCTGCCATCTTATCTCCAGTGCTGCTCACTGCCAATGTCCTCAAGCTCCTGTGCCACGTGACGAGGAGGAACAAGGAACGGCGGAGCTTGCATTCAGTTCCCTCCTGTGATAATTGAAGCATGCAGCGATGATCTTGTTATCATCTTGACTCCTTGAGATCACTTCCTGACAAAGCACAATCTTTCATCATGCTGAATATTTTATGTTGAGCAAGGTCTAAAAGGGAGACATCAGAAATCCTTTTGTTCGCTTCATGAGCATTCCTCATCATGATGCAGATTAGTATAGTCTACACAAAAAGGAGATATTATCATATTCAAGATTATAGTGATAGCTTGATTCCCTATCATTCTAGTGGAAGATTTTGCTCATTGTAGCTTCTTTATATTGAGAAGGGAACAGGAAGTGGATGTTGCAAGGAAGACAAAGTTTGCAAGAAAGCAGCTTGTATGATTGATTGATAGGATGAATTAGCTGATGTGCATATTGCACATAGATAGAAACCAGAACTTTGGGTTTCTACAAGTTACAATTCAAGTGTATAAAACATTAAGTGTTTCATTTATACTGTCTTCCTTCAAAGTCCATGTTCAACTCAAACTGTTCCTCGTTCAACATCTTGGACTATATGCAAGAAAACTTGCATCATCTTCTTCATTCTCCTTACAACTTCAAGGATGAACATCTTAACTCTCCCTCTCTCTCTCTCTCTCGTGTTTAGAGAAGGAGATGACAAGAATTAGAAGCTGCGACATGCAAATTAACATGAAGAAGAAGTTTAGATATCACATTCAACGAGCAACCTTGCACTAAAAACGTGCCGTAGGAGTAAAAGAAGGTCCTTCTCCACCATACCACCAACCCTTCAATGTGTTACCCAATGAACAACTACCACAAATCCACGGATCATACGGATGGACCCAATGCGAGCCATTCGATCCGGCCGTTGGATCCCCATCGAAGGGTCGTCGTGAGCCAATAAAAAACGCAGCAGATGGTACGCGATCCACAAAGATCGGTTCAACACGGGATGGGGCCATGCAGGCCGTCCGATCGACATGGCGCCACGTGATCCGGCCCTCCAGATCTTTTTGTTCACTTCCGGCCACGACGTGGGACGCGAATAATAATATGTATTATTATTGTCATTATTTTTCTCCCCCGTCTAACCCGTCCCTTGTTTCCAAATCGCCGCTTCTGTTCGTCTTCTTCCTTCTCCTCCCTTCTTTCTTCGTGGGATCTCCTCAATCATTCCCCCCTTTCTCTCGACCTCAAGAGGGAAAGAAGCCCCTTTCGTGCCTTTAAAAATGCCTACAGATCTCTTCGCCTTTTGCATCGTTTTGAGGCTTTTGTTTCCTGTGTTTCCGCGTTGATGGATCCGTAGAACCATCGAATTGGGTCAAATCAGGGTTTGTGAGAGGATTCGATGCGTTCTTTTTAGGGCTTTTTTGACTTGGGATATAGGTGGGTGTAGGGAATGGCGGATTTCCGGCAGAAGCAGGACACCGCTGACCAGGAATTCCGACGAGGTTTGGAGGAGCTGGTGCGCGGCCACATAGACGGATGCATGACCGCCGCCCTGGCTTCCTGTAGCTCCGCTGCTTCGGCTGTTGATAACGAGGACGACCCAGCACCCGGTGGCGGCGGCGACGGAGCCGACCAGCTCGCTCGACGAAGGAGGAGGTCGGACGTCGCGGGGGACGACCTCGCGGAGACGTCTGCTGCCGCGCGCCGCCACTCGCGGATCCTGAGCCGGTGGGTGGCACGCCAGGCTGAGGAGATGATTACCACCATCGAGAGGAGGAACCGGGAGTCGGAGCTTATGGCACTCGCGCGGCTCCACACCGTGTCTATGCTCGACAGTTCCTTCCTACGGGAGTCGCGGCGGTCGCAGACGACCGTCGAGCGCCCTGTGGCCGCCCGGGCTTCGTCCGTTCTCCAGAGGTGGCGGGAGCTCGAGGGCGCATCGTCCGCGGTCAGAGAGCGGCGAAGCCAACCCGCCCCGTCCCCCGCGGCCACGGCCAACAACAGCAGGAATGGTCCGGAAAGCCGTAGCCTTGCGGAGTCAATCGACGTCGCTAATCTCACCAGTAATGAGAGCGAAAACAATGAACACCACGAAGAGGGAAACGAGCCACCGGGATTAGCAAGCACGGCGCAAGACGGAGAGACAGAGGTTACGGACGACAGGGAGTCGAGCAGAGAGCAGTCGCCCGATCTTGGCGACGGTTGGGATGGCGAGAGGGAGAGAGTAAGGCAGATAGTTCGTGGATGGATGATGGGCACCGCTGTGGCAGCGGACGCTGCCTTGCGAACCTTGCCACGAAGAGAGAGCCCTAGGAGTGACTGGCTTGGAGAAACGGAACGGGAGCGTGTGCGGCTGGCGAGGGAGAGAGTGCAGCTGGTGAGCCAGCAGAGGCATGCCCAGGGTAGCAGAACAGGAGAGATCGAGAGATCTCGTTCGGCAACAGACCATGGCAATGCTTCAGAGCAAGCCCGGAGACACCTGCCAAGGTTACGCGGTAGACAAGCTCTGCACGATCTGGTTATGAGGAATGTGCAAGAGAGGGAGAGGGAGCTTCAGGGCTTGTCAGAGCATCGAGCAGTTTCTTGCTTTGCTTACCGCAGTCGAATTCAGGTCAATTTTTAGATAATTCCTTTTTGTTATATAATAAATAAGACATCTTGAATCATTTTGGCAGCCAGAATGTATTAGCAAATGTAGATTCAAACTCTAGGACCATAGTTGCCATATCCTATGGCAACCTGAGTTTAGATCTAGCTTAACACCTGGAGTATATCTTAGGCATCTGGGTGATATCCCAGAAAATGATCCTAGTAGTGACTTTACCTGCTTTAACTTAGTTATTTCGTACATATTAAAATTTTCGTAAATATACTCAGGAAATATCTTAATGGAGCTTTACTTTAGTGTTAAGGGTGAACATGAACATTTGATATTTGGAGTATATAATTGAATTTTGTGGCTCCAGAGGAACTCGTATAGGCATCCAAATATCAGATAGTGCTGTATCATCTTAATTCATGCATATTTACTATTAATTCTGTCACATATAAACATATTTTACATGCATATATGTTTCACAAGAACAGATATTCATATTTCAGCTTGATAGTGGGGTTTATTTACCATCTAATCTTCAGCATTGACATTGATGATGTACTAATCCATCCTCTGGTTCACTCCAAGAGTGATGTTTGAAAAAAAGGTTGTTTTTCTTGTTTTCAAAATTGAAAATTAGAAGACCTTCTGTAGGAGGTAGATTTTCCATATCTGAGAAGACTTTGTCAGATATGACCCTAGAATCTCATATTTTATTCTTTACTCTATTGTTAGATAATATATGCAAAATATACTTTTTATTTTCTTTTTTCCTTCTTGGACCCAGTTTAGGTTTAAAATTGAATCAAAATATTTTTCATATTATTTTCTATATATTTTAAAAAAATTCATTAATTTTCATCATTATTTTTTGGTAGTACCGAATACCTAAAATTTTTAGGATTACTAGGCTGAAAAATATAGAAGTCTTAGAAACACAAATATAGAAATAATTTTAAAATGATCATTAAGTGTTGCAGTCTTTCGTTTAGCTGTTCTATTCTTGTAAGAAATTTTATTATGATGTCATCAACTTGTCATAAAAGTTCTAGGATTACAGACTCATCTGGAAGTCCACACTTAAATTAGTTTTATGAATATTAAATTTTCGTTAATTGAATGTCCCATTTTTAATTAAATAGTGCTAATAATGTTCTACAATCTGTAAGTAACCTAGAGGCACTATAATATGATTTCCTTAAGTTCATTTCTGATGTATTATCTCTTCATCATAGTCTCTTCTCCTACTTCTGTATTCTATTCACTGAGACCATTATTACCTTGAGCCTGCATGACTTGTCACCAGGATAAAACGGTGAACAATTGTCTGAGGTAGACTCGTATGATTCACACACTTATCTAAATTTATAAAAATCTAGGTGCATGATTTTCTTTACTAATATGTAAGAGTATAATTATATAGTTAATGTAAGCATCCAACTTTCTATATAAGAGTATAATTATGTAGTTAATTCAAGCATCCAACTTTCGAAATAATGCTTGCGCTTATTGCTCAAATAAATCTGGCAGTAAAATCTGAAATTATTTTACTCCTTGCAAAATGCTAAATCTTTGTTAAAGAGTAGGCATCAGTGACTTCTTCAAACATTTTGTGATTTCCAATAATCTTATGTTCTCTTGACAATGATCAATACTCTTTTAGGCCCAATTTGAGTGTGTTCTATTTACTGAAACATTTAGCTACATAATGCTGAGGATTCCTTTGTGAAAATTAAACAATTAAAAATAGCACTATGTATTTCCAATTTGACCACCATAAAATGAATCCTGTCTAATAGATCTAGCATGGGGAAAAACTTAGAAGTAGATTAGTCTGTGATGCATCTTGGGAAAAAGGTTTTCAGGTGCTGAATTTAAATTTTGTTAAAAGCTTCAAAGTGTGATTTGAAGATACAAAGAAGAGTCCTACTTTGTCATGTCTTTTGCAATGGTTCAAGAACCAAGTGCCTACATGGTCCTGCCAAAATAAAAGCTACAACTGTTCAGTAAAATTCTATGTCTAGAATAATGATAACTTATGCTGGAATATTCTTTTACTAGTTGCATCGTCAAAACAATAATCTCTTACCTTTTTCTTCTGAATCTAAGTTCCTTCTGCTGGACAATTATAAGTTGACTATTTGAATTCCTAGAATAACAGGACATTGCTCCTACAGGACCAAACTTTATATGACTTTATTATTATTATTATTATTAATTTGGAAATGCCAGAGCTAACT
This sequence comes from Musa itinerans, assembly GCA_001649415.1. Taxonomy (NCBI): domain Eukaryota; kingdom Viridiplantae; phylum Streptophyta; class Magnoliopsida; order Zingiberales; family Musaceae; genus Musa; species Musa itinerans. The sequence goes on from LVTN01000038.1 coordinate 635,666, forward strand.
TGTTAGAAAATTATTGCATGAATACATGCTACTCAGACATTTGAACTGATCTTAAATAGGAACTTGTAACTATGGGTTAAATACTATCAGAAATTATCTGGCATTACATTCTTTTATTTTGACATCACTGGGAACGATATTTTGCAATCTTATGTTTCTATGATTAGCTATCTTGATACTTTGTGCTTTATCATCATAGTAATTGTACTTGCAATCATAATCCAGTCCTTGCTTCGAGGAAGGTTCTTGCGAAATTCTGGACCAACTGAGGATGAGCGACGCTCTTCTGTTGCAGCTAGAGAATTAGGTCAACTGAGGCAGCACCATCCTGTATCTGGATTAAGGTATATATCTCTTTTCATAATAGTTACTGTAAGCTGTTTTACACATACTGATTCGTCAAGTATGTTCTTATTACATCTGGATCCATAATTGAGACAACTGTTTGTATGAATTATTGGTTAAATCTTGCCTAGTACATATTTTATCGAAACTTATATTGTGAGAAATGCAACTGAAACTTCAATAACCAATTCATTATTGGCCACTGTGAAATGGATATCACTTGTTGATAATAATATACCAACAGCAAAAGCAGAATATAATAAATATTACTATGCTCTATGGATTTGGATCAGTATAGTTCTTTCCTGAAGGTCTCATGATTTTTATAACTTTAAGAAGTTACCATATGTATTCTTTTCTAAAAGGAAATTTATTATCTCAATTACCTTGTAACATCATAAGATGGGTCTTGTTTATCTAGCCAAAGTAAAATATCCTATATCTAATGCCACCTTCCTTTCCCAACCTTGTTGTCAGCTATGTAGATGATAAAGAACAATGCACGTGAACATAATTTTAATGAGGTCCTCGAGAGCAGTTAGTTTTAGCATGATACAAATAGGATGCAAGATATATAAATTAGGCAGTACTTAAATGGGTTTGAATAACCATTTTTTTTGTCATCGTCAGATAGATGGGATAACCATCTAATGTGGGTAGTGTTACTAATCTATGTATGATAATTGCCATTTTGGATAGCATAGTAGGATGTATAGCAAGCTTGGTGGATTAGGATGTCACGACCCGCTTGATGGGTAATTGATCCATGAATCTCAGTGAGCCTGAACCATTAGTCCAAGATGCTAAGCCTAAGTTAATTGTATTAGACTTATCAAGCCCTTATAAATCAATCATGATCGACTAAATCAGGGCCTAAGAATCTTTCCCACTTAAGGGCTTGACATCAAGAGCAGTAGCCCTTTCATGGGTATCTGGTCTAGTTCAGTTTCAACACATCAAGGTCCGAGCATAGCCCTCATTAGATCTTAGCATGGTGTATATGAGGCATAGTTCAGTTGTGGCTCTATACAGCGACATGTCCTCTGACCTTGTATATGAGGCATAATCCAGTTGTGGCTCTTTGTGGTGATGTGACCTTTGACCCTGTCAACGAGTAGACATTTTCTACATAAGTCTCTTACCATATCCTTATTAGGTCGGTTCTGATACTAATTGTCATAACCCAAGGTAATAGTAGTACACTGATCAATAAAAGTGTTTGTCTACCTCTGATGTGAGACTAAATCAGGACGTCACACATGACCACCTGCTAGCCCAAATGGACTAATTTATCATCAGGCCAATGAGGCCATTTCCAGCCATGTGCACGAGCAGATGATTCTCTAGATTCTGGGAGGAGTTGAACACGTCTTTCTAGACACCTAAACAAGTCAGATAATTTCTGTCTCCTAAGCAGGAGTTGCACAAACTCCTTGTTGTTTCAACAGACATCAGAAGAAATTGAGTAGTCAATCATCAGAACATAGAGAAGAGTGACCCATTCAATGGTATTTAGGTCCAATTCAATTTTCAACTTGTATTAATTAGAAATTAGAATAACAGTAGTCTCTATGTATGGCTTGTAACTCTTCTGCAGACATCTTTGGCTATTTTGCTCTTGTTCTCCAGTAATAAAGTAGTTTATTTTTCTCTTTAATTAATCCTCGGGAGAATTTTTCCCTTGAATTGAGCAACTCTATGAGGGATTCAGCCATCAAATCATCAAGAGCAGTAGCCTTTTCATGGGTATCTGGTCTAGTTCAGTTTCAATGTATAATAATTAATTATGAATTAAAACATGTTAGCCTATGTATATATATGGCTTGTAACTCTTCTGTAGATACCTTTGGCTATTTTGTTCCAGCAACAAAGCACTTTATTTTCCTTTGGATTAGATCCTTGGGGGACTATTCTTCTCAAATTGGAGAAAAACTTATGAGGGTCCATTCTAAAATTGTACACTTCCAGTTTCTTTTTTCTCGTGCATATAGTCATAAGTCAATTCATTTAGGTTTTCATGGTCATGTATCGACTGGGTTGGTATAACATGGCTTAACTCCACAGCATCTAGCTGATTACATTTAACTAACCTGTGCACAATCTAAATGTAGTTTAAATGGAGTTAAAAGGGTTAAGAGTCCACAAAAAATAAGCTGTGCTTCATATTTCAGAGTGTGAAAATATTAAAAGGTGAAATATAATGAAAATGCACATTTAACAAAAGGGAAACAGTAAAATTTTCTAATCAGTTATGTCAATTTATAACCTCTAGTATGGCTTTTTGCTTATTAAATCTATTAAATGGGAGTTCACTGTGCATTTCCTCATTCTTTTTATGGAGTGGTAATACAATTGCTAAAAGGATGACAAATTGTGTTTGTTAACACTAGGGAAGAACTTAACTCCAGACAAGAGAGTGTCATGTCCAGTCAAGCAAACAGTCGATCCAATGCGTTTGACAGTCATGATACAAACAACTCCATAAATGGTACATCATGGTCAAATAATAACCTTGATGAATCCCAAACAGATACTGGAATTTCTGAGATATATGAAGCAACAACGACACCTGTAACTGTTGAGACGGAAAACAGTACCGAAAGTGAAAATACAGAATGGACAGAATTCACAAGTCAAGTAGAAAATTGGCAGGAAAATGCAGTTGGGGAAGAGGATTGGCAACAGTCTACTGAAGATAGGTTTAGTGGATGGCGTGATGGTAGTGAAGCTGAATATAGTGGGAATTGGCAAGAAAATATAGACCATGCACAGCCTCATGAAACACCTGAAGGGGATGCAGAAAATAGACATCATCAAGTGCATGGGTATTGGCAAGAAGATGATCCTCAAGAGACGCTCCCAATTTGGCACGACGAATCTTTACCTCCTCTGCAAGGCCAACAGTCCATTTCTATTAGAAGAGTTAATAGATTTATTCTTCCTGATGATGATAATGTATATAGCATGGAGCTCAGGGAACTCTTGAGCAGGTAACTAATGATCATTTATAGTCTCCTCATATATAAACGAGATTACTTATTAGATTCTTATCTTCTAACTTAATGCCTTTATTCTGCAGGAGAAGCGTCTCTAATCTTCTTCGCAGTGGGTTTCGTGAGAGTCTAGACCAACTAATAGAGTCTTATGTTCGACGGCAAGAACATAATCCATTTGATTGGGATTTACAGAGAACGGAATCTGTATCTGATTCACAAGAGGCAGATCAGGGTCAACAGAGAGATGATATGATTGAGGACCAGCAAATTTCCATTAACGAGACCCCGCCAATGCTGCCATCTCCACCAGTGCCACCGCCACAACCACTTTGGCATTCAAATTTGCATCATACTAATTGGACTCGACGGAACATTCATAATTCAGTAAGCATCTCTCTCTCTCTCTCTCTCTCTCTCTTTCTCAATGTGGTGATTAAGAGAAGAAATTATATATCTTTCTCTTAATCTTGTGAATCTTTTGATAATTTCTTGCTTTTAGTCTTGTGATATCTTCGTTCTTAATTTTCAGCTGAAATATATCTAAGTTAAATCATGCAGTCAAACATATTATGTGATACAATTTTCTTATGCCACTGGAGAGTTGTCTTATTTCTTGTAGCTTCAATTTAGGATCATTTTATGTTCTAAATTTGGGGTTGACTACTTGTTTCGTTATTCTGATGACTGCATCGTAGTTTTTCTTCAATTGAACAAAATCAAATAGGCACTGGTTTTGCCTTAGTCCCAAAATGTATTTCAATGCTTATAAAATGTTCTTCTTGATCAAGATGAATGATATACTTAACATTTAATCTGAAACCATTACTTTTTCAGGAATGGGATGCTATTAATGATTTAAGGGCTGATATGGCTAGGCTTCAGGAGGGAATGAGTCATATGCAACAAATACTGGAGGCATGCTTCGATATGCAGCTTGAGTTGCAGCGTGCAGTCAAACAGGAAGTTTCAGCAGCTTTAATTCGGTGTTCCAGTGGACAAGGTTTGTAGAAGCTTTTTGTGATAAGTTCATTTCTTTTCGGAAATGAGAAATTCTATTGAATATCTAATGGTACAATAATTTGATCTGATTCTATTAAGCACATGATGATCCTAGTTCTTTTCTACATTTCGATGATCAATAGAGTTACCTAATTAATCTGTCTACACAGTAGGTCTTCATGATGCACAGCTCAAAGGGGGAGATACATATGCTAAATGGAAAGAACACTTCTTTTAGTTGACCGAGGATAAATCTTAGATTGATGCGGCTCTTATGGCATATCCAACGTAGCATGAATTTGATTTTCCTCACTGAAAGTTGTTTGTGAAAAATCATCAGTCTGGTACCTGATGAAGAATTATATCAAGACCAGAACAAAGTTGAAAAATACAGAGCATAACATGGATATATGCAAATTGAGTAAAGTCGCATGATAAAATTAAACAAACCAATCATAATACAGAAATCATGATGGTGAGCTGATGCACGTGTCTGCAATTGGAGTTCTTGGGATGTCTATATTTGAAATAAAGTCATGGTAACTTCTGCGTATCAACGGAAAAAAGTTACCTAGCATTTTATTGATCCACTCCACTCACATGTAAAGGCCTCTTGGTGTACAAAATACACCTTATCCAATCAATTGTAGTGCCCATGTTCCATCAATTCCAAAATTTCTCCTTTTCCTTGACCATGTATAAGATTTTCTGATCCACTCCACTCACATGTAAAGGCCTCTTGGTGTACAAAATACACCTTATCCAATCAATTGTAGTGCCCATGTTCCATCAATTCCAAAATTTCTCCTTTTCCTTGACCATGTATAAGATTTTTATTCTATGAATGCATTCCTTTTCCTATTTACATGGTGCCCATGACATGGGATTGTATCTGTCTATGGACATGGTGGAACTTCATCGGTATCTTAATATTCATGCTAATGGACTTCTTTTTGTTCAGTACCACCGCTGCATTAGAGCAGATACTTTGTGGTTCACTGAATCTTGTGTTGTTGATGAAAATTTACATTTATTTTCATTAGGGGAGGAAGAAGAGTACTCGCAGGATGTATCGAGATGGTGTCACGTGAGAAAAGGGACTTGTTGCATCTGCTGTGATAGCCACATCGATTCTCTTCTTTACAGGTATGTGTAGGCTTCAAGACAAGTCAAACAGATCATCGAGTGTGACAAATGCTTAATCATTGTTTTGTCTTGATCTCTTCCATCAGATGTGGGCACATGTGTACATGTTCAAAGTGTGCAAATGACTTGGCTCAAGCTGAAGGCAGGTGCCCGTTGTGCCGAGCACCAATACTTGAGGTAATTCGAGCCTACTCTGTAGCGTAAAAACTGAAACCAAATCACATAGATGCAACAGCAGCAGCTTTGTAGCGGGAGTTGGCATGTCGATGGCAGAACTGTACATAGGTCTAGTCAATTTTTTTGGCCTTCGGCACCCTGATTATTCATCACTGAGTAAACTTGTCAAAGGGGTCATTAATTTTGATATTGGAAGGTTGAGGAGACCTTTAACCTTTTATTCATCATTGACATGCCTGTAGAAAAATTATATGTTCAATTATTAGTATGTCTTTTGATGTGTTTTCTGATCCATGAAAGATCCATTTTAATGTTTTTTTTCTTTTTTGTGTTGTTAGTCTAATGCTTGAATATTTAAGAACAATGCTGGAAGGCGTAAGAATGTTACTACATGGCACTAGATTTTGAATCTGCTTGGAAGGCGTAACAATGTATGAGGTCAGAAAAGAAGTTCATTTTCAGGTTACGTGTGGTATGGAAGCCTAGTCAAGGAAGATGTTTGAGTTCGTTAGATAACTTGGTTAGAGGTGAGTTTTTTCTAAGTATGAATTCCTACAAAATCTATATTGAGATTATAATACTCTACTCCTAGTTTCACTCCACATGTATAACTAGTAAAGTAGGGATATTACATTTTAATTTTTATTATTGTTGTCGATAGAAATCTAACAAAAAAAAACTCAAATTGGAGAAAAACTTATGAGGGTCCATTCTAAAATTGTACACTTCCAGTTTCTTTTTTCTCGTGCATATAGTCATAAGTCAATTCATTTAGGTTTTCATGGTCATGTATCGACTGGGTTGGTATAACATGGCTTAACTCCACAGCATCTAGCTGATTACATTTAACTAACCTGTGCACAATCTAAATGTAGTTTAAATGGAGTTAAAAGGGTTAAGAGTCCACAAAAAATAAGCTGTGCTTCATATTTCAGAGTGTGAAAATATTAAAAGGTGAAATATAATGAAAATGCACATTTAACAAAAGGGAAACAGTAAAATTTTCTAATCAGTTATGTCAATTTATAACCTCTAGTATGGCTTTTTGCTTATTAAATCTATTAAATGGGAGTTCACTGTGCATTTCCTCATTCTTTTTATGGAGTGGTAATACAATTGCTAAAAGGATGACAAATTGTGTTTGTTAACACTAGGGAAGAACTTAACTCCAGACAAGAGAGTGTCATGTCCAGTCAAGCAAACAGTCGATCCAATGCGTTTGACAGTCATGATACAAACAACTCCATAAATGGTACATCATGGTCAAATAATAACCTTGATGAATCCCAAACAGATACTGGAATTTCTGAGATATATGAAGCAACAACGACACCTGTAACTGTTGAGACGGAAAACAGTACCGAAAGTGAAAATACAGAATGGACAGAATTCACAAGTCAAGTAGAAAATTGGCAGGAAAATGCAGTTGGGGAAGAGGATTGGCAACAGTCTACTGAAGATAGGTTTAGTGGATGGCGTGATGGTAGTGAAGCTGAATATAGTGGGAATTGGCAAGAAAATATAGACCATGCACAGCCTCATGAAACACCTGAAGGGGATGCAGAAAATAGACATCATCAAGTGCATGGGTATTGGCAAGAAGATGATCCTCAAGAGACGCTCCCAATTTGGCACGATGAATCTTTACCTCCTCTGCAAGGCCAACAGTCCATTTCTATTAGAAGAGTTAATAGATTTATTCTTCCTGATGATGATAATGTATATAGCATGGAGCTCAGGGAACTCTTGAGCAGGTAACTAATGATCATTTATAGTCTACTCATATATAAACGAGATTACTTATTATATTCTTATCTTCTAACTTAATGCCTTTATTCTGCAGGAGAAGCGTCTCTAATCTTCTTCGCAGTGGGTTTCGTGAGAGTCTAGACCAACTAATAGAGTCTTATGTTCGACGGCAAGAACATAATCCATTTGATTGGGATTTACAGAGAACGGAATCTGCATCTGATTCACAAGAGGCAGATCAGGGTCAACAGAGAGATGATATGATTGAGGACCAGCAAATTTCCATTAACGAGACCCCGCCAATGCTGCCATCTCCACCAGTGCCACCGCCACAGCCACTTTGGCATTCAAATTTGCATCATACTAATTGGACTCGACGGAACATTCATAATTCAGTAAGCATCTCTCTCTCTCTCTCTCTCTCTCTCTTTCTCAATGTGGTGATTAAGAGAAGAAATTATATATCTTTCTCTTAATCTTGTGAATCTTTTGATAATTTCTTGCTTTTAGTCTTGTGATATCTTCGTTCTTAATTTTCAGCTGAAATATATCTAAGTTAAATCATGCAGTCAAACATATTATGTGATACAATTTTCTTATGCCACTGGAGAGTTGTCTTATTTCTTGTAGCTTCAATTTAGGATCATTTTATGTTCTAAATTTGGGGTTGACTACTTGTTTGGTTATTCTGATGACTGCAGCGTAGTTTTTCTTCAATCGAACAAAATCAAAGAGGCACTGGTTTTGCCGTAGTCCCAAAATGTATTTCAATGCTTATAGAATCTTCTTCTTGATCAAGATGAATTATATACTTAACATTTAATCTGAAACCATTACTTTTTCAGGAATGGGATGCTATTAATGATTTAAGGGCTGATATGGCTAGGCTTCAGGAGGGAATGAGTCATATGCAACAAATACTGGAGGCATGCTTCGATATGCAGCTTGAGTTGCAGCGTGCAGTCAAACAGGAAGTTTCAGCAGCTTTAATTCGGTGTTCCAGTGGACAAGGTTTGTAGAAGCTTTTTGTGATAAGTTCATTTCTTTTCGGAAATGAGAAATTCTATTGAATATCTAATGGTACAATAATTTGATCTGATTCTATTAAGCACATGATGATCCTAGTTCTTTTCTACATTTCGATGATCAATAGAGTTACCTAATTAATCTGTCTACACAGTAGGTCTTCATGATGCACAGCTCAAAGGGGGAGATACATATGCTAAATGGAAAGAACACTTCTTTTAGTTGACCGAGGATAAATCTTAGATTGATGCGGCTCTTATGGCATATCCAACTTAGCATGAATTTGATTTTCCTCGCTGAAAGTTGTTTGTGAAAAATCATCAGTCTGGTACCTGATGAAGAATTATATCAAGACCAGAACAAAGTTGAAAAATACAGAGCATAACATGGATATATGCAAATTGAGTAAAGTCGCATGATAAAATTAAACAAACCAACCATAATAGAGAAATCATGATGGTGAGCTGATGCACGTGTCTGCAATTGGAGTTCTTGGGATGTCTATATTTGAAATAAAGTCATGGTAACTTCTGTGTATCAACGGAAAAAAGTTACCTAGCATTTTATTGATCCACTCCACTCACATGTAAAGGCCTCTTGGTGTACAAAATACACCTTATCCAATCAATTGTAGTGCCCATGTTCCATCAATTCCAAAATTTCTCCTTTTCCTTGACCATGTATAAGATTTTTATTCTATGAATGCATTCCTTTTCCTATTTACATGGTGCCCATGACATGGGATTGTATCTGTCTATGGACATGGTGGAACTTCATCGGTATCTTAATATTCATGCTAATGGACTTCTTTTTGTTCAGTACCACCGCTGCATTAGAGCAGATACTTTGTGGTTCACTGAATCTTGTGTTGTTGATGAAAATTTACATTTATTTTCATTAGGGGAGGAAGAAGAGTACTCGCAGGATGTATCGAGATGGTGTCACGTGAGAAAAGGGACTTGTTGCATCTGCTGTGATAGCCACATCGATTCTCTTCTTTACAGGTATGTGTTTCCTCTTACCCAGGTCAAACAGATCATCGAGTGTGACAAATGCTTAATCATTGTTTTGTCTTGATCTCTTCCATCAGATGTGGGCACATGTGTACATGTTCAAAGTGTGCAAATGACTTGGCTCAAGCTGAAGGCAGGTGCCCGTTGTGCCGAGCACCAATACTTGAGGTAATTCGAGCCTACTCTGTAGCGTAAAAACTGAAACCAAATCACATAGATGCAACAGCAGCAGCTTTGTAGCGGGAGTTGGCATGTCGATGGCAGAACTGTACATAGGTCTAGTCAATTTTTTTGGCCTTCGGCACCCTGATTATTCATCACTGAGTAAACTTGTCAAAGGGGTCATTAATTTTGATATTGGAAGGTTGAGGAGACCTTTAACCTTTTATTCATCATTGACATGCCTGTAGAAAAATTATATGTTCAATTATTAGTATGTCTTTTGATGTGTTTTCTGATCCATGATAGATCCATTTTAATGTTTTTTTTCTTTTTTGTGTTGTTAGTCTAATGCTTGAATATTTAAGAACAATGCTGGAAGGCGTAAGAATGTTACTACATGGCACTAGATTTTGAATCTGCTTGGAAGGCGTAACAATGTATGAGGTCAGAAAAGAAGTTCATTTTCAGGTTACGTGTGGTATGGAAGCCTAGTCAAGGAAGATGTTTGAGTTCGTTAGATAACTTGGTTAGAGGTGAGTGTTTTCTAAGTATGAATTCCTACAAAATCTATATTGAGATTATAATACTCTACTCCTAGTTTCACTCCACATGTATAACTAGTAAAGTAGGGATATTACATTTTAATTTTTATTATTGTTGTCGATAGAAATCTAACAAAAAAAAAATAGATAATCTTAAAATTAAAATATATTAACTAAATAAAATTGATAGACAATTTTAAAACTAAAATATACTAACTAAACAAAATTGATAGAGTTTCCTTCGTTTCATAACACTTTTGTATAATTATAACATCTGACTCAAAAGAATACGTATAGATCATCGTTCATAATATTTACATTAATATGGATTTATAAGTGTCATGTATATCATATTTTAAAATTATCATCATATGATAATTAATAATAAATACATAATTTTATGATTTCTTTAGCAAGCATAACTATGGGCTCGATGGGCTAATTGGTTTATCAATTTCGTTTAGCCTGATTCACTGACTAAAATGTTTAAAATAATATTTATAGTAATATACTCATTAGACCTTTATAAGTCAATCTTAATCTTACTCACTTCCGATGCAGGACTAATTGGGGGTGTTTCAATCTCTCATACTTAAAGGCCAGCATAACCAAGATGAAACTCTAGCATGGTGCATGTGAGGCGTAGCCGCTTCACGATGTGATAAGTCCTCTGACTCGATTCACGGGTAGTCCTTTCCTACTCAAGCCCCCTCACCATGTCCAAATATTAAGTCGACTCTAATACCAAAATGTCACGACCTACGCATGATGGGCTAACTGGCCTATCAATTTCGTTTGGCCTGAACCATTGGCCAAAATACTTAAGCTAAAGTTTACAATAGTATACTTATCAAACTTTTATAAGTCAATCTTAATCTTACTCACTTCTTATGTGAAACTAATCAAGGGTATTATAATAAGCATATAACATAGCATATATAAAATAAAGAGATAAAATTCTATGTTGAATAAATTCATGGATTTTAATGTCACATATCATAACATATATACGTACTCCTATATCGCACGTCATCATAGTATATACGTGCACTCCCACACTGTACATCATAATATATATACGTGCACTCTTACACTGCACGTCATAATATATACATACACTCTCACACCGTATGTCTAATATATACGTGCATTTTAATATCATATGTCATAATACATATGTGCACTTTCATACCGTACATTATAGTATATATATGCATTACATTTCGTAATATATATGTACACTTTCATATAGCACGTCATCATATATACATATATACAATATATTTTTATCATAATTCATATATTTTATGCTTGCAAAATACATACATAAGCTTACGACTAGCTCATAACGATCATATCATTTGAAATATGTTTTTCAAAATACATTATGCATAAGATAATTTACACTATTACTATTTTGTAGTGAATTAAACTTATACCATTGAACTAAAAAATAATGATACCAATAAAAGATCGGGTTTTTTAATGATCGAGTGTGTTAAGAAGCGATACATCTATCAAACTAGGAGTATAAAGTCAAGAGATACGTTAATTAAAAACCATACCTCTTGAATTAGCGATTTATAATAATTTATTATAATAATCCTTAAAAAAAAGTTTGATAAAATCCCTCCTAAATAAACTATTATTAAGCTAAAAACTTATGTAGATTCCACCATTAAATATTTTAACAATTCACTCTATAATCAAATGAACTTGCTAGCATCAATCAAACCATTGCACCATTTTACGAAGAAATTTTACATCACTATTCTAATTGACCAAACGATCTTCAATTATTATAAAATATTATAAAAAATTAAGAAACATAAAACTAAGTACATATCAAAATTCAACTTAAAACTAAATTATTTGGAGACTAAACTATTCTTCTAATTCAACTATTAACACCTATTCTATTCTTTTGAAATTGGGTTGAGAATATTTAAATTTATAAACGTTATATCTTTGTGTACGGTATTCACTCAATTTCAAATCACACATAATCTTAAGAGAATCTTTTAAAACATATTGAAAGGCTATAGTCTAATCATATCCCAAAGCTGAGTCAATTTAATTCGAATAAAATCACTTCTTACAAAACAGAGGATTCTGAGTACCTCAGATTGAGACAATCATAACTCTATGTATTGATCTTAAATAATATGATATAAGAAGTTTTAGAATCATACAAAATATATCCAAAAATCAAAGATAAATTCAAAGTCTAGGTTACTTGAAAGTAGCTAAAAAGATCATCTTATAATTTGTAAAATTGAAACCCATAAGAAAATTTGGGTTTTTCTTACCTCACTCTTCCTTAGAGTTGAGGTTTCCTATTCCTACTCGAGTCCCCTCACCATGTCCAAATATTAGGTTTACTCTAATACCAAAATGTCACGACCTACGCATCTTTCCTACTCAAGCCCCCTCACCATGTCCAAATATTAAGTCGACTCTAATACCAAAATGTCACGACCTACGCATGATGGGCTAACTGGCCTATCAATTTCGTTTGGCCTGAACCATTGGCCAAAATACTTAAGCTGAAGTTTACAATAGTACACTTATCAAACCCTTATAAGTCAATCTTAATCAAAGTTTACAATAGTATACTTATCAAACTTTTATAAGTCAATCTTAATCTTACTCACTTCTTATGTGAAACTAATCAAGGGTATTATAATAACCATATAACATAGCATATATAAAATAAAGAGGTAAAATTCTATGTTGAAATAATTCAGAATGCTTATATATGGAAATATAGTAAATTCATGGATTTTAATGTCACATATCATAACATATATATGCACTCCTATATCGCACGTCATCATAGTATATATGTGCACTCCCACACTGTACATCATAATATATATACGTGCACTCTTACACCGCACGTCATAATATATACATATACTCTCACACCGTATGTCTAATATATACGTGTATTTTAATATCACATGTCATAATACATATGTACACTTCCATACCGTACATTATAGTATATATATGCATTGCATTTCGTAATATATATGTACACTTTCATATAGCACGTCATCATATATACATATATACAATATATTTTTATCATAATTCATATATTTTATGCTTGCAAAATACATACATAAGCTTACGACTAGCTCATAACGATCATATCATTTGAAATATGTTTTTCAAAATACATTATGCATAAGATAATTTACACTATTACTATTTTGTAGTGAATTAAACTTATACCATTGAACTAAAAAATAATGATACCAATAAAAGATCGGGTTTTTTTAATGATCGAGTGTGCTAAGAAGCGATACATCTATCAAACTAGGAGTATAAAGTCATGAGATACGTTAATTAAGAACCATGCCTCTAGAATTATCGATTTATAATAATTTATTATAATAATCCTTAAAAAAAAGTTTGATAAAATCCCTCCTAAATAAACTATTATTAAGCTAAAAACTTATGTAGATTCCACCATTAAATATTTTAACAATTCACTCTATAATCAAATGAACTTGCTAGCATCAATCAAACCATTGCACCATTTTACGAAGAAATTTTACATCACTATTCTAATTGACCAAACGATCTTCAATTATTATAAAATATTATAAAAAATTAAGAAACATAAAACTAAGTACATATCAAAATTCAACTTAAAACTAAATTATTTGGAGACTAAACTATTCTTCTAATTCAACTATTAACACATATTCTATTCTTTTGAAATTGGGTTGAGAATATTTAAATTTATAAACGTTATATCTTTGTGTACGGTATTCACTCAATTTCAAATCACACATAATCTTAAGAGAATCTTTTAAAACATATTGAAAGGCTATAGTCTAATCATATCCCAAAGCTGAGTCAATTTAATTCGAATAAAATCACTTCTTACAAAACAGAGGATTCTGAGTACCTCAGATTGAGACAATCATAACTCTATGTATTGATCTTAAATAATATGATATAAGAAGTTTTAGAATCATACAAAATATATCCAAAAATCAAAGATAAATTCAAAGTCTAGGTTACTTGAAAGTAGCTAAAAAGATCAGCTTATAATTTGTAAAATTGAAACCCATAAGAAAATTTGGGTTTTTCTTACCTCACTCTTCCTTAGAGTTGAGGTTTCCTGGCCTTCATAAAAAAAAATTGAGAGAATAATCGGAAAAAAAAAAGAGAAAAAATCATGAGTTATCAAGTTGGTAAAGAAATAAGACCAAAATTAAGGTAAAGGTGCTTAAGAGGTTACATTGAGGTCTAGGGTTCAATATCATTAGGTCTCATTTCAAGTTTTTATTTTTTACTTTTAATAATATAATTCTAATGTTATAGTAAATTCAATTGAATTTAATTTGGTTTAACAAAGATTATATTTTTGATCTAAACTCATTCTTTAATCTCACTTACGTATCTTAACATTTAGTATAACACTCATCTTTGATTTGTATTCTTATTTAATTTTTTATTACTCCATCCATAACTAACTAGCTTATGATCCTCCATAAACATAATGTTTAAAACAAACTTCCTTATGTAAATTATCGTCAAACTCATTCAAGCCTTAAAATTTACTTAAGATCGATTAAAATTTAATCACTATTTCTAATCACTATATACATATTTTTTACCATAACCTAATCTCATATTCAAGTCCTCTAACATTCTTTGACTAATTGTGCTATGCTTAGCATAAATATTAATGCTGATGCATGCTTAGCTAATATTTTATAGAATATTGAGAATAATATTTTTATAGAATACTGAGAATGATATTTTTGAAAAGCATGCACTTCAATCTTAAACGTTGAAAACATAAGCATGTCATTTATCATATTTATCAAGTATAGATATCACAAATCATATCATGAAGTGAGGGTAACATATACATATTTTTTGTATTCTATTGGCATACTAGTTATAATTCAATGTGTGTAAGACTCGGACAATACAATCTCCCCCTCCTAATAAAAATTTTATACTTGAAATTTATTACCTGAATAGCTCTAGATATTTCTCACGCATCTCTTCTTCCCTTTTCCAAGTTGCTTCCTCTATTACCTGATTCCTTAGTAACATCTTGACTAAAGCGATATTTTTATTATAAACTCTTTTCTCATTTCTATCCAGAATTTGTTGTACGTCAAATTTTCATTCAGGGTTATTGGTTGTTCTTCTAACCATAAAAAGAATATGAAATATACTTTCTCAATATTGATATATGAAATATATTATATACCTTTGCTAATGCAAAAAGTAAGACTAGTCTGCATATCACATCACCAATTTAGTTAAGAATTCAATATAATACTATATATCGAGGATTTAACTTGTATTTCTTCCAAATCCTCATAACTCTTTTAATCCATGTCATCTTTAAGAATACTTTATTGCTTATTTCATATTTCAAATTTCAAAGGTCTCCTCTTATTATTGACATAATATTTCTGCTTGCTTTGGGCTCCCTTCATTTTTAATAAATCTTTTCTATTGCTTATGTTGTTTCTCTCACCAAATCTAGTCCCAAATAATTTGTTTCACCCATCTCATCCTAATGAACATGTGAGTTATACTTTCTATTATAGAGTGCCTCATATCGTGTTATCCTAATGGTTGAATAATAACTATTATTGTAGGTAAAATCAAAAGTAAATATTTACTTCATGACCTCTTAAAGTTCATGACACAAGCTCTTGGCATATCATCTAATATCTAAATAATTCTTTTTAATTGACTATTTGTTTGAAAATGAAAAGCAATGTTAAAGTTAACTTTATCCCAGTGCCCTATATAGACTCCAAAATCCTGATGTATATCTTGAATAACTCTGACATAATATATAATTAAGCATATTGATCCATGAAATAATTAGTATAAATAAGCAAAAAGTGAACTATCTTAGTCAATCTATCCACAATGACCCAAATTTTAGTCTTGGGAAACCCATGACAAAATCTATGTTGACATCTTCACATTTTTATTAGGATATTTGTAATTATTTTAAAGTACTTGCTCGCTTTTGATATTTGATTTTGATTTGTTGATATGTGAGACACTTCTCGACAAATTGGATCACATCTCTCTTCATTCTTGATCACCAATAGTGCTCTTTTATATCCCTGTACATCTTGATTGTTCTATGATGTATTGAGTATAGAGATGAGTATGCCTCCATTAAAATTTCTTCCTTTAGATCAGGGTCCTCTAGTACACATAATCTACTTCAAAATTTGATTATCCCTTCATCAATGTAATTTTTTTTCTTTTTTTTGCCTTAATATTAGACTTTAATCTATTCAAATAAGGATTGTTAACCTATAACTTTTTAATTTTTTCCAAAAGAGTTGACTATAGTGATAATGCTGCTAATTTTTCTATTAAACTTTTAAGGATCATCTCATATTCAATTTTTTGTATTTCAATATGGAGAGGTCTTTGAACAATTGATGAAGTAGCTAAATTGGCTGACTTTCTACTTAATTCATTAGCAAATACCTTCGCTTTTTGAAGATAGAAATTGATCACACAATTATAATCTTTTACTAACTCCAGCCATCTCCTCTACCTTGTATTTAAATCTTTTTGAGTAAAAAAATATTTTAAATTATTATAATAAATATATATTTTATATTTCTCCTCATAAAAATAATATCACCAAATTTTTAGGGCAAACACTATCATTATTGATTCTAAATCATGAGTTGGATAGTTCTTCTCATAATATTTTAGTTGTCTTGGGACATAAGCTATAATTTTGTTATTTTGCATCAAAACACATCATAAATCATTTTTGGATGTA
>LVTN01000038.1:652639-694243 GCA_001649415.1 Musa itinerans
TCCACCTTAGCTAGATACATTGAGATCCCTTCCTCAGATATATTATGCCCAAGGAATGTTATCTTTTCTAGCCAAAATTCACACTTCTTAAAGTTTTCATATAATTATTTTTCCTTCAAAATACTCAAAGTTGTTCTTAAATATTTTGCATATTCCTCCTTAGAGTATGAGTATATCAAAATGTCATCAATAAAAACTATCACAAATCTATTTAGATATTTCCTGAATACCTTATTCACTAAGTTCATAAAAATGGCTAGTATATTTATTAAACCAAATGACATCACTAAAAATTCTGATCTTAAATCAATTTTAAAAAATATAATTGTACCTTACAATTGATCAAAGAAGTCATCAATTCTATGAGTAGATATTTATTTTTAATAATCACCCTATTCAACTCCCTATAGTATATGGAGAAGCGCATTGTGCCATGTTTTTTCTTTACAAATAGGACTGGTGTTCCCCGAAAAGCTATGACAAATGAATCATTTATCAAGGAGCTCGTACAATTCTCTTTAACTCTCTCATTTCTACTAAAGTCATTCTATAATATGTTTTGGAAATATGTTCAGTGTCCGAAATTAAGTTTCTGATGAATTCAATCTCCCTATCTAGTGGTAATCCAGGGAGGTTATCTGAAAACACTTAAAGGAATTTGTTCACAATCAACATATCCTCTGGCTTAAACTTTGGTTCTATCTTAGTATCAATCACATTTGTAAGTTATTGCTTTCATTGTCGAGCATTGATATCTTTTCTTTAGAACCAACATATACAAACTTTGCTAATCCTAGAGGTTGAAATATTACCCTCTTCTTATTGTAACTAATAAAATCATGATGTTTAGACAATCAATTCATGTCCAATATAACATCAAAATCTCGTATGTTCACTATTATCATATATGTAATTAATTCTTTGTTGATAGTATGAATTATAAAAGATCTCAAAACCCAAATATATTATATCTCCTATTGGAATAACTATACAATACATTGCATCCATGCAATATTTTAAATGGTTTGTCTAATTTCTCCACACAAGCTAGTGAAGAATTTTAAATGGTTTGTCTAATTTCTCCACACAAGCTAGTGAAGAATACATGACCCAAAGAATGCATGATACCAAAATTAATTAATGCAGGCAAAAAAAATCATAAATAAATATCTCACTTGAGATTACTGATGAGCTAACCTCTATTTTTGTCTTAGTCATCATAAAGATTTTTCTTGGTATTCTTCTCTATTTTGATAAGATTATTATGTAATTTTTTGCTAAATATCTGAACTTTTCACACTAAAAATAAAATCATTTACCTTTAAGATATCTTTTCATATAATACTTTTCACATTAGGATAAATAGATCTTGGCACTTGGAACACTATCGTAACTAGTGAGAATAGCATATACATATTATTTATATTTCTATTGATATATTAATTATAATATAATATATGTGAAACTCTAGTATTACAGGAATAAAATTCTTCCATCATTCAAAATACATGATCGAAGGCGAAAAAAAACAATCGGAGAGAATTTAAGAGTTTAAAATATAGAAAATATATATAGTTGATGTATTGCTATTATTGAACTTCATGTATCGAGTCCCCTTAGAACATCATTGCTGACACGTGGAAGTCATACACATGGCACCATCTTGATGGAAAAAACATGTGGTATGACTTTGGAAGTCATACACATGGTTAAAGAAAACAGTCCCCGCACTTCCTATCGGATCCAATTATTCCTCCTTTTTCCTTTTGGTCCTTTACGTCACACAAAATAACTCCCATGACTTCCGATGAGTTGTCATGTGCCCTTTCGCTGACAGGGGAGTCATCCACGTCTCCCGTTCGCCACCCTCTCTCTCTCTCTCTCTCCCCTTCGGATTCCTCCTGCCGCAGCCGTACTTCCTATGCTTTAGATTCCACAGCGTCTTCCATCTCTCTCTTACGGACACACGCCCAATTCCAATGGAGTCCAGATGCCTCCGTCTCCGTTCCAACCTTCCTCTCCATCCCTCCACCCGCTCTTCCGCCGAGGCCACTACCAGAGACCGCGGCTCCTATTCACTTCCCATCAAACTCGACCGCCGATGCTTTCCCGCCACCACCACGCCTCCCCTTAGCTTTAAGCACGCGCCCATTCGCCCTCCTTCCTCCCTTCTTGGAGTCCCCAAGTGCTCTTCCGATCCCGATGCCGCTACCGGCGGCTCCGACCTCGCCCCCGTCCCCGTCTCCGCCCGCACCTTCACCGCCTGGGACATAGCCAGCCTCTGGGTGGGCCTCGTCGTGGGTGTCCCCGCCTACTACCTCGCCGGCAGCCTCGTCAACCTCGGCATGGCCTGGTGGCAGGGCGTCGCCACCGTCTTCGTCGCCAACCTCGTCGTGCTCTTCCCCCTCGTCCTCACCGGCGTCCCCGGCACCCGGTACGGCATTCCCTTCCCGGTCCTCGCCCGCGCCGCGTTTGGCGTCCGCGGCGCCCACGTCCCGACCCTCCTCCGCGCCTTCGTCGGCTGCGGATGGTACGGCATCGAGACCTGGATCGGCGGTCAGGCCGTGTTCCTCCTCCTCCCGGCCGCGCTCAAGAGTTCCGCCTCCGCCCTGTCCGTCATTCCCTGGCTGGGCACCTCGCTGCTGGAGTTCTCCTGCTTCTTGGTCTTCTGGCTGGCGCAAATGGGCATCATCTTGCGGGGGATGGACGGGATTCGGGAGCTCGAGAAGTACTCGGCGCCGATCCTCATCTTCCTCTCGTCGGCCCTCCTCTGCTGGGCCTACGTCAAGGCCGGCGGCTTCGGGCGCATGCTTTCCACGCCTTCCCGCCTCTCCACCACCGAGTTCTGGAATCTCTTCTTCCCTTCGCTCACCGCCAACATCAGCTACTGGGCGACGCTGGCGCTCAACATCCCGGACTTCACCCGCTACGCCCGCAGCCAGAAGGACCAAATCCTCGGCCAGGCCGGCCTCCCCGTCTTCATGGGCGCCTTCACCTTCCTCGGGTTGGCGGTGACCTCCGCCACCGAGGTCATCTTCGGCCGCGTCATCTCCGACCCCATCCACCTCCTTGGCCAGATAGGGGGCCTCTCCACGACCATCGTCGCCATCTTCGGCATCAGCCTCGCCACCATTACCACCAACATCGCCGCCAACGTGGTCGCACCCGCGAACGCCCTCGTGAATCTGAGCCCGTCAGCGTTCACGTTCCGTAAGGGCGCCCTCTTGACTGCTTTGCTGGGCATCGCTTTCCAGCCCTGGAGGCTGCTGAGCTCCAGCGAGAGCTTCGTCTACACTTGGCTGCTCGGGTACTCCGCGCTCATGGGACCAATCGGAGGCATAATTATAGCCGATTACTACCTGGTGAAGCGGATGGAACTGGACATGAGTGCGTTGTACTCGGACGACACGCGAGGCCCTTACTACTATCAGAAAGGATTCAATGTCGCAGCAATGGCCGCTCTGGTTGCGGGCATACTGCCGATACTGCCGGGCCTCCTTCACAAAGTCGGCATTTTGGCAAGCACTTCGGGGGCATTCGTCGTGGCCTACAACAACGCCTGGTTCGTGAGTTTCTTCATCGCTGGTGTTGCCTACTGGATTCTTTCTAGCTCAGGAAGAAGGTGGAAGGGCGCTCATAATGCTTGATATAATATCGTCGATTCCTGCATCAACAACAAGAAAACAATTCTTAGCTGAAAGCTGAAGCCATCTAAAGAAGTAAACTGAGAATGAATCAGAGATCAATCAAAGCAATAGTTCCCTTGCTAGTTTAATTGAAGATGATTGGTCTGTAATGTGTTCATGGTGAACTGTCGAGAAGAAGAGATGAAGGCAATTGCAAGATAAGTAATTAAAGGGCATCAGCTCAAGATGAGGTGAAGAGGTTTCAGCAGTTCATATGTCTTATTTTACACTTGAATTTATTTAGTGATTTCTTTATTATTCTTTTTCATTGGTGTCTTTAGATTGTATCAATGCAAAATAATACTTTGGAATAAATGTTTTGATGTTTCTCTGTTTCCAAAAGCGTACAAGTCTAATTATGTAACCATGTAAAGTCCTCTAATAACAATCTCATTAACCTGTAGACCTTTGGGACTCTGTTGTAAAATTTGAAATTTAACTATGAAAATTCTCATGCAACAATCTAAAGTATCAAATTACAGACAAAAAAAAAAATCTGAATAGTTAACACCATATTTCTTGTCTTTTCCCTGAAAATTCTACTTGCCAATATACCATTTATAGGGTTTACATATGCATCACAATCCTCTGCATGTATACTCCCATACACAATTAATGAAAAGATGTTACCTATACTTCAGTCAAATGTCTAATAAATTTAATCGGAGTTAAAGTTTCGATTTCATATAAGTCCAGCAGTCATGATTTAGAGTCTTCAATGTTAGATAGCATAGCAACTTACAGAAGCTTTATTTTACTCAACTAAACAGCAAGAAATTAAAGTTAGCTAGTGCTCAACCCCAATTCCACAAAATGTTTGCCAAGAGCCAGCTCAAACTAGCTAATATGCTTGTGTTTATTAAGGACTAGCAGATGTTGTACTTACCCTGTGAAAAAGCCTGTTTGCAAAATCTAGACAGTGAAGACCGACAAGTTGTATGACAAAAAGATATAGCATATGGGGACAAACCTTTGTCCATTATTATTTGTTCCAGCAAATTTCCTGTTATAAAATTGCCAACTTGAACAGCCTGGGAGTGATTCTTGCTCAATTATCAAAAGCTCATCAATGCCAACCCATCCCATAGCTTGACGAAATATATAAAAGAGCAATTATTTGTGGAGCATGATCACATTGTGTTCATGAACAGATAAATAAATGATTTGATTGCCAGTGCACTTCACATAAATATGCTACAACCTACTAGTTGGATTTGATCAGATGAGGATGACACAATGGTCAGATGAGGATGACACAATGATTATAACATTGTCAATGGTGTGACCTAACTCTGTCCCTTTCCAATTCCAGGAAGTTTTCTTTTGTATAATACATTCCAATAATATGTCTAAACTAATTAAAAGCAAGATTATTGGTTTTCTTTTTAGTAGACCAAACACCAAATGCAGGTATCTGCAACTAAGACAACTTAGCTGCAGGTTTTCAGTAATTTAATCAGTACTGTCCTAGAAGAAGTTCTGTATGCAAAGTATTTGTTTTTTTTTTTAAACCACAAGAAATAATGCAGGTCCATGACCTTTTTGCATATAATCAAATAAAAAAACAAAGAAGTATGAAACAATACATATTGGCCCAATTATTGAATATTGAAATGGCAAGTGCTACATTCATCATGACAGATGCAAATTTAGCATTGAAGTTCATGAAGATCAACACATGAACTTATGCTGCACATTACAATGTAGGAAATTACAATTTCTCAGTGAACGATCAGCAGATTTATGAAAATAGAGTTGAGGTTTTAGCAAGAAAATAAGCAGTAGGCATTAAGAATGAAACGCTTGAGGGATCAAAATCAGAGTATAGTTTCAAGCCCCAAACTTTTTGGTCTTTGTACACAGTCATTTCTGAGTTTGGCCATATAGTTCTGAGTCAGCCCATTTAGTTGCGACTTACGACTTTATTATCGTTGTTGTTTTTGACATGAAGTCTTTTCTGTTATTCTGCTCTACTTCTAGCCTTGCTTTTCCATTGGTTGATCTATAAAATATATTGATTGAAACAAAAATTTATAGTATTAAATTATCATTTAAAATTATAAGATTGACTCAACTTTTAGATGCATTAACCTCACTGCTGCTCTTTAAAAAAAAGCACTTCATCTGAAAAAATAAAGATCCAAGTGTAACACTCCATTTAATATCTCAAGAGTGTTTAAAGACAAAACTGACTCTAAACAAAAAAAAAAAAGGTCTAAGTGTAACGCTCAATTTAATAAGAGTATTTAAAGACGAAATTGACTTAGAAAGATTTAATGAGTGTATTACTATTAACCTGACCTTAAACATTTTAGACTTCGTACAATTGGCTCAAAGAAGTTAATATAACAAATTAACAATTATACTATTAGGCTGGGTCATGATTCGAGCACCCACTGGCTAGAACTCACATATACCATATAAATCAATCTAGTCTTTAGGCTCTCTCGATGTGAATTGGACCATATAAGTCGATCTAATCTTTAGACTCTTTGGATGTGAATCGGGCCTTACATTAAGGACCATATGGGCCTTTCAAATGTCTCTGCCATTCCTATTATTAGAACAAAAATGAAACAAAATTAAAAAAATGAATATGCAACCATGCAAAACTTTTACCAAAGAAACAATCCTACAAAAACAAAGAAGGTTTCCAAGAAATGCAATTTGGAAATCCTGTTCACTTAGGAAGATAATTCTGGGTTAAAATCATGTAAAACATTTTAACTTTTTTTTCTTGATATTATTGTCTTTTTAATCTTTTATAAAGAATGTAAGTAATCCTGAACTTGAAGTAGATACATATTAAATAGGTTGTAGGTGCACCAAAAGTATCATAACAAATTTTCAAATGCAAAACACTGTGATGATTTAAATAAGATTTGATACTTAAATTTACCACAGCTGTGCAAAGCTTGTTATGTATATCACATCATGTAAACAACTGCATCCTGTTTATTTTTCGATTGATTGAGATTTGGATATACAAATGGAACAAAAAATTATGGAAGTATATGGTTAAAAATCAAGTAACACTTCCATTACTATTAGTAATGGGCTAATTATAGATTACCCTTTGTAATTAGACCTTCTTAACGTCTTAGTCCTTGGATTTTAAAAAATTTATATTGAAATTTTTATAATTATGAAAATAAAATATTTAGGTTCATTTACCTTAATTTCGTTGGTTTTATCGAAGAAAACACAAAAATAATAGACAAAAATATAATTTCAACGTTCTAGTTGGTGGTGACGGACGACATTGGTGAAGATGGACAACGACGTCGCTGGGGGCCGCGGGTGGCTGGTGTAAATGAGGATAACAACGGAAGAGATGATGGTCGTTATGCATCTGCGTCGATGCTGATATAGTTGTCGAGTGACCCTTTCGTCACTCTACATTTGCGTTAACGTCAACGTAGTTGTCGAGCGACGAAAAGCCGCTCACTGCATCAGCGTCGACGTAGTTCCCGAGCAACCCTCATCTCTCGTCATCGCTCTCCTCATCCACAGCAACAACTCGCGGCTCTTAGCGGTGTTGCCATCAGGCACCACTGATGTCATTCGTCACCACCAACTGGAACATTGCAATTATTTTTTTACTCATTGTTTTCATCGGTAAAACCGACGACGTCAAGGTAAATGGACCTAGATGTTTTACTTTCATAATTATAGAAATTTCAATGTAAATTTTTTAAGTCGAGAAACCAAAATGCTAAGGAGATCAAACTAAATGGGATAATCTATAATTAGCTCATCAACGTTTTTCTACAACTTAAAAGCTTAACAACAATTTGATGTAATAAGTTCTTCACATGATAAGCAAGTCATAAGGTTTGGGTATTAAGTTTGTCACCTTATCGCACTTCTCTTACAAATAAGAGCGCACAAAATTGACCACTATAAAGCTTTAGAGTTTAGACACAATTCTCTAACAAATATACCTCATGTGGACATGCATCACGACCACATGCAGACTTCATCCATAATACCATGTAACTTGGTTGTCACTAGACTTCATCCAGAGTTTCAAGCGCGGCTCTAGTATAGGTTTAGGGTTTTAGTCAAGATTCGAAGAACATAAACATGACTAAAAGATCAGAGATATGGACAAAAACAACCATATTGCAAGAGTTGTAGAAACCCCACATCCCCAATTGAAACTCTATAATCGATGAAAAGAGAATAAAAGAAGAAGATAAAACAGAGAAACATTCAAGACATGCACCGATCACCGTTGCAAGGGGAGAGCACGATTCACCATTGCAAGATGATGAAGACGAGGGGTGGAGATGGCCTTCTTGTTCTCCCCTCTTCTCTCTTCGCTTTCTTGTTCGCCATCGCAAACCTTCTACTTTCTCCGCCCCTCCCTCCCTCGGCTTTTAGACCAAGCGAAGCAGAAACGAACATAGACAGTTGGCAATGTGAAGTGTCTTGATTTGTTTAAATTTCATGTCCATAAAACAAAAAATATCCTTTTTATTTTGCTTATTAAGTTACATATTCATTATTTAATAAAATCAAACATATAATTGATATTGGATTAATTATCATCCATCGTGAAATTAAGCAATGTTATGAACTCCATCAACTTTTTTTTTATAAAATAAATAGTATTTTTTATTTTAAGAAAAAAAAGAAAGAAGGGTGAATTTTAGGAAAAAACCATTAAACTTAAAATTTTTTGACAGAACATATCTAACTTTGAAAAAATTTCACATTGCATCCTGTGAAAAAATTATTTTATCTCTATTTTCGTTGGATTATCATCGCTTTCGCCTGTCAATCACTCTTATTTTTTAATGGATCTCTCGAGACCCTATTAGACCTAGTGATCAAGGTACGATGAACCTTGTTTGACCCAATAATGGAGGCACAGTTCCTTCTAGTCATCGGTCATGAGTAAAAATAAAAAAAATTTGAAAAAAATATCTAAGTTTGAGAATTTTTTGTATAACGTTTTAATTTTAAAAATTTATAGTCACATAAAAAGATTATTTTACTCCTATTTTGACTGGATATATTGTTGCTACCTTCGCTTGTAACCCACTCTCACACAACGTTGTTAGTCATGTGAAAATATCATTTTAGTTTAGCAGAGTTCAACGGAGAGGGGCGATCGACTTACCAAAGGCGTGACAAGAATTATGGTCCACAGGACCGAATACATCTTTAAAAAAAAAATTTGTAAGAATTTTTGGAAGTTTGGATGCTATTTGAGAAATTATTAAATTTACAGGGTGTTTTCTGCAAATTCGCCGAGAAAGAACAACTACCGATGGAGCTCTTCCCTTGTAAAAACCAAGACGCAGTTGCTGCAAAGGAATCCCCCAACGCGAGATCTTGATTTGAGAGGAGAGGAGAGGAGGCGCGAGAGGGACCCGATCCGAATCCCGAGATGTCGTCCGCCTTCGAAGCTTTCAGCAACGACGGCGACGCGGAGGTGGTAATGGGAGGATCCGCCGCGTCCCGCCCCTTCGACGACGGCTACCTCGGCTACGACCCCCGCCTCCCCTCCCAGCGTTTCGACGCCTTCTCCTCCTACTCCCCCGCCGACGACGCTGACCCCGCCATGGACCACTCCCCCGGGTTTCCTGTCGACGTCGCCTCCGGCGGCAGCGGCGCCGTCTTCGGGTTCCACACCGACGACGTCCCCGTCCACCACCACCACCCAGCCGTCGGCGGCGGCGACAGCATTCCGGCCTCTCCCGAGGCGTACGGCTTCTCGTCGGGGGCGTCTTCCTTCACTGTGCCCTTGGCCAACGGCACGCCAGCGTATGGGGTGGAGGAGAACGGCGAGATCTTCACGTCGGATGGCCCGATCCTTCCCGATCCGGATCAGATGCAGCGGGACGAGGGGTTCGTCCTGCGGGAGTGGCGCCGGTGAGGGCCTTTCCCTTCAGATCCGGTCGTGCCGGTGATCCAATGCTCTTTACTTCTCTTTTGCCTCCAATTCCTGAGATCTTCTATACTTGTTATGGATATTGATAGATCGGGTCTTTTTGATGCATAGATCTAGTCTATTGTAACTTGTAGTTGGATTTCCCTTTCAATTCTCCGGATTTCCAATCTCTTCTAGGTAGGGAGCTCTGTTTCATTGATCCATGTCATGAATCTTCCAATCATATTATCCTTTGAAGGTCACATGATTCGAAATATCATCAATTACTAGCTTTAATTGTATGACTGTCTCATTTTAAGAAACTCTTTCTGATATCACCTTCTTGCTAGCCAAGCACCCTGGAATTTCCCAGGTACTGAGTAAAACAATGGTCACAGTTATCAGAAATCCTAGTCCACAGTAGGTGGTGAATCTATCTGAATAATCCAGGTAATCGTGATTACCTGTTCATCTAAAACATGGTTATAAGAGCAGTTCATACACACATATGCCATTCGGTACATAAGTGTATCTCGTTGCTAAGTTCATACACATATATGCCACAATGTGTGGAATTTGTATGTCAACCTTTGATGATTTTGACAAGTATTATGTACGCTTTTTGAGGATTTGGTTTCCTTTCTAGGTACAATCATGACATGTACAATTTAGATGTCTTAGATCTATTGTTCAACATGATAGAGAGACTCAAAGTACCCAGCATTTTAGCTATCTTAGATATATTAATTGTCTAACGAAGATATTGTTCATAGAATAAAAGTTAAGTAGAGAGGGGCGCTGAGAGTTTCGTATAATTAGTGGATGCATCTTAGGTTAAAAATATCTATAAAACAATTATTAGGTCAGCGGTGCTTTATGAATCCTAATGTTGGATGTTTGAGGAGCATGTATGAAAATTTGTGTGGCAGAGAAAAGAATACTAAAATCATTGTATGGACTTCATAAAAAAATAAAACAAATTGTTAATAAACAATGAAGTGTAGGTTTGATAGCGAATAAAATAAGAGAAATTATCTAAGTGGTATGAATATTTTCAAGATCTATAAACGGTACTTAGATTAGGTAAGTTGACTGGTACCACTTTAATTAAGATGGTAGTATTTTCGAAGGAGATCTATAAATGCTATACTTAAATAAGGTAAGTTGAGTAGTAATAGTGGTATCAGGAGTGATACTACGAGACTTAAGAAGACTTTACTGGAAATGAGAAAATAGATATGTAAATGTTTTTAGTTTAACTAGAGGCATTGTCTTTTTCGGAGCTTCAATGTTTTTAGTTTAAATGGTTGGGACATTATGACTTTTTGATGTTGACATTATTGTATTAATGTTTTATTTCTTTTAAGTTTTGATGTTATATTTTGATATAACTATTTACTATTTCTATATTTTTAAATGCCCTATTAAACACCTGCATCTAATTAAGGACCGTGCAGCCGTCAGCGTGCCAGTATGCTGCAAACTGTAACCACTTCTTGAAAATATAAAGATAGGTCATTCAACATATTTTTTTGCTTAGGATATGACATGCTAATTAAGTTAGTTTCGTGGTTATGATCCATGTTTAGGATGACACGCAATATTAAACTGACCTTGTTTGTTGATCGCTTTTGTAGACCATGTTTTGGGCATATGTAGTTTGGTCTGTTCATCTCACCTTTCAATGGCTTGGGCTTTGCACATGGATCAAATAATAAAATGGAGGTCTTTTATTTAAGAAGTTTTTGTTTGTTTAATCTTATAGCATATCTTGTTTTTTCCAATCAGTAAAGCTTTGAGTAATTTCAATTGATGCATTGGACATGCCCAGCCAAAATGCTATTTTTCTTGAGGAGAAGGAGAGGAAGGAAAAGGAGAGTCGAAATGAAATCATTGCTGAAGCTGAAGAATACAAGCAGGCTTTCTATGAGAAAAGAAAACTGAACTGTGAAACAAGCAAGTTGCAACACAGGGAAAGAGAGAAGGTAAGTAATCATAGTACCCCTAAATTGATCCATCTACTAGCATCAAAAGAATTATCATCTGAATCCTATCTTAATTTCCTTGTTATTGGCAGCTGTATCTTGCCAACCAGGAGAAGTTCCATGCAAGTGCTGATAAAGAATACTGGAAAGCGATTTCTGAGCTTATCCCCCATGAGATAGCCAAGATTGAGAAGAGAGGGAAGAAAGAACAGGAGAAAAAGCCTTCGATGGTCGTAATCCAGGGACCAAAGCCTGGAAAGCCCACTGATCTTTCGAGGATGCGCCAGATTTTGATAAAGCTGAAGCATACTCCCCCGCCACACATGAAACCTCCAACACCACCTGCCTCCGCACCAGCCAAAGATGCCGAAGATAGTTCTGCAGCTGCAGGGAAAAAGCTAGCATCATCTGCAGACGATGATGCCAAAGCTAAGGGTGCTACAGCCTCGCCAAAGATAGATATCTCTGCAACAGGACAGGTGATCAAGGCACCAGAGCTAGTTGCCACCGCTTGATCCTTCCTTTCAACTATTCAACGTATTGAGGGGTATTCATCTTTAGGATTGAAAGCCTAGTATGTGTTTTTACCCAGTTGCAGTGGGAGTACTTATTTTGGTTGATTCTGCCTTTTGTTTATCGGCTTTTTGGGATTGGTTATTAGCATAGTGATATTGTTTGTTGATGCTCTACTCCCCTTATCAGGTAATCTAATATTCTGCTTGTCGATTATGTTCTCCTGAGAACCACATAAATTTGTCATTGGCTTGACTGTGTGTTTGGAATGCAATTTTTAGTCATTCTCCTTCAGTCAGAAATATGGGAGTAAGGATTTGAGTCATAATGCAATACCTTCAATTTAATCTCATGTCAAAAATGAAAAAGAACTTGAAATAGTTTATATTAATTTGAATTTAAACATTTTGTATCAATAATTTCTACTTGTCGAGTTGATTTTATATAATATTTGTCTTTTTAATGAATAAGTGATAAAGACCGGATTTTATGATTTTATGATAATCAATCAAAAATTTTGCCAACTAAACTATCCTAACATCTCTGGATAATATTCAAATATCAACATCTACTCAACAAAAGAATCGAGCCTTATTCGAGGTACCGAGGAGCCTCGAGAAGATTAACGTTAAAAGATTCCAAACTCGACCAAATCAGAGAGATAAGATGATCCATTATTTATAATCATGAATAATTAGGATTGTTAAGCTGATTAACATTATAACTGAGATGATTGATGTGATGACACTATTGTCCCTACAGTGACGATTTCAACTGCTGCTGATGCAGCATAACAATTGATGAGATGACATGATAACTGCTAATGTGACCTGTTTAGGGTTTAGCCAGTTCAAACGATCACTAAGGTGATCGATGACATGACACATCTATCACTATACTGAAAGCTTCAATTATTGATGTGAAATAACAATCGTTAAGATGACATGATAGCTCGTGACATATAAATTTTATCACTATATAATTTAAATCTTTCATCAATAAATTTCGAATAGTAATTATTTCTTGAAAAGGCATAACAAGCGGGGAGGAATCGAAAGCGATAAACTAGTTGTATTCAAATCGAACTAAAAAATCAAATCGAACTCAAAATCGGTTTGGTTCAAACTAGTTTACCAATACTTCAATTTAGAAAGACTGTGAACCGTTCTAGTTCAAGAGGATACTCTTCATTCATTCGGGTTGATTAGTTAATTCAGATCAAATTAAATTAATTTTAATTAAAAAAAATCAACCCACCCAAGCCCTAAGAACATTAAAATCTTGGTCCAAACTTAATGAGTTCAATAGCTCTTCAGAGAACTGCTAGTGCATATAAGGAGGGGGTTGGCTATTCATCAAGGAGAGGCACATATGATGAAAGATCCTCAGTTGTACTTTCTTATAGGTAGAAGTTGCATCTTATTATTGTCTAATTGTTAATTTTCTTCTTCTTTTTATATTTAATATATTTTTTAAAATATTTAAAATGATATTTGTGATATAATTTCTTTTGAGAATGTCGGTCCAATTGGATTAAAATTCTGGTTCGGTTCAATTAAATCCAACAGATTCGTAGAATCGAATCGGTTCATTTGAAATATATATATATATATAATTATTTAAAATTAAATATTTTTTAAATTAGTTCTATCTGGAAAAAAAAAAGAAATAGTGGCTACCATCTTTAAAAAAAAGAAAAAAAAAGAGGGAAACTTTTTCTGAAAAATCGGCCGCATCTGATTCGAAGTTAGAAAACTAATTATTTTCTAGAAAGAACGACGGAGCGTCCACTTATAATAAGAGAAGAGAAAAGAAAGGGAATACATTAATAGATAAAGAACAAGTTCGTGCCACTTCAGTCATCGTCTCTGGAAGTCAAAAGGCAGCATTTCTTCTCCCTCCTCGATTTTGTTTTGTTCTTTTGTCCATCAGAAGCACTCCCAATTCCTCCAATCTCCAAGCCCTAACCACACAATTTCTAAAGCTCGAGGTACCGCCGCCCTCCACCTCGGTGATTCCTGTCTCCCTCACGCCCAAAGACTTTCTCCACTTCCTCCACTCCTCTCTCTCTCTTTCTCTCACCAATCCGTTGTAATAAATGACCAAAGTGATCCCCTTATGACTACCTCCGTACCAACCCCTTCCCCTCCGCCTGCTCCTTCGATCCCCAGAGAACCCCCAGCGGAGACGGATCAGCCCGCGGCGGAGGCAAAGGATGGCGCCGGCGCTGGCGTCGGAGGCGCCAGAGAGGGTAGGGTTTCGGAGGGGGATATGGATGTCGAGGTGGAAGGCGGAGTAGAGAAGAAGGCCAACGAAGGAGATCACGCGATGGACGGCGGAGACGCGCCACCGCCGGCGCCTGCGACCGTGTTCCGGATTCGTCTTAAGCAGCCTCCGTCCAGCCTTCGGCATAAGATGAGCGTTCCCGAGCTCTGCCGCAACTTCAGGTTCTTACCCCTTAAAAACTTTCTATATGTTCTTAATCTGGGAGATGAAAGATTCGTGTGAAGTGCTCGGAAGCTTTTTTTGTCAAGAAGAATTGTGTTCTTGGGGAGCTTCTGGTGGAAGTTTCTACATATATAAATATGTTAACATAAATAAGTGTGTATATGTGGATATATATTTCTTTTGTCAGTTTTGTTGGGATTTAAACATGTAAGTCTTGCTGCGCGCCTGAAGCTCTAATCTTTACTTTGGTTTTGTTGGCAGCGCAGTTGCCTGGTGCGCGAAGCTGAATGCTATTGCTTGTGCATCCGAGACATGCGCTAGAATACCAAGGTCGTTCTTTCCCAGTAGAAGCAAATATCTTCCTTTTTCTGTTAACGATTATATTTTTAAATTTATTGCGTTATGCTGAATCAACTGTTTCCCTTCTGAATGGCCTAACGTGACAGAATCCAGACTCAAGTAATCATCTAAAATTTGTTGTCTAGGATATACGAGAATTGGAAATTTTAGTTATCAGTGACTAAAAGATTGTTTCCTTGTGTGTCACTTCTCCCTTGGAAATTCCAATCAATTGGTTCATAGTTTACCAATTAATAATTGATTATTTATTGTCCAGTTTCTATCTACAATCTTTGATATTGTTCGCAACAGAATTTGTTTGTATTATTACTCTGTAGCATACTTGAGACTAAGGACTGCATAGACAGGTTTATTGTTTTATTTGTCCCTGTATTTTCTCAGACATTTTGCAGTTAGTTGAAGTTTATGTTGTCCCGTGAATTTCATCTAAGATCACAATGTTTGTCTGTAGCATGATGAATTTGGCATTTGTTCCTGTCATACACTTCTATGCATGTGCAAAACTTCGCTTAGAGTTGGATGGGGCCTAGACAAGGACCTTTTGACACCAATAGGAGCTGTTTATCTGGCTACAATATTTGGTTAGGCTGGCTGCTAATAGAAATGGCTGGACCATCCCTTGTTGGCCTTGTACCAGTGACACGAAGCTGCAGACAGCAGGCCCTGACTTCAATTTTTATCAAAGATAATAAGAGGATTGATTTGGGCAGCTTACTCTCTGATTTCCAAGCTCATCTAGGGTTCCTATGTGAATTAGAAGGGGAGAACAATCTAACTTCAGTAAGGCTCCTCATTGGGAGTTTGTCTTCTTTGAGAGAAGTGCCCCAAAGATAGAGGAGAGAGAGAGAGAGAGGGTAATTAAAATTTTTAATGCTACAATGAAAATAGCAAGTCTTATGGCATGCCATAGTAGCCTAAGATGCATTTATTTTTGTATTTAGCATAGCAAAAGGTCTAGATACCCTTGGAATAGTTGCTTACTGTCTCCTTTTTTGCCTTAGCCAAACCTCAAGTGAGCATCCTTGGGCTATGCGACACCTGAAGGATGGTTTGTAAATCCCAACAAGGCTGTCTGCCTCCTGTTCCTAGTCATATAAGGGTTGGATAGCCCATGCATTTGTCGGAGGAGTCTTTTGGGCATTGTTATCATATTGGGTTTTGACCTTCATCTTTCTTAAGGTCTTTTTTGTTTTTTATGTAGGGGGGTTGTTCTCCGGTCTAGATTGGACTTGTTTCTAAGTTAGTAAGATGCTGGAATTTTGTAGAAGCTTCGACTTGAGAGTTATTTCAACTAAAAAGTTTAGCTTAAATCTTTAGCAAACTTTGGCCCATCTTTAGGACTCCAAGTAGGACTTCTTTAAAATACGACATTGGCTGCAGATGAGGCTCTTGGATCCACCAAAGTATCCAGCCAAGCTGTAAATTGTCTACCCCATGAAAGGGCCTATGTCCTTCTCTGAAGTAGCGTGCCATGATGATGTCTTAGCTAGCCACCTTAGGCTGAACTCCTTGAGATCTTTGTGGCTTATCTTGAGTTTGAGTCCTTGTACAGTGTCATGTGTGGTCTGGTTCTATGTTGATTTCAAACATCATAAAAAAAATGCTGGAAGACTACACAAGTTGTCTCAAGTGGCGTTAAGGTGAACCAAATTGTTTTTGAGCCTTTCTGATACCTAGGTTTGGACGTGTCCTGGCTAAACCTTCAGTGATTTATATTGTTTTGCTTCTTTAAATTACTTTGATTTATATTCAGATGATTAGTTTTAATTTGTCAAATTATGTACATATAGACATTAACCTGTTTCTTAACACAATTTGTACTGTTTAGTATTTAACCTAGAGATATACTTTGACATTTCGAGTTATTTTACATCAGCTTACCATCTATTCTGTCATTTTCAGTTCTAATACAAATCCTCCATTTTGGATTCCAATACACATAATCAACCCTGAGCGACCAACAGAATGTGCTGTTTTTAATGTCAAAGCAGGTAAATGATGCTAGCACTCAGTAGTTTAAGTGTCGGTAATGTTTAATCATGGTTCAAAACAATGACATGGAAGGATCAATCTTATTACCATTCTTTTCAAACTTTTAGCTTCACTTTTGTTTTAACTTATGGAAAGGCTTGCTTCTCTGGCCTTGTGATCGAGTCTGCTTTATATGAATTCTATCTAGCCCAATGAAATATGTATCCTTTTAGATTTCTGGTATCTATTCACATTTGTTGATTATGTTTAAGTTGAACTCGAGTCCTTAAACATATTGCTTGCTTCTTTCGTTATCCTGAAGGCATTCTAAAGGATGTACTAGCTTTTTAGATACATATATTTTAGAAATTACAATTAAATAGTGAAGATTTATATGTAACAATTTATAGGAACTTTTAAAGAGCTTGTTTCTTATTTCTTCCCATTCTTTTTGAAAATTTGAATTCAGTTGTCCATCCTCCTTTTCCTCTTAAAAGAATACTTTCTGGTTAAATTTTGAATGTAATTGTATCTTTCCTTTTTTGTCAACATACTGACCAACTGTCCAGGGAATTCAAGGTGCTAAGATGGTTGGAGTTTGGTTGGAAAGCATACTGATAAACTGTCTATGTGTTTCTTTTCTTTTTTCACCATTCTATAATCTTGAGAAAATTTGGTTGGTTGATGGTTCTTATGCTTTCATTTCTTCAGTAGGACAAGCAGGCTATTGCACCAACATTCAGAGATTGAAATAAATCCCTAAAAAAGTACCTTTTGGAGGATCTAAGAAAAGATCAAACAATGCTAGGAAATCACATGTTATCGCATTTAGACATAATGAAGAATGAAACATGTCTTTCAGAGTAATTTCAAATAGAAGATCAATTTCAGAGTAACTCAACCACTTGTAGGGCCTTGTTTGAGGTTTTGCCTTCCTTTGCTCCATTATTGTCATGGGACAAAAGAGGGACTTTTACTTATCATTGTCCTGATCTCGCTTGATGGGATTCCTAACCCATTGTTTGATAGTTTGATGACTTTGAACCACTGACACAAGATGCTGAGGTCCAAGTTAGTATATTTGTTCCATCTAGCCCTCTAAACCAACTGAAATCTTCTTCTAGATCAAATTTGGGATTAAACTGGGGTGTCATGTTCTCACTCACTCAAGGGTTGACATCCTCGTCAAAAAACCCTAGTGTGGTGTACATGCAACCTAGACCGGTGGTGTTCCCATGCAGTTATGTCTCTAGTTCCATCTGTAGATAGTCTTTTCCTACCTAAGCCCCTCATCATACTTAATACTATGTCTAATCTAGCACCATTTGTGTGACCCAACACGATGAAATTATTGACTTATGAATTTGATGAGTTTGAACAACATACACAAATTGTTTTAAGCCTTGGTTGATAGTAGTAGACCCATTTATCCTTTCACGCTAACTCAAACACATCCCGCTTCCAATGTGGGAGCCTAAGATTAAGCCTTACAATGGTGCACACAAGCCCTACAAAATTTCAGTAGTGTAGAATTTGAAAAAATAACTCTAGAAATTTCATAGGATCTGCATAATGAGAATCTGGTCTTGGCATATTAATAGAATTTGTACCTAGACAAAAAGTATTTGTAAGCAAAGGAATGGATATATTTGGAAGTTCGTGGAGAAAATGAAAGCATATGTATATGGTTTATGCTTCTGGAATGCTTGGCTTAAAATGAGTGAGGCTCATTGCCGTGTGGATGATATGCTGATACAGACTTGTACTACACATGAGGTGATAATCAAACCTTGATAACTTCAGCTTTCAAGGATGCTGACTTTCATGTGGGTGCCACAAAATGGAACTAACCTTAACATGCCAAGACCTTTATGCCTTTACACCAAATAGAGCAAATATCTAAAATAAACTGCAAATGAAGAAATTATGCTTCATTATCTCTTGTATCAGTCGTTACAAGTATTGATGTCGATCCTTTTTAGTGATGGATATTGAGAAACTTAAAAGTATGTCTGCACATATTGAAATTTTATTGGTCATTACTCTTACCTCATGATTGTTATACTATTTTGTCTTATTCGGAAGCTTTTTTCTCTCACTTTTATGATAATGCAATCTTAAGTTTGTAAAATGGGGTCTCTTTCTGGTCCTGCATCATGTTGATTTTATTTATTAATGCAAAACTGGTTGATCTAGACAATGCTAGTGATTGATCATTGGTGTGACCCATTGTTTGTGTTTAAAGGGTAGTTGATTAAAGTTCCCATAGAACCTTTGTGATTAAAGTTGTTTGTGTGACCCGTTGGAACACAAGGCTGCTTGCTTTCTTCTTGGTTTGATGCAGCTGCATATGTTTATATCTTTTCCTTTTTGATTGTTTTCTAGATTTATTCAGATGTATATAGAAGTTATGGGTTATGTTTTATTTGCTTCCTTGGGCATCAATTTTATTGAAATTGCATATTGGAAGCTAAGATGACACTATAATGTTTGGGCTCTGTTACAACTAAATATCTAATTATTAGATTGAATAGATAATTTCTCTATTTTGGCATTTAATCATAATAATTATATTGCCTGCCGACAGATTCTCCACGCGATACGATTCAGTTTATTGAATGGTCTCCTAGGTCCTGTCCTCGTGCTTTACTGGTGGCAAATTTTCATGGGAGGATAACAATTTGGACTCAGCCTTCTCATGTGAGGACCTAGACCAGCAGTAATATTGTGCTATATCTTTGATTCCTTATTGAATATAGAATCAAAGAGTCATTTCACAAAGACATCCAGTTTCTGCTATATTCCTTTTATAATTAATTCAACGTGTTCAATAGAAATCGTCTATATTGCAACAAATGAAATCGGATTTTGCTGTATCTGCAGAAATCTTACATACTTTTTATTATTGTAAGAAGAAATTTGGGAATGAAGGTCTTGGTCCTTGGTGTATTATTCATTTATTAGCTTAGACTTCTCGGTTTTTTGTTGCTGAACTTTTATTTTCTTTTATTAATGTTCCTTTACATAAAGTTCTTTCTACACTTGATATAGGGCCCTGCCAATCTTGTACGAGATGCCAGCTGTTGGAATTGTGAATATGAGTGGAGACAAGATCTTGCTGTTGTAACCAGATGGTTGTCGGGGATGAATCCGGTGCGTCTCAAATGTTATCCTCTGGTTGTTATGAATTTTAATTATGACCGTTTCATTTTCTATTGATGTGATTAGCTGCTATGATCTTGCAATATGGATCACAATTTGTCATCTTTGTTATAGTTTCTTGTGGGTGACTGATCATAGCAAATATTTTCCTGGGAACATTTAATCTGTATCTCTAGGCTTTTAAGTGGTACATGCTTTAATGGAAATTCTTGGAAAAAGTGGCCCATTTCTATTGCATCCTGTCAACCATTTTTGTTCTTCGTATATAATATCCCTTCTCAAGATCCATATGACAGTGTCAGCAGAAGATAGACATCTTACATAATTCCCCAGCTTAGAAGCATGTCGGAGAAAGATCTAAGAAGAATTTATGATAGGTCATTCCTTGCAGTTCCTGGTTCCTTTGGGAAGAATGAAACGAGCAAGCAAATAGTTGGGATATCATTTTTCTTTTTTGTTGTTGTTGAAACTTGATCCATCTTTTTTATGTGCTACTAAAACCACCTGCATAACCCATATGGTTATTGAGATAGATCAGTTTGGCATAGAATAGGATGATATATAAGCCTTCTCTTGACAAATTTGATTTGCCTACATGTTCAGAACACAATAAGTTGAATATTATTGTGTTAATAATATCATAATGACCAGACATATCATGTCATGGCACATGCTGGCTGCATGACATGTGCATCAGTGCATGTACCATTTCAAGTAGACATGACTTATTGATCTTCTTGATCTTTTTTTCTTGTTCTGATTGAACATAACAATAGGATAGCATCATGCAATAATAAACCTTTTGGTGCTATAGTTACATGAATTCATACTCTTACCATTGTTTTCAATTTTGATATTGGATATATGGTTTATGATGCATCCTGCTTCTTTGCTGTTGAGATTTTTTTCATTAGCTATACCTGCATTTTACATTTAGGAGATATGATGACAACATTAAGGATTTTTTTTTCTGAATTAATTTTTCTTTTTATTTTGTGTGATTAGTTAAATGAATTCCATAGTAAATAATTGATGAAAACTGATTTATCTGTTTAGTTTGTCTAAGTGATGCTTCTTAGTTTCAGTATGGATCAATTCCTTCAAACTCAAGTACCTTGGCTAGCACGAAGACGACCTTCGAGGAAAAGTTCCTTTTGCAGCGATCTCAAACTTCAGGTTACAATTATAAGCATGATTTTTTTAAAAAAAAATTTTGGGAGTCCATCTTACATGCTCTCTTTATTGCAGTGAGGTGGCCACCTTTTCTCTGTGTTTGCTCAGTTTTTTCGTCTGGATCTGTTCAACTTCACTGGGGGCAGTGGCCTCCTGCACAAAATGATGCAGCACCAAGATGGTTTCAAACAAGTAAAGGGCTGCTAGGAGCTGGACCTAGTGGTATAATGGCTGCTGATGTTATTATCACAGATTCTGGAATTATGCATGTGGCTGGTGTCCCACTTGTAAATCCATCTACGGTTGTTGTTTGGGAGGTTATGCCGGGCCCTGGAAATGGTTTTCAAGCAACGACAAAGATTGCCGTGGGGTGTGCTATTCCGCCATCTCTAAACCCTCCTTCTTGGGCAGGGTTTGCACCTTTTGCTGCATACTTATTTAGTTTGCAGGAACACTTCATTTCTGAAGAAAAGCAAGGAAGAAAGCTGACAGAGCATGAGATCAATGACGTTGCATCATTTCACTGTTCACCTGTTTCAAACTTTTCTGCTTATGTGAGTCCTGAGGCTGCTGCTCAGTCTGCTGCAACTACAACGTGGGGTTCTGGAGTTACTGCAGTTGCTTTTGATCCCACCCGGGGAGGATCTGTCATTACTGTCGTCATTGTTGAAGGTAATCCCCTATTACTCATCATAGTTAAATGCAGAAACAAAAGTTGGTTCCATAGAATGATCGAAATCTTTTAATGTAATATATCACAAGAAGTTTTTGCAATAAATGACTATGATTCCACCGTGAACCAACAATGACTACAAGTCATGCTCATCTGTGTGCTTGGTTACAATGACCAAGGTATGTTATCTCAGTCTGATTTGATTGTCTGCTTTAAGAGAGAATTTTGGTTTTTCTTGGATCTTTGTATTCTTTTTCTGTTCGTGTGGTATAAGTGGGCAATTTTGTAGTCTAAAGACTCTAAACATCCTTGTCTCTTATTAATTTGTCTACATTTTCTGTCCGTTCAATAAATGATTTCATTGTAGGGCAGTACATGTCTCCTTATGATCCGGATGAAGGGCCTTCAATTACAGGATGGAGGGTTCAGTGTTGGGAATCTTCGCTTCAGCCTGTTGTACTTCATCCAATATTTGGAAACCCTGCTTCCAGTTTTGGCGGGCAACCTCCTATGCAGACAGTGTGGTTAACTAAAGTTAATAAAAGCATTGCACCAACAGATGATTTTAGAAATCCTCAAGCTTATTTATCCAAGCCGGTGATATCTGATGAACTTAACTCATCAGACTGTAGTGTTGAGAGGACAAACCGACTCAGTTTTGATCCCTATGATTTGCCAAATGATGTTAGGCAGCTAGCTCAAATAGTGTATTCTGCTCATGGTGGCGAAGTTGCTGTTGCCTTTCTTAGGGGAGGAGTGCACGTCTTTTCTGGTGCAAACTTCAATCCTGTTAGTAGTTTTCATATAAATGTTGGTTCAACCATTGCTGCCCCTGCCTTCTCATCTACGAGTTGCTGCTTAGCCTCTGTTTGGCATGACTCATTCAAGGGCCGGACAATACTGAAAATAATTCGTGTTCTTCCCCCTGCTATTCCTAACTCACTATCAAAAGTCAACTCAGCTATTTGGGAACGAGCTATTGCTGACAGGTAAACAATGCAGTTTCTTTCCTCTTTCTCTTAGTTGTTCTTTGGTTTATATTTCTTTATGTTTTATTTGTAACTTTATCTTTTGCAGGTTTTGGTGGAGCCTTATGGTCGGGGTTGATTGGTGGGATGCCGTTGGCTGTACACAAAGTGCTGCTGAGGATGGTATTGGTAAGAAGGTTCTATTTCCTCTATGCAGTGTAATAATGCAATAAATGTTCACAATTGTTTTAGTGATTAATCTTCAGTAACAGCCCTATGATGTATCTTCCACATTTTAGCATCGCTTAATAGTGTGATTGCTGTCTTGGATGCGGACTTCCATTCTCTTCCATCTACTCAACACAGGCAACAGCATGGTCCTGTATGTATGACTTTCTTTGCCATAATTAGATTTTACTTTCTAATGACATTCTACAGGTGATATGATCAGTTAATATCTTGTTCTCAAATTATTTTCTCTTGCTGTGGGGATACTTATTATAGGTTGTGTGCAAATCTGTAGATTTATAAAACCCTTCAGACAATTTAATGCCAGGCCGAGCCAGTTGGATCTTTAGAGGTCTTGACTTAATTCAAATTAAACTAAGTAAACCAAAAGAATTTTAGCTTCCACCAAGTTTTGTATCCAACAATACCATCATCTTTTTCCTCTCCCTTTTACTTGCTCCTGAATTTACCTCTCACTCACTGCAGTCATCATCTCCTACCTTGGACACTGTTTCTCTTTCAATTATGATGTTTAACAGCTAATGCTCGTCCTGGTTTCATAGCATTGCCTTGAAACCTAGTATTTGGTTTGTTATTCTCATCTAGATCCAATTGTTACATGGACTTCCATTCTGCCAGTATGAATAGCATCATATCCATATTCATGTGATATTTCTTTTGCTTTTGAGAATTGATTTATGAAACACTAGGACTTAGATTTTGATAATATAAATGTCGACCATGAGAAACTTTTAATGATGGCTCAGTCTTATATTTTTAAGCAAGGTGGTCTGGTGAGAATCAATGTATTCAATATTACTCTTGCAAGCAAAGATACTATTCTGTGACTTAAATCCTGGTCACAAAGAAGCTATCTCACGCATGGCACCAAAACACCCTCATAGGAAGGGTCCAGGCCTCATGCACAAGGCCGTATATTTTTAGTATTAATTTTATTTTTATTTTGGGCTTCTTATGAGTGTCATCTTAAAAATTTTTCATGATTACATTATTAAAGTAATAATCATACATATGTTATTATAATTATTTCTCTTATATGTTATAGTATCTCCAATTTTCTCTTAATTGTACAAACACTTCGTTGGTGTTATCATCTCTCTTGCCTGGATCCATGCAATAGTCTCCTTGCCTACCTGTTTTGAACTTTCTCTCTTTTAACACATTCTACTTAGATATTAAAGCCATTTAGAGTAGCTGAAATGCCTATTTGTCATCTATTTCAGTAGGAGTCCTATATCATATATCTGGTACACTTTTTTCTTTGTAAATGTTCATATTTTTGTGTGTGCTTGATTTGGAAACAGTTAAAATTTAGTATTTGCCACTTCTTTCTCTTTTAGTAACTATACATCCTATGTAATATGTATGTCCATACAAGGGATAGCATCATTCCTAGAAGCGGGTCTTCTGGTATGTGGGAGGACCTAACAAATCTACTTGTTAATTTTGTTTAAAGTTTTTGCTGCTCAAGTTGTAAGGCCTGTGGATTACCATTCTGAGATATTTCAAGGATAAAGAAAGAACCTATAAACTCTAAAACCAAGGCAACCCTAAATTATAGTTTAGTTATCGTTGTGTATGTCAATCATGCTATCAACTGTCTTCTTCTTAATGGTTTAATTTCTTTGTAGGCTCATTTTTATTATTTCAAGATGTGAAATGTTCTTTGATATTCCAATCCAAGACCTAATATGCCATCTCTTTTCTTTACAGAATCTTGATAGGATAAAATGTCGGCTTTTGGAAGGTACAAATGCTCAAGATGTTAGAGCACTTGTTTTGGACATGCAAGCAAGATTGTTATTGGACATGTTGGGTAAGGGAATAGAATCTGCCCTTATAAATCCTGCGACTTTGTTAGCTGAGCCTTGGCAAGCATCCAGTGAGACGTTATCTGGCATTGATGCTGACAAAATGGTTGTTGAGCAAGCTTTGGTTCCATGCATACAGGTTTTTCTGTTGTCTTTTTTCATCTCTCTATGCTTTCATTAAGATTATGGTTTTGCTAGTTAGGCATTGCCAAAAAATGCGATTGAAAACTACTATTACAAGTTTTAGTGTCCTGATTATTTGTGAATAGTGCTTTTGTGATTTAGCCTGGTATCTTTTTCTTCCTATAT
This sequence comes from Musa itinerans, assembly GCA_001649415.1. Taxonomy (NCBI): domain Eukaryota; kingdom Viridiplantae; phylum Streptophyta; class Magnoliopsida; order Zingiberales; family Musaceae; genus Musa; species Musa itinerans. Next base: position 677,829 of record LVTN01000038.1, read on the forward strand.
TCAACAATAAACAACAGCATTTACTTCAACTCTTTTGGTCGTTTTTGCCAAGCACCCATTCTGTAACCCAGCATCTACTCTGTAAAGATCTTTGCCCCATTTGTTGTAAATATTATTTTCTCTCGTACAACTTGGCCAACCTCTTTCATGCAAGTTAGAGGCCTACTTGAAAGGATATTATGTTACGCATGCATATGCAGAGTTGTAAGGTTAGTTTTTATTGTTCCATAATTGTGCAGATTATGGTTGTTGGTTTACTCTAAACCTTACAAGATAGATGTGGCACTTGTAATAGCGGCTGAGCACATAAGAGATATTGACATTTAAGGATGACATGGAGTGTCAGTATGCAAGTGCATGCCAAGTTTTGGAAAAATTCTGAAAACTGCTCAGTACAAGATGGTACATGCCCTGTACCCGATGTACTGTCCAGTCTACCCTGGTCCATGTACCAGTAGGTTGTTGAACCAGTAAACACAACACATACGAAGGTGGTTTTGCGAATCTTGCTTCAGGGTACAATCAATCTGCCACCAACATTTTGGTGTTCTCTTCACTGCAAAATGCTCATTAAATAGAATATTTAAGTCACAGCAGCAATAACCATGACTAGGTTGGGATTCTGTAAATGCTGGCAAATGTATATTTTACATAAACTGACACTTTTTTAACTTTAAGATTTTATGAGTAGGTTAAAAACATCCAATATTGGAGTAAGACTTGCCAAGGAAGTATTTATTGTATGGAGAATTTTTCTGCTGTGGTGGTGAAAACATCTTTTTCTTTTTTTAATTATTTTTATCTAATTATAATGTGCAGTTAATGACAATGCATAATGTATGTCCCAAAACCATTAATATCATTTTATTACTCAGACTAGTCATGCTTAATTTTATTTACATTGTTTTTGTGTTTACATGTAAAAGACTTGTTAAAATTTCTGCACATGCTGTTCTTATGCCATTATATTCTCCAGGCGTACGTTGATGCCATCCTTGATCTAGCCTCCCATTTCATCACCCGGTTGCGTCGTTATGCTAGTTTTTGCCGTACTTTGGCTAGTCATGCTGTTGGAGCATCTTCTGGTGCAAGCAGTGCGCGCAATATGGTGGCAAGTCCTACCCACAGTTCTGTATCACCATCTACAAGTCAGGGTTGGTATTCTACATTTATTAATATAGTTGATATACTGGAGGATATTAGTTAACATTGAAGTGTTATGAAACTAGTTGCAGCCCTTTTAGTCATTTGCATCTAGCAGTACTTCAACCATGAAGTTGAAAATTTTAAGTCCAAATGCAACAGAAAATTTGAAGTCCAAATACAACAGGAATGCAATTGATTACATCCAGATGTCAACTTGCCTGTAAGGGCATGGATGCACATTGTTGCTCTTCGAATGCAATTGATTTTGTTGTGAATGGTATTTCCTTTTGTGGTGAGTTTGCCTTGTCCTATTGAGCCCCCCTAGTGACATTGCCTTATTCTGATACATGTCTCATTGTGCTGAGCTTTTGAATCAACACATATCGGTGTGCTTCAGTTTTCACTAGCACTGGCATGCTTCATACAGGTTGAGTAATGTACCTTGCTGGTGATGCAAATGGTGCATATTATCAATTTAGTGATATGAATCACCGAGTTTCATGATTTGGTTACTGTATCTAGTTGGCATTATTTATAATGTGATTATAACGCATGCAATGGTTGATTATTTTACTTGCATTATCCATAAATAGAGCATGTGTTTTAGGATGGCCAGCAAGACTTCCATGAACTTTCTATATGTCAGTTTCTAGAGCAACTAGGATATTTTTTTCTTTTCTTTGGACATGTACAATACTGTTTTAGATGATCTGAGGCTTCTACTGGATGGTGAATTACATTTATTTTGTTTTATAACTATTTCCATCTAGCTGCAATTCATGAGGGGAAAATTCCACTGTTTCTGCAGGATTCTGCTAGTTGGAAAGCAATTTTTTTGATGGATGTATTTATATCTTTATAAACCATATGTTGCTTTTGCAGATTGTATGAAGATATGTTCATTTGTTTTTTTGGTCTTTGATGAGACATCAAGAAACAGATATTATCTTCTTGTTAAAGAACTTCTGCGTCTTGTTTTGATGTGTATTTTAGGTTCCCAGACTGGTGTTTCTAGTGCAAGTGGAAATTCTCAAATGCAAGCATGGGTTCAGGGTGCCATTGCTAAAATTAGTAATAATGCTGATGGAGGTTCCTCAACTTCACAAAATCCAATTAGTGGGCCAGCTTCCTTCACGCCCATTAGCATCAACACAGGGACTTTTCCTGGAACACCTGCTGTGAGGCTTATTGGAGATTGTCATTTTCTTCACAAGTTATGTCAGTTGTTGCTTTTTTGTCTAATATTCCGCCGTCGACAATCACCACGCTTTATTGGAAGCATTCAGAAGAATCTAGATTCTACCTTGCAGAAAGTGCAACCTGCTTCTAATGGAAAAGTAGAGGAGACCAGTGCAGTCTCCCGGCCAACTCTAGGAGTTGCAAAAACAGAAGAAGGCCAGCCAGTTAGGACTGGACAATTGACTGTTGGAGCAAAAGGGCTTGAAGAAGGTCCCATCAGCAAGTCTGTAAGATTTGGTTCTGGCAATGCAGGGCAAGGGTATACATCGGAGGAGGTACGTATAAGTTTGTATACATATTGCATGTTGGGTCTTTGAAACAGTTCGAATCATTTACCATCTAGATTGATAACATGTCTACATGTGCTTGCTACTAGTACTATATTTAAATAATGTTAACATGTTGCTGCTGGTGTTAAATTGTCCCTCATGTTGCAAGAATCAAAATGACCTGTTGAATTTCTCCATGCACCCACCACATGGGGCAGAACTAGGAAGCAGCTACTTAAACTGCAATTGTACTTCTCAATCCCTGTTGAAGCAAGTGTTTGAGACATAAACTGTCCTCTGATGATTTCCGTTCCACCTTCATTTTCCAACCATAATTTTTTACTTAAAACATGAATTGGGATATGTGCAGTATGCACATTTTGAGACATGGGTTGGTAATATGGCTGAGTATAGTCTAAAGAAAGGGATTACATTTGAGTGCATTGTAAACTTGGAACAAGATATTGAAGTAACGGCTGATACACAGTCCTCTTGTTGGTATAACTAGAGAATGGTAATTTTTGTATCAATGGATGCCCATATAACCATGTGATAGAAACATTGCAACTATCACATTGCCTTCGTATGGTGGGACAAAATGTTATATTATCTTGGCCGGTGTAGGGTTGTGCTGACTTGCTTGACAAGGAACTGTGTCATGCTTGAAAGTTATTGGCATGCTCCTGTGCAATGAAACAACAATGCTTCATCAGATGTTTACTTTATTCCAGTTATTTATTGATGTAGAGAGAAGTCCACCATGTGTGTTTTCTTATTGTTGTACCTTCCTGCAGGTAAAGGTGCTCTTCCTGATTTTGGTAGATCTCTGTCGAAGAACAGCTGGTCTTCAGCACCCATTGCCTGCCTCTCAGGTTGGCGCCAACAATATAATCATACGTCTACACTACATTGATGGAAATTACACTGTGCTACCTGAAGTTGTGGAAGCATCACTTGGCCCACACATGCAGGTGTGTCATATATATGGGTACAAGGTTCAATTTTAGTGTTGCATCAGAAAAAAAGGTCTGTATCTATGTTTCTGTTGTTTACTGGTGGTAGGTAGCACATACTTTTGTTGTAATATGTGATACAAATGTACTATATCTGTTAACCCTTAATTTCTTTCTCTGTTAATTTAAGGTCATGCTTTTCTGCAAATACCAGAGTTGTCTTGTTCATTTGTAGAGTTCTCTGATAATATCTGTTACTTTTTTATTTTATGGTTTTTATACTAAACTGTTTTCTTAAGACTACTGAAGTATATACAATTTCAACGTGCAGAATATGCCTCGTCCCAGAGGGGCTGATGCTGCTGGGCTTTTACTCCGAGAGTTAGAATTACACCCTCCAGCTGAGGACTGGCATAGACGAAATATGTTCGGTGGTCCCTGGTCAGATCCAGAAGATCTTGGTCCTTTGGATAACAAAATGAAGGCTAAGCTAAGAGGCTCTTTAAGCTCCCCTATATCAAAATTAGTAGAAGATCAGGATGACCTTTCTGGAGTCCAAGGCCTCTGGCCAAGGAAGCGCAGGTTCTCCGAGAGGGATGCAGCTTTTGGCTTGAAAACTTCTGTGGGCCTAGGATCTTATCTTGGCATTATGGGATCTCGAAGGGATGTTATCACAGCTGTATGGAAAACCGGTCTGGATGGAGTATGGTACAAGGTTTGTTTTACAGATACCTCGCCTTGCCTTTTGCTTTAAGATTTCCTCGCCTATTTTATACTTAATGCTCAATTGGGTGACTATTAGACATGCTTGAACTTTATTTCTCCACCAGCTTAAATTGTCAATATTAGTTTTGATTACTGGAATAAGTTATGGTATCTTAGTTTCGCATAATTTGTTGCTTACCCATCATCCTGCAGCAAAATCCACCTATGGTCCCTTGTTTTCCAGAACTCTTGACTTCTGCAATCTTTCCATTTTGCATGTCACATTGCAAGCATAAATTGGTGCAATATATCAGTTCATTTTTTGTCGAAGTTGTCAATATTTTTTGTGGGTATTTCATTCTTGCACTCAAGTTTAAAGTCTTACGGTTTAGATCTTTATTTCAGTGCATAAGATGTTTGCGACAAACTTGTGCATTTGCACAGCCTGGTGACCCTAATCCTTCTAACGAACGTGAAGCATGGTGGATCAGCCGCTGGTCTCATGGCTGTCCGATGTGTGGTGGTATGTGGGTTCGAGTCGTTTAGTCCCAGAAACTGTTCCTGCTTTTTGCCTCTTCCTTTTCTGGCTTTACGGATGCAGTAAAACTTTGTACATATATGTAGCTCATATGTGATTATAACTTACATAACATATTCCCAAAATAGATGGTGAAAATGTTTGTGTAAATTAGATTTGTGTATCACAGAAAGGCAATGATGGAATCACAGGTTTGGACATGCCATTGACCCGACTGATCTAAATCAGATTTGTTTATCATGGAAAGTACCATAATGCTTTGTTTTTCTTCTTTTATCGTATCTGAGATGTGTTTTGTGGTTCACTCCAGTAAGTCACGTACATATATTATGCCGATGCTTCCTCAATTTGGTTATTTTCCATGATTCCATTTCTCATCAACATGGAATGTACGATACGGACCACTAATCTTTAGGGAAACTTTTTCTTGCACTTATTTCACATGGTGTCAATTAACATGATGTTGAATTTGTGCTTAGTTGATTATCTTCTTGTTTCTTCTAAAGAAATTGTGATTATGCTTGAGCATTTTACTGGAAAAAAAAATTTATATTGATTTTTTATTGGATGGCATATTTGTTTTAATATCCTTTTAAACGATTTGATCATTATGTTATTTAAGAAATCTATAATTTTGATAATAAATTATTATAATTAAAAAAAGATTAATCATCTTAGAATCATATCTTAATAACTATTATTAGTTTTTTTATTTTTTGAGAAATTTATGATAATTAATTATTAATATTTTTGAATAGCATATATGATCAAATTATTTTAGTAAAAGATTGGATATGTTTTGTGGAAATAGAAGAAAAGCACCCCAAATAAAACTAAATATGGAGCGCTATCCGATATAAAAAAAGGGGATAAAATGTCCATTGTGTTTAGCTGAGATAATAATATATTGAGTTTCTTCTATTGTTATTTGTTTTCTTTATCCGTTTTCTATGAATACTGATGTCCTGACAGCCTCACAATCAGCCCCATGATTGAAATTTCCATCATGGCAATCATGACACTAAACACTTTTTACTATATATATATATATATATATATATTAGTTTTTATATTTCAATTCGTGATAATGGATAATGACATTGTTAGAGGCCATGAGATGGTTTTTATGGATGAGAAAAATGATAATGAGAGATGAGCGTCGTTTTGCATATGTGTCGACACCGATGCAAATATAGAGTGACAAAAGGGTTGCTCGACATATGCATTAATGGCTCTTTAGTTGCCCGACAATTACATTGACATTAATGCAATTGTCGAGTGATGAAAGGGCCGTTTGGCATCGACATTTGTATCAGTGTTGACCTAGAGCAATTTCGCTCGACAATTGCATCAATGCCGATACATATATAGAGTAGCGTTGTTCAATATCTATATTAACAACCATTTCGTCGCTTAATAATTGCATCGACGTTGATTCAGATGCAAAGCGATGTCGCTTGATAATTGTGTCGATATCAACGCAGTTGCTGAGCGACCCTTTCGTCACCTTGCATTTGCGTCGATGTCGTTGTAGTTGCTGAGCGATGAAATGATCATTTAGCATTTGCATCAACAGCCCTTCTATTGCTCGACGTCGACGAACATCAATGGCCCTTTCGTTGCTCGACAACTGCGTCTACGTTGATACAAATTGTTGAGCAATGTAAAGGCCACCAATTATTGTAAAACAACTCTCATTTCTCATCACCTCTCTTCATCTATAACAATCACAAGTGTCCCCTAACTACGTCGCCATCTGTCACCATCAATTAAAATGTAAAATTTTTTTTACCTTTTATTTTTATATTTTTGTTAGTAAAATCGATAATATTATAATAAATAGATATGAATATTTCACTTTTATAATTATAAAGATAAAGATGTATATATATATTTTTAAGTGTATTGACCGAAATACCAAAGACGTAGAATTAATCCGAGAAATCCAAAGTTGTTCATTAATTGCTCTAAAGCAGGTATTGTACCAATGGAACAACAGTTTCTAGAAAGAACGCAATCACAGCCAACTCAAACTGTATCTCAAAAACTATTCATCAAACTCCAAATACATTCTGTAAGCATTTCTCCCCGGAGAATAGTAATGTGGAATCAATTCGTCGATCTGAAAGCCATGCTTTCTGTAAAGGGAAAGAGCAGCGATTCTGGTAGGATCGACATGAAGGCAAATCCTCTGAATTTTTCTCGTTCTACACCTTTGGATTGCTGCTTTCAGTAAAGCTTCTCCATGACCCTGCCTTCTGTGACTCTCCTTCACTGCAATAAGAACAATGTGAGGCACCGTATAACATTGCTTGACATAAGGAAAAGAACAAGATTTTGTCGATTTTATTCAATTTACTGGGAGAAAAGAAGGCATCAAACAAGTCAATGAGTTCATGCGATTCCCACAATTTACAAGCTAATGTGAACGAAGAACACTAGAGGCTCGGATCTTTCCTCATTTACAACAGCTTGTGATTTTGATCTCTAACAACAACAAGTCACTGAAAAACCAGAGAAGCTAATGGATGGTTCTCTGAACAACAACAACCTGTGATGCGGAAGAAGAAATCGCCAAGCCGACCGAAACAGATAAGCAAACTTAATAGATCGTCACCAAAGAATCAAAAGGCAATCTTTTCATCAGGAAAGACAGGATCAACAGACCGTCATATCCTTTCCGAGAATCAAAACCCTAATTGGCGAAGACAAATCGAAGGAAACAGTAGGCTTTCCACCAGACGACATCGAGTTGGGGGGTAGGAGTGATACTAACCGGCAAGTTTGGTGATTGAAGCGCACAGGGAGGAGATCCAGGAGTACATGACATACCCAATGATCTCTTCTTCTCCTTCTTTTCCTTTGTTGGTCTTCAGGTACATGACTCCGCTGTTTTTCTTCCTCGACTCATCGTGGAAGGATTTGGAAAGTGATTCGTGCTTGGGGAAAATCTTCCTCTCCAATCTCACGATCTCTTCCACCACCGCCGCCGCCGCGTCTTTACTTGGATCCAATTCTGAGATCGCCGCCGCCGCCATGCTCTCCAGACACCGGGCTCGACTCGATCGCGACTGTTTCCACGCACATCCGTATCCATGCTGGTCGCAGTTTTATGCGGCTGCAGAATGCTGCCCTCTTATAATAATATTGTGCGTATAAGCAATCGTTAATTCAAGAAATTAAAGTGTTACATATTTATTTGATTTCATTTTATTTTTTCACAAGCTCAACTAAAGAAACGTATATATATATTTATATATATATATATATCAAAATTTAGAGTACTTGATCGATATTGATTCAGGATTATCGGAAGAAGGGAGGGGATGAGGAAGAGAGGAATTAATCATGATCCCGATTTGGTTCGAAATGATTCGAATCGGACAGGAACCATACGATATTCTTAAAAATTAAAATTATTAAGTTTTAAATCATATAAAATAAAATAAAAAATAAATACTTTAATTATTTGGATTCAAATTTTAATGGAGTAATTTAATTATTTTATGAATCAAAATCGTTCATTTGAATTGACTCGATTCAATTATGATTCAAATTTTTTATAAAATCAAAATCGACGGTTCTGAAGTCGAAAATGATAATTCGCAAATCATGATCAAAGCCTAAATGAAGATGGATTGGATCATGATCAGAGTGTAAATGAACGTGAATGAGACGGAGAGAGTGCATGAGGTGGGACCAAATTATTAGGATTTTAAAAAATATAATATAATTAAATTTTAAATAAATTTACCATCCGATTCAGACTTATATTATGGCATGATTACTCTCATCTCTTTGAGCACTGAGATTGCTCTTCTGGATTCTTGCAAGAAGTGGCCATCTCTCTCTCTCTCTCTCTCTGACAGATGATACATTTGCGATCAGTATAGCTCCAAGTCAGCATGCTTTTCTTCTAGTGGCCCCATCACCACACTAACTCATACTCCCCTGTTGTTGGATGCCTTGTGTCATCTGTTGCCTCAGTGTTGGATGGAGCTTTCAAAAAGTTATGTTCTTTATGTATCTGAACAAAATATGTCAAGTCTGACCGTAATGTTTTTATTTATTTTGATTAATATTAAATTAGGTTCATCATAATTTTTTAAAGTTAAGTTTTATATATATATATATATATATATATATATTTCTTATATAGTTTTTTAGCTTTTACGTTTAATTAATTATTTATTTATTTTTATTAAAATTTTTTGAGTTAATTTAGTTATTTAAGGTTTTTGAGTTATATTATTTATGTTGCTTATATTTCTTTTTGCTGTAATTTTGAATTGTTGCAGTGTTCGGTATCTTGTAACGGATTTTTCGCGTTCCGTTATGTTTTTGTAACGGATCTATCGATGAGCTTTTCTACACTTTTCGGGACAGCGAGCATTGACATCAACGCTAGCCCCTCTGTCTCTCTCTCTCTCTCTCGGAATCTTTCGACGTCATCCCTCGAACAAAGCGCGCTTTTATCTCCTCTTTTCTCCAATCCCCTTTCCCGATTCCCAGCAAAAGAACCAAAGAGAGAGGGACGAAAGAGAGGGAGAGAGAGAGATGGGCAGTGGCGGCGGGAGCGGCGTCAAGGACATCGGATCGAAGGCGGATCTCGACGACGCGCTTCGGGGTGCGGCGCCGGTGATAGTCCACTTCTGGGCGTCCTGGTGCGCCGCCTCCAAGCAGATGGACCAAGTCTTCGCCCACCTCGCCGCAGACTTCCCTCACGCGCTCTTCCTCAGGGTTCCTGCTTCCTCTACCCTCTCTTTTGTTTGTGTCTTTCGTTCTTTTCGCTACGAGGTTCTTCTTTGTCGTGGTGATGTCGAAAGGGTAGGACCTTTTAGGGTTCTGATAATCTTTTGTTGGGGTTCCGTGATGTGTAGTTCACTAAGTGGCGATCCGTCGGCTAATTCGTGTGAAGGGAGACTTAATTCTTGGCGTCGACAGGGCATCTTTGTAGTAATGTGAAGCTCAGCGTTTCGTAATCATTGCTTAGGGTTGAAATTGGCTTTACTCCCTGTTAGATTACTGTAGGTTACTTGAACTTTCTGAGTTGCTTAACTACTTAGAGTTCAGAAGATCTGCAGGTTTGCTACTTACATGGTAATTCGATTAGCCTTCCAATCTAGATGTTTAGGTGGCTATTTATTTTGTCTCACAATTTACAAAAGATTAATATGCAAAGGTATGCTACATGGCATGTCTTTTACCATAATACTCAGAAAATATGCAAAGGTACATGCTACATGGCATGTCTTTTACCATAATACTACCTGATGAAAATGCTTTTGGCTAGATAGACCAGATGAACACTCTCCCACACTACTAAAAGAAAAAGTTGAACCACCTGAGGAGATTTAAAAAAAAAAAATTCATATAGTTCATTGTAAAAAAAGTCTTCCATGTTATTTTAGTATTTTGATTACAAAGTAATGTTATCAATTGCCATTTCTGACAATATTCTCGTGGGATCTGTCCTTTGTGTTACCACCTAGGAATCTTGTTAATCTGGAATACCTTAAGGCACTCTAGTTCAGTAAATGTATCCATTTTCTCTAGTTGTTTCACTTCTTCTGGTGTGCAGCCACCTATAATAGTCACCATATATATGGTCGATCCAGGTCACCGAGGCATTTTTATTTTGATTAAACATTAGTAGTGGATATTGGAATTCAAAATGAAATGAATTCTTTTGTGCCTAAGTCAATAGCATTGCTTTCTAAGCGGAAACAGTTTTTCATTGAAAAGTTGATTTATTATTGCCTAGGCACCTGCAGGGCAGAAGTGATCATGTCGGCACTATGTTAGCTTTGACAATCAAGCAAGATGATCCATCCTAGCATTGCATATGCTGACAGTTGAAACATCCAGATATCTACTACCTAATTATAGAAAGTGAAAAAAGTTGATTTTTCTTGTTGTTTCATATTTAACCAGTGTCTAGCATTACTTATCCCTATTTTGACTGAATTATCAAGGAAAGAAAATTACTTTTCTACAGCATGCATAACAGATAGGGTGCGATTTGTCCTAATCGAGAAGAACCATTAGATTTTTTGTGATTCTGAATAAGAAGAATGTAGTTCATTGTCATTCTTCTCTTTGAGGATCTGCTTGTTATTTCTTCAGTCTATGTTGATGTGGAAATCTAGATCTTAATCGATGCCTCAATTTGGGTTGTCAATTTGATAAATACAAGTCAGTGATCTTTAATCAGGTTGAAGCTGAAGAACAGCCAGAAATTTCCGAGGCTTATGCAGTCTCAGCAGTGCCATATTTTGTCTTCTGCAAGGTTAGTGTTTCGCAGGCTGTTTCGTAACGTTGCTTTATTTTTGTTGCTCAGTGTGTACATGAATGAACCAAAAAACGTGACTTTAAGAAATTAAGGATGTTCTAACTTGAAATACATGTGATGCTTCCTTGCTGGTCATATTTTACTCCACAAACTTCTACAATATTTTGCCTGTAGTTCTTGGAAAAGTTGCATATGAATGGTGAAATAACAAGGAAAATGCTTCTTCAACAGAGTGGTTTACTAAATTACTGATTTTGATAATTGATCAAAAACTTGGTGTCTTTTGGGTTGTAAAATCTTTCAATCTGTTTGCCGATGCATTTTCTAGATACAACAACTGTAGCATCCCAACTATTTGGAGTCGGCTAAGTGCATGTTCTAAATAAAAGAAGGAACTTTCTCAGTTAGTTTACTGCATTCTGGCCAACATAATTAGTCAAAATTTAAAGAGGGAAAGAAACATTGGTTGGTTGATAATTTTCTGTAAATTACTTGAGTTGCCATTACACTTAAGCCTGCATGCATAACTTGGACCAGGACACTTTGTAATCAAAGTTATTTCTTCCCTTTTCAGGATGGTAGAACTATCGATACACTCGAGGGTGCAGACCCAACCAGTTTGGCTAATAAGGTTGCAAAAGTTGTATCTGATAGTTTTGCAGGATCTGCTTCACCTGCCACCAGTCTTGAAATGGCTGATGCTCCTACTGAAACAATCAAAAAGCTGCCAGAAGAAAATGGTTCTTCTCACAATCAAAGTCCAAGCTCTGACCTCAGTGATGCACTGAGGATGCGTCTGCAACAGCTTGTGAATTCTCATCCAGTCTTTTTGTTTATGAAAGGCAATCCTGAACAGCCAAAGTGTGGATTCAGCAGGACAGTTGTTAACATTTTGAAAGATGAGGGGGTTGAATTTGGAAGTTTTAATATACTTATGGATGACGAGGTACGTGAGGGAATGAAGAAGTTTTCCAATTGGCCAACATTCCCTCAACTTTTCTGCAAGGGTGAACTTGTTGGCGGTTGTGACATTGCTGTTGCAATGCATGAAAATGGTGAGTTAAAGGATTTATTCAGAGAACATGGAGTTCCTGTCATTTCAAAAGAAACTAAAGTTGTAGACTCGACAAAAAGTCTATCTCCTGATGCTACTGTACAAGAAAGGAGCGAAGAGCTTTCCGACTCCACAGGACTAGATGCTGCATTGTCTTCTCGTCTTCATGTCCTCATAAATTCGAGCCCTGTGATGGTCTTTATGAAAGGTAAACCTGATGAACCCAAGTGTGGCTTCAGCCGCAAGGTTATTGAAATTCTTCAGCAAGAGAAGCTAGCTTTTGACAGCTTTGATATCCTTTCTGATGATGAAGTTAGGCAGGGGCTTAAAATTTTCTCAAATTTTCCTAGCTATCCACAACTGTACATAGGAGGTGAACTTATTGGAGGATCTGATATCGTACTAGAGATGCATAAAAGTGGGGAGCTGAAAACGACCCTTGCTGAGAAAGGTATTATTTTGGAAGTTACTCCCGAGGACCGTCTGAAAAATCTGATCACTTCATCACCAGTAATGCTCTTCATAAAGGGTACACCAGATGCTCCTCGCTGTGGTTTCAGCTCTAAAGTTGTGGATGCTCTAAAGAAAGAAGGTATTGACTTTGGTTCCTTTGACATTCTGTCTAACGAAGAAGTAAGGCAAGGATTGAAGACGTATTCCAACTGGCCAACTTATCCTCAGCTCTACTACAAAGGCGAGCTAATTGGGGGTTGTGATATCGTGCTGGAACTGCAGAACAGTGGGGAACTGAAGTCCACACTTTCTGAGTAAAAGTTATATACATCAAATATCCAGTGTAGTCCTACTGTTGTCTATTTAGTTTAAGAGTTTGCTGTTCTATAACAGAGGGAATGCCATGAGACAATGCCAAGGCTGATTTGGTGCACATTGGTTGATATGGGTTAAAATCATGGAAATAACCTCTCCTGGTGAAGGTTTAGGTCTATACATTTACTCCATGGACCTTTTGATCCCTATCAGCCTTGCAGCCGTAGAAGCCTCAAAGTGGTACTTCCTTTTTATCAGTTTGCTGTTCTAAATTGTTACTTTCTATTAGAATTAAGTCTATATCTCCTACTAAGTTACACCAATAATGCTGCTTTTTTCTGGCTGGGTGAATCCAACTTTGAGCATTAAAATTGTAGTGCATGGCTTTAGAGCAGATATGTTTTTAAAGTTTCTTGTTTTAGCTTCTTTGTTCATCAGATGTCAAGAAACAAACTTTGTTTACTTTTGCATCATCTGCTCGAAACTGAAAAGCATAAGAATAAAAGTAAATTTTGCTGGATTAATTTCCACTTCTGAATCTTAACCATGGCTACAAGTCCAACATTTAGCATTGGATTACCAAGATTTTAGTTATTCAGTAGGAGTTTGATTTTTGTGAAGATAGTCTAAAATATTTGACCTTGGTGATTCTGGAAAAAGTAGGTTTGGAGACTGGTAAATTTTTTTGGGAAAATTCATGAGAAGTATCCCAAGTATGTTACTCGTAGACAAACTACAAATGTTTGTAATGAAGAACTATCGTCCAAAAGGTTTGTTTTTCCAGGTAATGTCTAGTATGTCACACAAGGAGGTGAAAATTGAAAAAAAGGAATGATTGCATGAATTTTGTTATTGTAATTCATTTCTTAGCAAACCTTCTTCTGCACAAATGCATGTGTAACCAACAAGTGAGTTAAAACCATATGAATCATTCTTCTCATCCAAACACTTTTGTATTGCTCCTGTATTTTATCATCTCCTTGGACTTCCAATTTTTAATCAATTATTATATCCACATGAATAATATCACAAGGTCTTGGATACTTCATTCATAAGTCCGAAATCTATTAATCTTAACACATATAGGGTATTTATGTGCGCAGGCAAACCGATTCATTCATGACTGCATGTAAACACTCCTGCGCGACAAAGTCGAGATATGCAGCCATGCAAATGTGACCTGTGTTCTTCCATTCCATTGTGGTCACACTCCTCCGACTAAACTTCATCTTCTTTCTCTTTCTCCTCCTCCTCGTCTTCTTCTTCTTCTTCCCTTGCCCTTCTCCCTTTCTCCTCATCTTTTCTTAGGGGCGACAGCATAGGAGCTATGGCAAGGGGACGATGGAGGGGCCCTCATCTTCTTCCCCCTTCTCCTTAACTTCTTCGTTCACCTATGTTTTAAGGGGGCGACGGTGAAGAAGAGTGAAAGAAGGGGAAAAAAAAAAAATGAATGTTTTGGTTTAGCACAAATTCAATTAGTGGGGCTTTTTGTGAACAAACTATCCAATTATCGTCCTCATTTTGCCAAAGTATATACATCAACATTGTACAAAGAACTTAGTTAGCTCCAAACAAACAAAAACAAAAGAATCAAAGCCTAGTTTGTTGTCCGGAAGAAGCATTTAGTCTCGAAGCCTTGACTCTGCCCGCTGCTTTCTCCGATTTCTGCAACGACACTGATTTCTTAAGACATGCTCAAGATTCAGATCTATAGCTTTTGTGCTGCTGCTGCTGCTTTGTGGTCTTCGTGAGCGTTTTCCTCGTATATTCCCTTCACAGTCTTCGAGAATTTTCCTCTCCTATCCGGTCGGAAGTCGCCTCTGCTGCTTGCCTTCTTCTCATGTGCAGAGCTCGAGAACCGTGCACTCTCAGAACATGAGCAGGCACATAAGAGCACAGCAGCAAAGGAAGACCCATAAATGATGGAGTGACGTCTCCAACACCATCTCTCGCCTTCTCAGCCTGGTGCTGCCTTGGTCTCGTGGCATCCACGGCAGCACCGCCGTCGCTATTCCCCCCAGCGCTCCACCCGCCGGCGACGTGTAATCCCAACTAGGATTATGGCGACGGTGACGACGCGGTTGAGTCTCCGGGTGCCGCGCTTCACTGGCGCCGGTCGCGTCCCGGAAGGGCGGCGGCGGCGGGCGGCGTGGTGTCTCGGGGCGCCACTGGGGCCTCTTGCCGTCGCGATGGCCCTGGCCGTAGAGTGGCACCAGGCCGTCCGGGGAGAGCCCGAACTTGCAGACGGGGCACTGAGCGCCGCCCCGCTGCTGCTGCTGCTGCTGCAGCCACTTGTACATGCACGGCCAGCAGTAGAGGTGGCCACAGAGCGTGACGACCGGCTCCGCGGCAAAGTCCAGGCATATGTTGCAGTCGAAGCACCCGTCAGCCGATGCCTCCACGCCGTCGCGGTGGCGCTCTTCCTCCATGCCGTCTTCGGCTGCCCGGTGGGCGTACACGTTTCAATTATTTGGCAGCAGACGATGGTCACTGCCACAAGCAAACAACTCGATCGCAGTCGCTTACGTGCGAGGCTTTTCCGTAAGGCCCACCACCGGCCGAGTAGAGGGAAATGGCACCACGGAGACGGATAACTCCCGCTTGACTGCATCCGTGCACGATGCAAAAAATATAAATTATACGGTAAGATTAGAAAACATCAAATCTAGTTTACATTATAGTCCCTTGTAATTAATATCTTGATTTAATTTTACATCGGGAAGTGGATTAGAATTTAAATTAACTTATAAAAAAAAGATAAATACATTAAAAGTAATGTCTAGATCACACAAAGAGGTGAAAATTGAAAAAAAGGAATGATTGAATGAATTTTGTTATTGTAATTCATTTCTTAGCAAACCTTCTTCTGCACAAATGCATGTGTAACCAACAAGTGAGTTAAACCATATGAATCATTCTTCTCATCCAAACACTTTGTATTGCTCCTGTTCTTTATCATCTCCTCGGACTTCCAATTTTTAATCAATTATTATATCCACGTGAATAATATCACAAGGTCTTGGATACTTCATTCATAAGTCCGGGGACAGGGAAATCTATTAATCTTAACACATATAGGGCATTTATGTGCGCAGGCAAACCGATTCATTCATGACTGCATGTAAACACTCGTGCGCGACAAAGTCGAGAAACGCAGCCGTGCAAATGTGACCTGTATTCTTCCATTCCATTGTGGTCGCACTCCTCCGACTAAACTTCTTCTTCTTTCTCTTTCTCCTCCTCCTCGTCTTCTTCTTCTTCCCTTGCCCTTCTCCCTTTCTCCTCATCTTTTCTTAGGGGCGACAGCATAGGAGCTATGGCAAGGGGACGATGGAGGGGCCCTCATCTTCTTCCCCCTTCTCCTTAACTTCTTCGTTCACCTATGTTTTAAGGGGGCGACGGTGAAGAAGAGTGAAAGAAGGGGAAAAAAAAAAAATGAATTTTTTGGTTT
>LVTN01000038.1:697357-713508 GCA_001649415.1 Musa itinerans
AAATCATGGAAATAACCTCTCCTGGTGAAGGTTTAGGTCTATACATTTACTCCATGGACCTTTTGATCCCTATCAGCCTTGCAGCCGTAGAAGCCTCAAAGTGGTACTTCCTTTTTATCAGTTTGCTGTTCTAAATTGTTACTTTCTATTAGAATTAAGTCTATATCTCCTACTAAGTTACACCAATAATGCTGCTTTTTTCTGGCTGGGTGAATCCAACTTTGAGCATTAAAATTGTAGTGCATGGCTTTAGAGCAGATATGTTTTTAAAGTTTCTTGTTTTAGCTTCTTTGTTCATCAGATGTCAAGAAACAAACTTTGTTTACTTTTGCATCATCTGCTCGAAACTGAAAAGCATAAGAATAAAAGTAAATTTTGCTGGATTAATTTCCACTTCTGAATCTTAACCATGGCTACAAGTCCAACATTTAGCATTGGATTACCAAGATTTTAGTTATTCAGTAGGAGTTTGATTTTTGTGAAGATAGTCTAAAATATTTGACCTTGGTGATTCTGGAAAAAGTAGGTTTGGAGACTGGTAAATTTTTTTGGGAAAATTCATGAGAAGTATCCCAAGTATGTTACTCGTAGACAAACTACAAATGTTTGTAATGAAGAACTATCGTCCAAAAGGTTTGTTTTTCCAAGTAATGTCTAGATCACACAAAGAGGTGAAAATTGAAAAAAAGGAATGATTGAATGAATTTTGTTATTGTAATTCATTTCTTAGCAAACCTTCTTCTGCACAAATGCATGTGTAACCAACAAGTGAGTTAAAACCATATGAATCATTCTTCTCATCCAAACACTTTTGTATTGCTCCTGTATTTTATCATCTCCTTGGACTTCCAATTTTTAATCAATTATTATATCCACGTGAATAATATCACAAGGTCTTGGATACTTCATTCATAAGTCCGGGGACAGGGAAATCTATTAATCTTAACACATATAGGGCATTTATGTGCGCAGGCAAACCGATTCATTCATGACTGCATGTAAACACTCGTGCGCGACAAAGTCGAGAAACGCAGCCGTGCAAATGTGACCTGTATTCTTCCATTCCATTGTGGTCGCACTCCTCCGACTAAACTTCTTCTTCTTTCTCTTTCTCCTCCTCCTCGTCTTCTTCTTCTTCCCTTGCCCTTCTCCCTTTCTCCTCATCTTTTCTTAGGGGCGACAGCATAGGAGCTATGGCAAGGGGACGATGGAGGGGCCCTCATCTTCTTCCTTCTTCTCCTTAACTTCTTCCTTCACCTATTTTTTAGGGGGCGACCGTGAAGAAGAGTGAAAGAAGAAGAAGGGGAAAAAAAAAAAAGAATGTTTTGGTTTAGCACAAATTCAATTAGTGGGGCTTTTTGTGAACAAACTATCCAATTATCGTCCTCATTTTGCCAAAGTATATACATCAACATTGTACAAAGAACTTAGTTAGCTCCAAACAAACAAAAACAAAAGAATCAAAGCCTAGTTTGTTGTCCGGAAGAAGCATTTAGTCTCGAAGCCTTGACTCTGCCCGCTGCTTTCTCCGATTTCTGCAACGACACTGATTTCTTATGACATGCTCAAGATTCAGATCTATAGCTTTTGTGCTGCTGCTGCTGCTTTGAATGATTGACGATAATATCTTATGATCATATCTAATCTTTGTTATTTATTGTTTTTAAGGAATCCAAAATATATTTTAGAAATCCGGATAGAAATATCATCTCAATCAATCATAAACCGAACCACGCATAAAAAAACAAAAATAAATATATGATTCATGTTTTTATAAGTTTTTTTTTTATTTTTAATATTTATTTACCCATCAAAACAAAATGGGAGAAGAATTGAATAGTTTTATAAGAGTTTAGTTATCAAACTTATGTTTAAATATTTTGAATGAATAATTCATGCCTCATATCAAGTTATCACGGATAAAATTAGTGTTAAGTTATGGTGCAAAACTAATTAAGTCTCTTACATTATAATATAGCATCATAATATGATTAAATTATTAGTGTCATAATATAATTTATAATTATGAGTTTTACATATTTTTTTAATTTTAAAATATATTTGGATTTCGATGATGATATCAATTAATGAAAAAAATTTGAACATCGTAATTGGACATCAAACAAAATTTAGAGTTTGATAAAACCATTTAATCCCACATTAATTGAGGAGTATGAGAACAAAGGACTCATAAATCCGTCAGGCCTCCTTTATCCTTATAAATATCTTTTAGAGTTTATATGTTTTGAAATGATAAAATCGTGCGACTACGTCCATCGTCTAAAATAGATAATTCCTTGTAAACCTCTAGGTCGCACCAATAGTCAACCAACAAAATAATCCCTTATCAAAATTGATTCGTAACGATAACGACTTTGCATTAGATATTTTGAGCCAATTAAAATTATAAATCTTACTAGTCAATGCCCTTAGCCTTCGTTTTGGCCTATCATTGGTGGGCAGATGACCTAACAGGACCACCTGCAACCATCAACCATGGTTGTCTTAATCGATGGCACCAACACCGCCAAAAGCAAAGTGCAAAGGATGTCAGCTCGGACCAGCCATTGCCGTCCTTCTCGAATGGATTAACTACCAGTGGAATCTTCTCACTCACAATTTGATGTAGTGATATGGAGGTAATGATGTTTGCACAGTTACCAAATCTTTACTCTCATTTGATAGATACTCACACGTCATTTCTTCGACATATTTTTCTAGATTTAATCGACATCTCAAACTTTATTCTTCGATGCGACAATTAACATTATGCCAGTTAGTAGATTGACTTAGTCTTACAGAATTGATCACACAAGCGAGAGGCTGACGACTGAGCCAATTATTACTAATAATCTCATACCATATTATATATATATAAGACTCTAAATATACTTTCTATCATTGGGTTTATTGAAATACAGTTATAATCCTTTGAAAAAAAATTAATTTAAGTATCGAATGAATCTTATTATCATATTATTTTGAGATATCAGTTGGATATAAGTTAATATTTTCATATAATAAGTTTTTTTGTATTGTAATCCTTTGATCAATTTATTATTATTATTAATCTCTTCACATGGGATTATTCATTATCGACAACAGTGAGGTGAGAATGAAGCACAGAATCCCGGATATTAGGGACATAATGCAACGTTGGCGTGTTGCTCATGTTCTTCATAATGCTAGTTTAGGATTCCAAGAAAGCTGCTGCTGCTGCATGCATTACGGGAGGAAATGAGACGTGTGGGGGTGCCTCTTCCCAAGCAACAAGGCCGAAGTTGGCAACTGGGGAAGGCGAAGAAGGCCGCCGGCGTACTAGTTTCTTCCATCTGGGGAAGGCTGCTTTCCTCCATCGTTTTCTTTTGACGCGGACCGTTGGATCCCAATCGAACGGCTCTCGTCTCCCCGTTCTTGGAAGGTGGTACAAGTAATCCTTCGCCTCATCTGACTCGTTCTTCTCTTTATATATTAATTTAAAAATCATTTATATATTTTTATTATTTATAATCAAATATTATTAATTTTATTAATTTTTCATAATTTATCCTCCGAGGAGAAAAGAAAAAAATAAATATAAAAAACATTTAAAAATTTTAAGATAAAATTATAAAATATAAAAAAAAATTATAAATGATAATCTGAAGAAGAAGAAGAAGAAGAAAAAAAAAGAGTGAATGAAGCTTTTAATATTATTTTCCATGTAAATATTAATTACTCAAATATTAAATTACACTAATATTTAGATCGCATTTTTTTATGGTTGAACCCTTTGAGCCGGACAGAGCAGAGCAGAGGGCAGAGCATATTTGATATTAGCCTTCCCTTCAAGTGATACTCGTGATATGACAGGACACATGAATCGATACGCTTCCTGTCACGCTGTCGATTCGTCTCGCCTACCCTTTCACCACCCATATATATCCCCTCCCTCCCACTTCTCCTCCCTTCTCCACCGTCCGATTCAACCCCGTTTCGTTCCGTTCCGTTCCGTTCGTAGCTCAGCTCCCGATCTCTCCCTCTCTCTCTCTCTCTCTCTCTCTCTCTCTATATTGCAAATGGCGGCTCTCCGTGTAACCCTTGCTCGCCGCTTATGCCAGATCGCTATGGTCGGTTCGTCCGCTGGCGCCGCCAACCCCCTCCCCGGCGCCCGCAATGAACCGCGCCCGATTCGGTGCTTCCTCTCCTCCTGTCCACAGAAACAACCGTTCTTCCAGCTGCCGCTGCCGCCGGACCGCCTCTCGCTCCCCGTCGGCGACCCGCTCGTCCGGTGGATCCGCGGCCTCAACTCGGACCGGATCCGGCTCGACCTGCACCTTCCGCCTTCGGGATCGATCCCCGCGGGAGCGGACGAGGTAACCAGAGGAGAGAAGGGGATGTTGGTGGGGGCCGTGAGGAAGGCCGTGAGGGCGTCGCAGATGGATGCGGCGAGGGCGAGACTGACGGCGACGGGGGAGAGCTGCGTCTCCTACTCCGAGTTCGTCCGGATCTGCAGCGAGGCGTCGGGTGGCGAGCGGGGCGTGGAGGTGGCGCGATCGCTCGACGAGTTGGGAGCGGTGATCGTTTGGGGTAACGTCGTATTTCTACGGCCGGAAGAGGTAGCCAAGGCAATCGAGACGGCGATGATCCCGTCGGTCGAGGACGCTGAGAGAGGAGAAGAGCTGAGGAGGATGGAGGAGACGAAGGCGGAGATCGACCGGAGCGCGGCGGCGCTGGTGAGGAAGGAGCTGTGGTGCGGGCTGGGGCTTATGGCGGCGCAGACGGCGGCGTTCGTGCGGCTGACCTTCTGGGAGCTGTCGTGGGACGTGATGGAGCCGATCTGCTTCTACGTCACCTCCATCTACTTCATGGCCGGTTACGCCTTCTTCCTCGCGACATCCAGAGAACCCTCCTTCGAGGGCTTCTTCGAGAGCCGCTTCGCCGCACGGCAGAAGCGGCTGATGAGGGCCAGAGAATTCAATGTAGAGCGCTTCAACGAGCTAATCGGGGATTGCCGCCGCCCGCATCCCTCGTTCGCACCCGTTAGTATACGGAAGACATGACCCGAGCAAAGAGGCCGCCTTATCAACGGGAATAATCTTAGACTTGATGAGAACGAAAGAAAGAAAAAATATATATAAATATAAATATAAATTATCATGTTAAGTCAAATTTTAATTATCCAGACCTAAGACCTAATCTGGTTTTTTTTAATCAATCTGAAGTTAAACCTTATCAATCTGATCCAAACAAATGTTGGACAATCCATATAATGTTGCTCAAGTTAGTGAGCTAAACCGGATACGACGAATTGGGACGTATTTGAGAATGGCACAACGCTTCGACACATGATGAAGTGTGAATGGTTAATAAGAAGTGGACGTATTTGAGAATGGCACAACGCTTCGACACATGATGTAAATTGAATGACGGAGTATGAATAGTTAATAGGAAATGGCGAGATCATTGAGTATTAGCGTGCCTATCTTATGATATCGTGGTGTCAGTTATCTAATGTCAAAGTATCAATCATGTGGTACTAAAGTATTGGACTCTTGTCATTGGAGTGCTCAGATATCGAGTGCTTAACGTTGAGGTATCAATTATGTGATATTGAGGTATCGACCACTTGACGTCGAGATATCAGACATGTGATGTTGAGGTGTTGATCATATGGTCTTGATATGTTGGATGTATAAGTCTAACGTGTCGACCATGTGATATCGATGATGTGTGAGTCATATTATTTTACCAATAACACCCCTAAAAAAAAGAAAGAGATAAAATCATTACATAAGGAATAAAATTTTAAAGTTAAAAAATAAAAAAAATTAAATATTTTAGAAAAAATATAAAAAATAAAAATGGAGTAGGGTGAAGAGTGAAAATAACTTTTGCCTAGAGATGATAAAATGTTACAAATATTCGACATAATTAATGCTAATCGAAATATACATGGATCACGACCTAAGTAACAATTTTCGACGCGATGACAATTTAATATTTTGGGCAGCCCACCAAGAAGCTTTTTCTTGAGAGGGGTTTGCATACCTCTCAAGGTTTTGAAATAGCACATTTGCCTCCTCTTTATTTTGATGTCACTGTTCTTGTAAATATTTAGGAAATATATTTTTTTCAAAAAAATAAAATAATTTATTACATTAAATGATGTATGAGATGTGTAAATATGAACTGAAACTTAAGATCTATTATCACTTGTATGATAACACACTCACGGATCGGATGTCTCATATCTAACATATGTTAGTTACATCTTTAAATATCAAAATGTCTCTCACATCTAACATATGTTACATCTTTATGTATCTAATGTTTGTTTGTATCCATCAATAAATCCATATAGATATTGACAGCGGTATATGGGATTCATTTTGGAGTCAAAATCTCATCAAAGAAAAATTGATGATGATAACTTGCTCTTAACCGGTACAAGTTCAAGTCGAATGGTTATTTTTCTGAGGAATCGGACCGGGGTGTATTAGATTCTTAATCCGAACCGATACAAGTCAATGTGTTCTTATAGGTAGGAAGCCCTGTGAGGTTGTAGTCCACGTTTTGAATGGCATCTCTATGCTCTACTTGCATCTTTACCAGCAAATAATGCATACGGCCCACACTTTGTACTACTTTTACACAACTTGTAGAATCACCCTTGCATTTGGGCAGTGAATCCTTCAAGTGATGATGCAATCTTAAACATCAAGAACACTTTTACAGTGTATTCTTCTATCTATCTCATCTAAAGCTTGGACTGCAAACTCCAATGCAGTTCTATACATTTAGCAACAGGCATTCATTGGAACTAGTTTTTATACAACAGAACAAGTACCTAGGCAGACTTTTCTCTGATACTAGGCCTTCTGATTCATTATTTTGATGTAACAGCTGATACATTGGATGAAGTCTCTCTGTTCATCATAGCATTCTTGAAGACAGAGATGTAGAACACTCTAATTGATTGTCTGCCAATCCATTATTGTTTGTTAAAACAATAATGCACATATCTGAAAATCTTCCAATAAATAAGCATGTGTATTCTTCAAAAATACTGTCACTATGAAGCAGTCAATCTGTTCACACAGTTTTCATCGAACAACTTTCCATAGTCCCCGAGATCAAGAGAACTAACCTCATCGCGCCGCCAGAACCAATCCTCGTACCGGTACCACCGCATCAGACCTTCATCTTCGATCATCCTCTTGCATGTAGTGCATGAGTTGCTCTGGCAATGGAAGAGTTCGCGTATCCGTGAACCCTTGTTAAGGATGGCTTGGTCTAGTTCTGAGCGAACCGGTCTCCGAAGGGTTTCAAGCAAAAGGCAGTGAGATATATTGAGCACCTCCAGACTATCCATGGAGTCCAAGATAAGCAGCAAGGCTTGCTTTGTGATTATAGAGCATCGCAGGCTTAATACTTTCAGCTTTGGAAGGTTCACCGTGATAGCAAATGCAAAGTTCACATCAAATGTACCCATAACCTTAAGCTGTGAGAAATTTTTGCAGCTTCTACTTATTTCTTCCATTATTATGTATGGAGGATGGGGAATACCGGGCATTGTAAGTGACTCCAGATTCTCCCATCTTCGGATGGCTTGGCATATCCCAACTTTAGTGATGCGGTTCCAAGCCGGCATAACTAGTCTTCTAAGATAAGGAGACCTGATTTCAATTGTAAAGGTAACGACATTAATAAAAAGAACATGTAAGAAACTACAGTGTGATTATTGATTTAATTTCACACTGTAGAACAGGTGTGGTGTTATCAAACTAACTAATTTAGCTGGCTACTATTGGCTGCAATTTGGAAATCTTAACCTCTTTTGTACTTAATCAAGTTCATTCTCTTGCAGGTTCGAAAATATAAGCAGTTTGTTGTTGTACATCATCATCTTCACCACATGCTTTCTAGGAAGTACTACAAGTGTATTTCACATAATAGAAAAAAGGGCCATTGATCATGTTATAGATGGATGCAAAATAACCAACATGTTTAATGGTACAAGGCCTGCAGTTGGATGCTGAGAGGTAATTTAGATAATGACTCTGCTAAGGATTATAAATTAGTTGTAGTATTGCACAATTTTGCTGAGATGTCACTTGAACAATAGCATTTGCTCTCCTAGAAAGGTTTATTTCATCACTGAACCAATAAAAACGTCAAGTACTGTAAAACACTAAAAACCAAGGAAAATTACCTTTCTGATATGTAACTAAGATGATCATCTTTCATGTATAGATTAAAATGAAAGATCATGTACGTGACATTTCCAAAACTAAGAGCCATAGCCATCCTCAATATTCGAGTCAACCTCCTATCAGACCTTTCATCCACCCATATATATGGCGGTGCTGTTGTCTGGATAAAGTTGGACTGCAGGTGACCCAGGTCAAGGGTGTTCCAAATAAATGGATCTGAACAAGCCATGCGCCACGAACGACAAACCCGGGAAACTGGAGCCAGTTGGATCATGTTTAACTCCTTAAATATCTTCACCAGGACATCAGTATCCATGTCCTCCCATCTTCTACCTACGTATTTAGTGTCTGCCATCCTCGCCGAGTCAAAGAGCTGTCAAAAGGACATCAGAGGTTGGACTAGTTAGATTTTACTAACACAATCACAGAATAAACTGATATGCACCATAAACCAACGGTAGGCAGGAGTGGCATACAACATACCAAATGAATGCAGATTAGGTTATATCAAGATAATTACACAAGCAGGTTGCCAAGAGGAGGTGTTTTAAGTGGCACAAAATACAGATAGTTTAATTTGCAAACATCAAAAAATAATTGAATAAACATTTCAGGCATATTATCAGCAAAGATCAACCATGAAATATGATTGAAGCCGAAAAAGAAAAAATATACTGAAGTGTCCAACTCATGTCCAAAGAATATCATTGGGTGTAAAAGAAATCTGAATATTTCATGTAAAAGATTCATGGCCCTTCACTCTCCAAAGAGATCAACAGAGTAATTTTTTGTTGTTGTTAAGTTGCATTTGTTCAATTGGAGTAGAATCTTCAGGAGTCTAGTCCAATAGCCTTTTGTTTTTACTAATTTGTACTTATCAACTCTCCATCCATAGATTTCTTCCTTTCCTCCATTTTTTCGTATTTCCTTTTCTTAGTATCTTCCCTTCATTAATTTCCGCTTCCTGTTTATTTTTCCAAGCATATTTATGCTGTTACACTATTTGTTTCTTCTCAAAATAACAAACAAGACCTTTTGTTCCATTCTATAGCTTTTATTTTAAATAAAGATGCTTCAACTGTTAACGATCTATGACTAAAATTTGTCGTGACGATAATCCTCTTGTGTTGTTCTGCATCGTTTTATCAGCATCCCAGAGGGCAAAATTAGGTGTACCCCTGCAAGTTGCAACTGATCCTCTATACACATCCGTAATTGCAAATCCCATCATCCAGTTAGTTTTCAAACACTTGTAAATTATCTTTCTATCCGTTACTTTTCTTCTTTTCTCTCCTTGTTGCATGCCACATCAATCACTTCCTTCCCCGTCCCTTTACATTCTCTTTCTCTTCACCACTCTTCTTCTTCTCTTTATCTTCTGTTTATTTCTAGCCGTGACAGAGAAACAAAAAAATAAACACGCTGCAGACCAGGGACAGGCAGGAGAAGAGTGCAAGGTGTAGGAGATGGATGTGCGTAAAGTTATTTCCGTGCTTTAAGATAGGGGGGTGTTCAAGTCGAACCGGAAAACCGAATCGAACCTGAATCGAACCGGTTCATCAATAATTTGGTTTTGAATGCTATAAATGGTTCCATTTTGGGGGGGTACTTTCCTTTGGTTCGATTAATTGGTTCGGATCAAACCAAATTGATCTTAATTTAAAAATGCCAACCCAACGCAAAGGCCCTAAAAACTTTAAAATCCCTTCCTAAACTTGACGAGTTCACTACTCTTCCTTCGTCTCTGCGACTCTTCCTTCTTGTTCCTTTCTTGACCTTGCTCTCTTATCTCAGGTATGTACTCTATTTTTTTGTCATTCTTCTTCGTTAATAATCCCTTTGTTGATTTGTATGCATGCATATTCTCATCATCAAGAAAAAGGGACTGCACTTGAAGTCATTATTCCTCTAAGGCATCTTTCAATAAAAAAATAAAAAACCACTTGTGCATAGGCCCAATTGTTTAGAATATTTAGAATAATATTTGTGATATAAACTTTTTGAGAATATAGGTCCAATTAGATCAAAATTCTGGTTTGGTTCAATTAAACTGAATCAGTTCACCAAACCGAGCCGGTTCATTTGAAATGTATATTTTTAAATTACTTAAAATTGAAAATCTAACCAGTTTTGAACCGGTTCAATTAGGTAGGTCTGAAATGGTTCTAATTCGAAATACCTTGTCTTAACCGAGTCTTTCAGTTTAGTTTGTTTCGATCCTTAACGGTTCAGTTCAAACCTCTTTGAACACCCCTACTTTAAGATCGATGTTTTAATCCATTATTTAACCATAATAAACAAGAGTTGACATAGTAGTAGTTAATTAAAACTGGCAGCAAAAGCATATCTGAAGGAATCTTCAGTTTATAAGGGTGTATAATCATAGCTGCAACTGAAAAGAATAATTAAGAAATTTTTGAGTTTTTTGAGGGAAACATAAACTATGTATAAGCTTACTGACATTATTTCACCTAGTATTCACTCTAAAATTGCTTCAATGCTTGCTTAATGGCTAGTGGTCCTTTGTTTCTTTGTGAAGGTCGATTTTTCTTTACAAGTGAAAACAGGATGCAATTTCCTTTTCTCTCAGTTTGCTTATTTTCCCAAACTTTGAGACATATCTTGTTGACCCTCAAATTCAAGCCTTCTGTTGCAATTATGATTGAACTAATTTCCTCTTTTGTTTGCAAAAAATATAATCGGCTGTACTCATCATAGTTCAAGGAGTTTCTTCTTTCTTACCAAGTTCTCATAAGATAATTTGTAATACCCGATTTAGTCCTGCATCAAAGGTGGACTAAAACTTAGATTGACTATGAGTATACTACTATTAACTGTGAATTTAAGCATCTTAGACTAGTGTATCAGGCTCAACGAGTTAATGATTCATTTACCCTATTGAGTTGGGTAGTGAAAAATGGTATCGGAGTTAATCTAGTATTGGACATGAGTATGGTGAGAGACTCAATTAGGAAAGGACTATCCGTGGTTGGGATTGGAAGGACATGTCACGACACGAAGGTCACCATTGGGTTAGGCCTCGTGTCCCATGCCAAGGTATGATTTTGACCTATATTGGGCCTTGATGAAAACGTGATGCTTAAGTAAGAAAGATTATCACCCCCCAATTTAGTCTCCCATTCGAAGTGGGCTAAGACTTAAAGTGAAAGAGTCAGATAGGTCTACTACCATTAACTCGAGCTTAAGCATTTTTTATCAAACTCAATAAATTTAATAGGTCAATTATCCCACCGGGTCGGGTTGTGAGAGCTACCTTAGTCTATTTAGAATGATGACAAAATGATCTCATGCTAACCAGGGGCTGTTTGTTATCCTAGTATTTATCGACAATCAATTTATAGTTGCTAATTCACTCTACTTGTAGCCAGACTCCAAGGGAATGGCTAAAGGTCCTTAAAACTTCTGTATTGAATCTACTTTTACTTATCAAAGTCAAGCCACGGATATTTTCAACTAGTGAAGACATTAAATCAGGTTGTACCGAGAAAGATAAAGAACCCTTTCAGGAGAAGTGGAAACTTTGAAATGCATGCCAATAAAGATGAAATTTCCTGAGCATTATACATTAAAGATCACAACTTCTTGTGGAACATGCCCAAAGCTAACAGAACTCTCAGGGGAAAAAATATTGGCCTGGATCATGAAAAAATTCCATTACTAGGTACCTCAGCCTGATGACAACTAAAATTATTCCTTTTCTTTGGACAACATTTTGGCTAACTGGTTGCACAATAATTGCAGATCCATATTATTCGAACTTTCGAGTTACCTAGATCAGGCTTATCCATGAACCAAAATTAACAGGAATCTCAATAGTCAGCATAATGGACTTAAGTTATAATGCCTTGATCCTCTCAGAAGGAATATAAAAGAGCTGCAATGACAAAATTGTATAAGATTGGACTGGTGCAAATAAAGATTAAAAAAGAAATATCTTTATGTTACATGATGCAAGAAAAGACAAAATCCTTTCAATGAGTCTCAAAAGAACATCCTTGCATATATTTTTTCTAAAGAATTTCTTGACAGATAAGCATCCACACACTTAAAAGAACCCACAGACAATTGAATCCCTGATTTTGGAAAATCTCAGCTAAGAACTCTTTTATGGAAAATGGAAAAACTAGAATACCTCTGTCATTCACAATCATCAGGTTGGCAGCTAAAGGAGATGGTCCTGGAGATGTTTTCTTGATAAGAGCTGAAAGAAGGTCACCAGAATTCCTCCTTGATCTATTTACTAAGCTCTTTCCACCACCTCAACTGTTGTTTCTGTACAGAAGCATCACAACCACACACATTAGACAAAATGCAGGTGCTGATAACCAGCAGCCATATTAAAAATTTCTCTTTCTTAGTTTTCTGCTTGTTAATGCTGCTCTTATCTATTTCCATAGCGAAAAACTGAAACTTACCAAAACAAAATTAGTTTGTGTTTAATTAATTTATCAATATATAGCTGCCGTTTCAATACAAACACCTACAGAGCTAAAAGAACCAGTAGCTGACAGGACCACAAAACTTTATTTGAAAAATGACAATTTCAGTTTCGTGTAGAGTGGTCCTTCGAGCAATCATTTTCTCATCAGCAGGTGGTCACACGGAAATTATGGTTGCTAATCAGAGATCTTGAAAGCACCTAATTTCTTTGAAAAGGTGAATAATTTTTTAAGTTAAAAACTGCAAAAGCAAACAAGATGACTCAATCAAAAGATAGGGGGGAAAGCCACCAATCAAGAGTCACAATCTTCAATGAAATTATGCAGACATTACAGGAGGGAAGCACAGATCAAGACAGTTTCTATAAGGAGTTTTTTTATAACCATATAGACCTCCTGCATTAGTTTTTTTTATGCAGATCATATAAGATGAAGTTTTCATCACCATCTTTGTAAAGCATCTGTTCCATTTATAACCAAAAATGACTCATCAATGACACTGTATGCAAGTGTTTTGTTGACAGCATAAACAAACTATTTTCCCATCATCAGATATGATGGGATCATTTACCATCTTGGCAGATGGTTGGAAGAGGCTTCAGATTAAGCTAACATTCACCGAATTTATGAAAAAAAAAATCTAAAATGGTCCTTGTAGACTTGTAGTTGATCAAACAGGGATCCACTTTTCCCAGGGACATGTCCCCTTGTCCACCTTGATGTAAGACACATTGTGGTTGTTACACTCCTGGTATAACAATTCTTAATCCGCTTCCATTTCTTGTTCTCTTTCCTCATTATGGAACAAAAAACCCGTCCTAAAATCCAAATTCCACCAACCATTGCCCAGCATCTGTTCATTGGTGACCTCCAAATGACAAACTTTTGTTGTACTAGAAGTATCTGCTTCACGACAAAAACATTGCTGCAAATATTCAGTGTTTTTCATTCTAAATCTGCAGTTGAACTCAGGTGATACATTTATATCCGCCTAAGAAAGTCACGAATCAAAAAATTTATGAAAGAAAGTAATCCAAGAATTCTATTCATTATGAGACGAAAGATAAATGTTAAGAGCAGATCGAATAAGAGAAAATTTAATTTTTGTTAGAAAATAAACAGAATTAAATAAGAAACTAAACAAGAATAATTCATCGTCCGGACGCAAACCCAAAATTTTGTGTTCTGACACTATCAGATCCTAGAGAATTTTGCTTCAAAATAGAAACTTATTCAAATCTATCAATTATTTCAATAGAACAATTGAAAGAATAATGAAATCAGAAGGAGAAACACCCAAAAGATGCATCGTGCAAACTCTACTCGAACTTACTTGCGTTTATTGGTCAATGATTGCTTCTTCTATCCTCACCCAATTATCTTCCCTACCTTATTGCGGAAGATTTCACCTCGAAAGCCAAAAAATCTGCAATTGGGATAATCAACGAGCATCAGAGTCGCGGCCAAGCCAGCCAGCGTCCGACGAGGAATGGCCGCGTACGGTCGAGAGAGGCAATAGAGCGAGAGCGAGGGGGGCGTGCGGCGAGGAGAAAGGAGCCGAAAGGGGGAGACCGAAACAGAGGGAGAAGACGGAAAGGGCAAACGAAGCCGTTACCTTTCGCGGCGGGGAGAGGATCGCCGGCGGCGGGAGAAAGAATGGGGAGGGGTTGACGATCGGAGAAGGGAGATGAGATGAGATGAGACGAGCGAGAGCGAGAAGGAGTTGAAACGGGGGATCGTTACTTTACCTTCCGCTCCATTTGGCTCTCCCCCGTCACCTCCCGCATCAAGATTCGCCGTAGATTCGTATGTTCCACAGGTTCCTAATGTTTTGTGTCTAACTCTTTCTACCCACAAATGTACCACCCGTCTCGTCTGGCGTCCTCGAATATCTGGCCTGTGGGGCCCACTGATGGCCCGGGAGATCGGGTGCGAATTCTGGTCAGCGACGCGAATGCGGTCTTATAATATTGTGTCGCAGTCTGCGGATGTTATATTCCGGGTCGGATCCGAATCGACCCGAACCGTTTCAAAAGACAATTTATGCATTGGATAAAAGGCTATTATGTCATTATAATCCAACAAACCCATCTTATGCCATCCCTCACTATTATTAGTGATGATAAGCAGATAAGATTTCCTGTTGAGGAAATCTCTAAGCAGTCGAGAAAAATCCTCCCCGAATGTGTATAACCTCCCTGTTGAGTGTGTATAAATAGCTATTAATGGCTCACTATCAAATAAATTAGCCAATTACATCTTATATATTTCATAGTTTCTTTTACAATTTTTATCTTTCTATCTTCTTCGTTTAATTCTTATCATGGTATCAGAGTAGTTTGCCTAGAGCAAGCCCTCTTCTCGTTGTTTGACTCGTCACACAACTGCAGCCGCTCGACCATCCCTCTCGCGACGACGTCTCCGCCCCTCAGTCGTAGCCATTCGCTGCAGCCTACAACAGCACTTGCGGCTGCTAATATCATATCACACCCGCTGCAGCAATAGAGATTGAGATGACGGTGGTGCCGCCGTTGCTGCAGTCGTTGTCGCTACGCCCACTGCATCGACACTTCTTCCGTGGGCAACACTCCTAAAGGAAGCATAGTCACGACCTTTGTTTCTACCGCTGGCTGCTGCTTCCTTGCCAACCGAAGTCTTCCGCTGAAAACTCCGCCGCTCTTCCGGCCACCAAACTCCAACACTGCATTACTGCAACTATCTCCAACCTTGCAGATTTCTCCAACATCGTTGCAGAAATCGCTGCAAGCTGCAGAGATTTCTCCCACCTCGTTGCAACAATCTCTCCTGCATTCATCATCTCCCGCCACAGCCATCACTGCCTTTTTCGCTGCAGATTTCTCACCCATCACTGCAGCCTCCTCTGCAATTCATCGCTGCAGTAGTTCATCGCTGCAGTCTCATTGCTGTAGTTCATCGCTGCAGTCTCATTGCTGACATTTAGTCCCGTTGTTAAACCCACAACAATCCGTCTTATCTTGAGTTTGGCCATCTCAAAGGACTGGCACATACGCCAATTGGATGTTAACAATGCCTTTTTACAGGGGTCACTTACTGAAGATGTCTTTATGCAGCAACCTCCTGGTTTTGTTCATCCTTAATATCCGAGGCATGTCTGCAAACTTCAAAAAGCTATTTATGGACTTCGTCAAGCTCCAAGGGCTTGGTATAACGAACTTGGCTCATTTTTTACCTTAATTGGCTTCATCAATTCCAAGTTTGATATCTCGTTATTCATTTGCCAACAGAATGAAAGCATAATATATCTTTTAGTATATGTGGATGATATTATTGTCACAGGAAATGATCCTTTGAAGACTCAAGTATTTCTAAAGCACTTGGCCGATCGATTCTCCCTCAAAGATCTAGGAACTTTAAGCTACTTTCTGGGAGTGGAAGCAACATTTACATCTTCAGGTCTCTTCCTATCACAAAGAAAGTATATTCAAGATTTATTATCAAAAACAAACATGCAGGA
>LVTN01000038.1:713792-800833 GCA_001649415.1 Musa itinerans
GCATTTTTCTTCGCAAAAATACTTCACTCCATCTCC
This sequence comes from Musa itinerans, assembly GCA_001649415.1. Classification (NCBI taxonomy): domain Eukaryota; kingdom Viridiplantae; phylum Streptophyta; class Magnoliopsida; order Zingiberales; family Musaceae; genus Musa; species Musa itinerans. Next base: position 713,829 of record LVTN01000038.1, read on the forward strand.
ATGCCTTTGCTGATGCTGATTGGGCAGGGAATTTTGATGATAGAACATTTACGTCAGGATACATTGTCTTCCTTGGAGCCACTCTAATCAATTGGAGTTCTAAAAAATAAAAAACGGTTGCACGATCTACAACTGAAGTTGAATACCGTGCCATCGCCACCGCCGCTGCTGAACTCAATTGGGTCACAAATCTACTCAAGGAACTCAACGTCAACTCCACGGTTATTCCTACAATATATACAATATATTGTAATAATATTGGAGCTACCTACTTATGTGCCAATCCAGTGTTCCATTCCTGCATGATAAGCAGATAAGATTTCCTCAAGGCAGTTGAGGAAATCTCTAAGCAGTTGAGAAAAATCCTCCATGCTGAATGTGTATAACCTCCCTCCCTGTTGAGTGTGTATAAATAGTTATCAAGGGCTCACTATCAAATAAATTAGTCAATTACATCTTATACATTTCAAAGTTTCTTCTACAATTTCTATCTTTCTATCTTCTTCCTTTAATTCTTATCAAAGTTAACCAACTCCCAGTTATCTTATACATTTCAAGGTTTCTTCTACAATTTCTATCTTTCTATCTTCTTCCTTTAATTCTTATCAAAGTCAACCAACTCTCAGCTCCGTCTCTGATCAAACGTGAAGCTGGTCGCATGAGCATCGACGCCATGAACCACCGGCAACCTTGCTTCACCGTGGTCTTCTTCCACCTCCGGCTGACCTTCCATTGACTCCTCTTGCCGTCCTTCAACGTCGGGGTCATCGTCGGTGAGGTATCGACCCGGGGAGTTCTGCACACTGTCGAGGTCACTGCGGTTGTAGTGCAAGAGGTGGACCGGCGACCAACCATGGCGGGGAGTAGCTGTTCTGCTGGTGGACAGAGGCGACGCACTTCCCGACCTTCGGTTCTCCTTTAAGTGCTTCTTCGCTAACTGATGCCATTTCCTCAGAGCAGTCGCCACCCTCTCGTCGAAGATGGTGGCCTTCATGTTCGATCCCATCTGTCAGCAGAAACAGTAAATCCATGAGTCCTCCGGCGAAGAAGAACACTCTCCGCTGTGATCTTGAGGAGTGTTACCTGCGTCACCAATGCATAGAGAGGCAGTGTGACGTAGCTGCACAGAACCTGGATGAGGATTCTGACAGAAGTTGATGCTAATTAGATGCCATCTAGATGAGATTTAAAGACAGCAGGAGACGGAGCAGAAGACAAACCCCAGTGAGATCCGTATGATGATGTCCTCAATGTTGTGATGGAAGCACGAAGGATACCCGAACTCATACTGCAAAATGATCAGTCCCAAGCACATCAAAACACGATGTTTAAGCGAAGCATTAAGCAGTTTTTGCCTCGATTTCTTACCCAACTCCACGTCAAGAAGCCCAGCTGAAACGCATTCTGCAAAGCGAAACAAAAGCATCTGTTGAGCATCTGAAAGTGTTCGAAGAAATGCATTATTGATGTGCTGCTGTAAGATCACCTGAAAGAGGACGAAATGGATGAGAAAGAGGAGGAGATGGGGACGATTGAACCAGAAGAGATCATCTGCTGGTTGAACGATCGGAACGCCCTTGACGACATCTCCACGCTCCATGATATTGACGGCCATCCTCGTAATGATCACTTGAAGCTTTGTTCCCACCAGGAGGATCACCTGCGATCAAAGAAGGGACTGCACATTCAATCTTGGTCGGTCATGGATTGCAGTCTTCTGCTGTGTTTTCTCTGGCTTGAAGACACTTACAAACAGAGGGATAAAAGGCAGCCATAGGTAGGAATGCCAGCCTGCAGAGCAATACAACCGTTAGTCTGCCGCATCCAAGCTCTTCCTCCATCGATAGGTACAAAGATGAGATGACAGATTGAACATTACCATGAGTGTTAGTCAGCAAGAAGATTAGTGCGAAGAACCATATCGTCGGACTGCAGATAGATGAAGTATTGATTGTTACTACTAGATTGCAGATTCAGGTGGAGATAGCAAGTGATGCCTTCTCCTATCTAGCAATCCAATCATGATGTTGCCAGAATCTTATAGAGCAAGAAGACAGTTACATGAACAGGGATCAACGTACCTAATTCCAACCACAACTTTGAAATCGTCGTCGAGCGATCGCTTTATGTACTTCTGGAAGTTGAACTTGGTCGAACTCTGTGGAGCCAAATGTGCCTGAGAAGTAGCAAGTGAGTTTTGGATTGCGTGACCCAAAGGCAGTGTCTTGTGTTGATAGATTAGCAGTGACTTACCATGATGAATCCATGTCTCAGTGTCAGATAATCCACCTTAGGAACTGATCTCACAAATTGTCTGAAAAAGCAGACCTGATCAACATTGCATATCTTGATCAGTACGGATGTGAAGCATGTAAAAGCATCATGAAAGAATCGGGGACTCACAATCCAGATGAGAATGGGTGATTTGCTCCAGAAGCTCAAGTGCCGGCGGCCGAATGATGTCTCCCTTGCAAATCTAAACCTTGCAGGATCTGACGAAGGATTTTGAGGGTTATCGCACTCATCACACCTTGAACTCATATGACGAACTATACGCTAGCAGAGAGGCGTACCATGTGAGAATTGGTATTCAGCTGTTTTGGTCTCCAGTTCCCATGTCTTCCATCTCCTCATCTGTATCACATGTGCAAGATGTAGTTCATCCTTGTATTAAGCATAGAATCTGAAGTCTTTTGGGGAATCCAACAGTTCTGTACCTTCAATCTGCCCAAAGCCATTGTGCTGATGCAGTAGAGGATGTGGAAGACGGCCAAGACAAAGATGAAAATGTGAAGCTGGTGGATTCCATCAGTGGAGATCAAAGGAACTTTGCCCTGTTCAGTGTCACCAGAGAATTAAGCTCAAACCCATGCAGCTTTGAGATGAATCCTATTGACTGACAATGAGACTTCTGAGGAACCTCCTTGTGGACCAAGCTAGATGAACATGAAGGCACATGGACAACAGCCAAGGCTTCTACAGTGGCTATCTTATTCTATCACAACCTGTTGTTGGTTCTAATCATCCAAAATGCTGGTAATTGTATCAAAAAGAAGAAACACAGATGACAAGAACCAGGAAATATGTTTCCTTTAATTTTATGTTCTTTATCTGTTCTTATTGTCAGACTCCCAAAGTTGACAATGGAGATGTATAGGTCGGACAAAGGAAATCTGACCTTCGCTGCACATTTGTCGGATCCTCCACCTCCAGCCAAAATCCGCCGGAAAACACCAGCAGAGACGGAATCCTGAAGGAGTCTCCGCCCATTGGTGCTCGGGTCCTGCGAGTGGCCGTCGGCGCTGGTGGTGGCAGATTCGTCCCCGGGCTTACATGGATGCCATGAATCACCGACACTCTTGGGCACACATATCTTAGAAATGAGGCTTTGACCAACGGTAAGAAGCAAGGATATGAAACCCATCAGCATCAGCTCTGTCATGGAGAAGACGACGGCCATGCGTGAGCTTCTTATGATGCTTGAGATCAAAATCATGTAACATAGAACTCCTTACCAGATTTGATCTTTTCCAGTGACTCATAAAGTGCTTTCCTGTGACGCTTCTTCAACCACTGGGCGAGAGATAGAGAGAGAAGAAACGAAGCAGGAGATCAAGCATGATCTAAGATGGGACTGCACTCGCTCATGAGGCAAGCTTCTGCTTACCTTGCCGACGAGGTCGATCACATGCTCGATGACGATGGAGATGAGGACCAGGACCAAGCAGACGACGGCGACCGCCCACGTCGGAGTCACCTCTAAGGTCCGGCTGCTGCTGCTGCTGCTGCTGCCACCCCCGGCCATCGCCTCCTACGCTTGCTGCAGCCAGTGATGCAGAAGGTTATGGCGGAGTGAAGCTTGTAGGCTGGAGAAATGGAAACCAATTCTGAGATGGAGAGAAGAAGGTGAGGGAGATGAACACGTTTGACTTGGTACAGTTTGTGGCTGCTAGATAATACATTTATAATCGAACAAGGAAGACTTCCTCTTTCCTCTCACATACATAAATGCTAATTCTCTTTTAACTTGAGTTCAATGCATGTTGATATGTAACTGAGAATACAAGACTTTTACTTGTCCAAGTCAAAGACTACACCTCAAAACAAGACAAAGATTATTATGTCATTGCAAAGATGAGAAGCTTATAGAAGACATCTTGAATGTGAATAGGGTTTGTACTTCAATTTTTTGTTGGCATATATGAAAAGAAAAATGTGTACAAAAGAAGTTTTGTGACACTTATTTCTGCAATTATAGTAAGATGTTGAAGGATTGGGATTGATTTTTCAATGGCAATGAAAAATCAAATACTTGCTTGAAGAATGGACAAGTCAAAGCTGATAAGAGCAGGAAAGGAGCAGCAGAAAACAATGGGAGGTATTGGATCTCTCTGCTTTCAATATCATTTATTTTCCTTGGCTTCATATTGAATGGGTTGGCTTGGATCACCTTTTGCTGTTGACCTGTGGAGGTGTTTAGCTGCATCATCTTCTACATGTTTGACTTGAGTTTCCAGATAGTTGCAACTTTGTGACTGGATTTGGTCAAACAAAGCTTACCAAGCAAGCACTGCCCTTGTCACTGGAAAAGATCACAAGGGAGCTAATATTTTGGTGTTACATATCATATATCTATTTGTGTGGAGATGGATGTTTTTACTTGCATATTTTGTTTCTGCTACTGGATTTTGTTCTTAAAGTTTTTGGAGTAAATATTGACATGAATATTGATTCTCTTTTTTATTTTTTTTATTCCATTGATTTCTTTGATAGAACTAGCACCAAAATTTGATGATTAAACCCTACTAAGCTGACAATAAGGTAATCTGGTCCTGCCAAAAGATAGATCATTATCAGAACGATAAAAAGCATGGTACCACTCATTCTTATTTGACTTTTTCCATGTTTGAAATTTCTTGGATATTTCTAGAGAGTTTTTGACATTACCAAGGTTTCTTCCTTTGAAAATGAGTTCCATCAGACCCATAAATGAGAGAGTAGAAAATTATTTTTGATCTTCCAATACAGAATCTTCCATAAGGGAAAAGAAATATCTGATATTTACCTAAGATAATATATACTTCATTTGTTATTTCAGATGTTGATGCTTAACAATAATGTTCATGAAGTTTATATGAGGACTAATTGCATTAGAAAGGATATGTTACCATGTCAGGCTCCTAAATGTAGCAGCAGCAGCAGCAGTATTCCAAATGCTACTTTTTCTTTTTCTTCTCACATGAACAAGACTTGGTTTTAGTATTCCAAATGGTACTTTTCCTTTTTCTTCTCACATGAACAAGACTTGGTTTTTTCTTTTTTTTTTTGAAGTATTAACTACTGATGGAATCACTAAAAGTGGGAACTAAGTCTTTCCACAAATCAATCATAGTTAATACACTATCAAAATCTGGCAAGTCTCAGGGAATTCAACCCCACATGTTGTGCTCAACAGGTTAAGAGAGGATGAGTTGAGCAAGCAGATGAGCTGCAACTTTGATGAAGACAATGGAAATCTAAAGAAGCCAGACCACCTGTTTGCTGAGCTTAACATGAGAAGACAATGAGTTCTTTCATGCCATCATCAAGAGGTATTAAGATCATTTGACAAGCTTTGTCTGATTAAGTAGGAAGACACATAGTCTACAGTCTCATCACAGAAAAGAAGGTGCATACCTGATGGACACACAGAACAGCAGCAGCAGAAAGAACCTTGTGCTTTTATGACAGAGGAAGAAGATGGCACAGATCTCATTTCACTGGGTCTTAAGTTGCAGCTTGACTGGAACACAGAAGCAGGTTATCTTTCCCCTGTTGGATTATTGACCAGTGGAGTTTCTGAGACTTGTATTCCTTGCCAATTTCACACAATTGACCACATGCTGCACTCTACCAAGTCTCCCCAACCAAACTACACCCACAAGTTGAGAAGCCTTTTATTTCCATTTGTTTGATTTGTATTTATGTGTTTGTGTCTCCAAGTGAAAGCCACATTAAGGTCAACTGTTTGGATCCTTTCTTGCCAGTCAGCCCCACAATAATAAACATTTCACATGTTCACTGAACCACTTAATTATAGATACAATAATATTGAACATATAATCAAAGATCAGCAGAGTCAATATTTGCTAGTTCTAACAGAAAGATAATAATCTTTATCGACTCTGAAAATAAGAAAACTTTTAGAGAAGGATCCAAAATGTTTTAAGTGGCACAAAATGTTTAGATAAATTGATGGGTGTTGGAAACATAAGCACCAAAACTTATAGGGCTAACTTCAAAAGAGACTTTAATCAACACTACTAATAGCTTATAGTTCTGATCAAAATAATTCCACACAATTGACATGCCTTGTCTAAGTACAGTCCATGAAAAGTCTGCCCCATCACATCCTCACACACCACATTTGAGCTTCCAAACAAATCAGAGGATCCCCATGATGATTATTTGATGGAAAATTGATCGATCAAAGCTAATAATTGTTCAAAGTCCTCATAAAATTCATACCCTAATTTGACTTGTATTTGTAACTTGACCGATTTGGCAAGTCTTGTTTTCACATGTTAGACAATTCTAGACAGTATACTGTGAAGAACATGCAAGGAAAAAAAGAAATGATAGATAATGTATCCAAATAACAGATAATAAACTTTCCGAATTTGTTAAACAGATCATCAGCTCTGCTTGTTTGCCACTTGGATGATCAGTGTTGGAGTGACAGAAACAATCTCTCTGTTAGTCGAGACTAAATCTCTCTGTTCTGTTCACAGTCGAGTTTAACCGCACATCATCGTCAAAGAACGAATCAAACCTTAAAGTGGAACAAAATTTTGTCACTTCGTGGATCAAATAGTCATCACAATCCACATCTCGGTTTCTTCTTTGCAGTCTTGGCCCTTCTGGATGACTACATGCAATGACCTGATCAACTGTGGAGATGAGACATTTATAACGCTGAAGTCAACCAAATTGCTGTGTGTGCATATCTGCAGGTTAGGTCTAAAAAGACTTGGAGATGTTTTTAGCACACCATAAAAAACAATAACAAAGAAAATCCAATGAAAAGGACTTAATCTGGAACAATGAAAAATCCATTTGAACATTCTTGGAGTTGCTTAATCTGTCCACAGCAGTAATATGAACAAGAGACTGTTGGTTCCTGTTTGAACAAGGAAGATTCAAACCATTCTGGAACACCAGCACCAGCATCAACATCTTTCCGAGGTGATATCCTAATCAATAACTTCTTATTTTTGGTGATTGAGGTAACCATATTAATCTAAGAAATTTCGTCAATCAGCAAATGCTCAAGGATTCCGCTATTCAATCCTTTTCCTGCATTATCGACATCACCATGCAAGAACAGAGTGATGATGACTTACAATGACTGGAAAACATGGCTTCAAGTATGCCCTTTATTTGACATACAAAAATGATTAGGATTTGGACCACCATTCTCAAGGATGATAATAATGATGTTATTTCATTGAAAACTTCGGCTTCCAAAAACCATAGAAGAATTTAGTGTCAACTGGTATGACAATGAATGTAATAACAGCTTATTATAGATCAAATTTTACCAAGTCGTAGTGTTGGGTTGAAAGTGGCATAACATTCTGCAAACACAAATTTCTGCTTCATTGCATCAGATCCAACATGATTTTAAAAGCCATCAGCTCACTTGCAATTCAGCAAATTGTGTTATGAATGGTTGTCCTAAGAAAAGCCAAAGAATCCATCTAAACCACTACATATTTCATGTTGTTAAACCGACAAATCATCAAAAAGTAAAACAACTACTCGTAGGAATGATCATCTTTTCCAATTAGAAATTAACTTATATCAGAAGCACAATTTTTATGCAATGCACCAAAAACTCGACCATCTTTAAAAATTTTGCAACCTAGGTGCTTGTTTTCACTTGTTCAAAACATCAGTTGTAACTTCAGTTTCCAAATCTCAACAGGATATTGTAGGCCTAATATTATCACGCAGAACAATCTTTGAAGAAAAGAAAAGAAACTTCGAACATTGATTTTAACAACCAATGATGTAAAAAAGAGCATCTCTTCACAGTAGTATCTAACTTCATCATGGAAGCACATTTTCTTCCAAGCAGCAACATCAGAATCCTGTATTTTGATAAGGAATCATGTGTTGGTTTCAACGACGACTCGGTCTTTAGCTTTGTGTAAGCTTTCATAGCAGCAAATGTCATGCTCATGCTATACGAATATAAGAATTGAGCATGAACCAAGAAATCTTCTCTTAAACCTAACTAATCATGAATTGGATTCCTTTGAGTTGGTAACTAAAGTTTTCAAATTTAGGATTTGACATGAATATGTTGGTTCTGCATGGGTGGCAGAATGCGCAAGACTCCCAGCGATACAGGACCTAAGGTAAGTAAATTTGTGCAGTCTTGCCTATTCAATCAAAGAGGTTGTTTGTATCTGTGATACTTGCACTATTCATCTAATTTTAACTATATAATGCCCATATCTCCCACCTTTTTTAATGCTTCCAAATTGACTATTTCATAATCTAGTTAACTTGTGATTCTAATCTGGTTAAAGAGATCACTCCACTTTTAACACACCCACAAAGTTGATTAAAAGAACCAAGAATAATCAAAATGATGAATAAAATAGAATCACGCTCAATCTTGTTTTTGATGTTCAACTGCAAAATACATCAGGGTTCTCAACTAATCTAGTGAACTATCTTCCCCACAGGGTGAACAATGTGAGAGATCATCGGCCTCTTGCTTTCACCGAGTGACTTCTTGAGACATTCCTTCTCGCACAGCAACCAACAAAGTACACAATAGACTAAACCATTCAGCAGAGTGAAAAAGGAAAAGAAATCAGTGAATCATCTGGTCAGGTGGATGAAAAATTATAATTTTTTTTAAATCAGCAAAATACAATATCATGCATTCTTATGCAATATATATCAATTTCAATATCAGACATAAGCCAAGCAATAATGACAATATTGTTGTACCATGTCAATTTCAAAGTGGAGTTTGAGAAACTTACCAATACAACAAAAAGAATCAGGTTAAAAATTGCAACCACTCTCCATTCTGTCTTCATGTATTGAGCAACTCCAGCCCTAATATTAAAGCACAATAAAACTCTGTTAATCAGATTGAAAACTGAGCTTCAGGACAAAGACCTGGTATGTCGTCAGGAAACTTGCTTGCAAGAGTCACAGTCATAACACTTGATACTTCTTGAATTTTTATAAAGTTTGCAGTCTTTGTTTGTGCTAACAGGATGATAGGTCAGGTCATAATAGGAGGTGTTTACGGCAGGATATCCGCACCTGAAAATAGAGAGAGAAATGCAAGCAAAGAAAATAATCAATTCATTTTCAATAAAATACTTTAACTAGAAATTGAATTTTGAATTATAGCCAAAGCTACTAAGAGCCAGAAGAAATGCAAATCCATGTGGAGGAGTGCATGCTTTCCTTTCCTACACGGAGGGATACACCTGTCTATAAGTGAGACACAGATACTGTTGGTATGCAAATTTTGAAAAAGGTTCTTTGTGCCTTTGTGTTTCACAAGCTCAATAATATGTTATGTTCACACTCAATATTATAATGGTTATGAGATAGGGAGAACATGCAGAATCTGTCATAACACTATGTAAACTAATTAATTCTTTACACTTTACAGAGTTAATCAACATAAGGGTTTTGGCAAGTCATGAGGGGGAATAAAGGAGTATAAATGTATATCTTCCAGTCACAGCTATTGCTGATAATTTTAATGAATATTTATATGTACCCTTGCCAACTTTAGTAAATACCTGCAGTTATATGTCAGCGAACCATTGTGGACTATGGAGTACCTTATTGGTGCAAAGCATCATAAGAAAGCATGAAATCAGCATTAACAGAATTTTGTTGTTTTGTTACTCAGGTTTCAGATCCAAATTAGGTATGCAAGGGAACATTAGATGGCAGTTTAAGCAAACAAGAATGCAAGGAAACATACTCTGATGGTGGCCTACAGCAGCCAGCCTCGATGGGGCTAAGTTGTGCCAGTTTATACTCCTTCAGAGTCTGGCCAAAGTTCAGACAAATGAGAAAAAGAATACTGCAGTTGATATTTGAGAAACAAAAATGAAGAACTGACCTTGTATTTTTTTGGCAAACTATTGCAATCCTCAGACTTGACAAGGCAACTTTTCAAGTGTCTCCAGTTTTTGGTATTGTTGAGCTTAAAATAGAAAGCCAAATGAATGGGCATACAACCGATGTATATTCAAAATATTATCAGCAATACTACAACACTATTATCACATAACATAAGACCTACCTGCTTGAAGAACCAAGAACTATAATCTTGAAGATGATACTCCTTGTACCTAAACAGAAATTTAGTAAGAAATGGTTGGTGTAGCATACATAACTAATCATCCTCGTACTTAGATGATGTCCAATTTCTTGTACACCCCGCTAGATTCATCTGGAAAATTGTAGTTTGCATAATTTTTGGGTACTTCGCAGATTATTCTGAAGGATGACTGTCGAACAGAATGACTGCAGCAAATGACACTGACAACTTCAACTGGAGACATTTGTTTGCAATGATCTCTAAATGATTGCCCTCATCCAATAGGCAGATGGAAGGCCATGAATTGTTTCTTGAGGACATACTTCAATATTCCATGATCTATCAAAACTATTAAATAAATGAAACACGATTCTTCTCATATTGAAGCTGGATAAATGCTTCAAACCTTGGAGTTTGCAGGTATTGATAAAATCTTGATTAAAAATTTGTTGAAATCCATCTCAAATTGTGTTCTCATTGATTCTTTTACTTCAGAGTAATTAAGCAGCAAATATTAATGTTTTCTTACCTCAGACCAGCTACAGCATGACCTGAACCACTATTTGTTATGATGAACCTACAAGAACATTGGCTAGATTAAAATTCAACTCCTAATAAAAAATGGAAATGAACCAAAATTCTAGACAAAAGTAGTTAAAATGATCATGTGAAAATGAAAAACAAACCATATGATTTTTCCAAGTGTATTGTTCTGCTGATATAAAATATTTCTGAGGGACAAAAGGAGTCAAACACATCATAGTTACAAAAGCTTTAGCAACTTAAACTAACATCACTGTGCCTAAAAGCAGTATTCAGTTTTAAAGAGTTGAACAACTTAAGAAATACTAATTTTAAACATTTATCATAATGAAGCAATAGAAGAAAGGAAAGAAAAGGGTAACCAGGAAACATATGAAGATTCAATGTGTTGGAGATTTTGTACATTCATGTTGAAATAGTTGATGTTAAAAGATAGGTAGCTGAATCCTAAAAGGCCAAATGCATGATCAGGGATTTAGCAAGGTTAGAATTTATATAAAACATGATATGCTCCTCAACAAAGTGAAAGGATTATAGTAGAATGATGATTGAAAAAATATTCTTTTTATCAACAAAAGAATTAATATGTACATATGATTTTAGCTTCCACCTATGCTTGAACAGAGTGACTGAGATATGAGAATCTTCATTCCTTTTTGGCTTATTTTTTCTCTTCCTAACAATCTTTCAGTAAATTCTGAGACTTCCAGAGAACAAATCATTGACTGATAAATAAGCATAACGCCTTTCTTGTTGGTAATCATGGAATTTTCAAGATTCACTAGGAATTACGACTAATTAAATGTCATTAAGTGAAGAGAAAACAAGGATTTCAACCATCAGTACTTACACCAGCACGGTGAAGACCATAATCGCAATCAAAATCAAGCACAACATGACAAGATACTGAATTCTCAATGTCAAGGTTCCCTCAAGTACACGGCATCAAAACAGAAAAGCATTAATGAATTCAATAGATTGCAACTTATTAGAAGGATACCACCCACAACAGTACTGCAACATTTTTCCAAGCACCCAGGAAACCTATCAAGGATCTATGTTATGGAGACAGCAATTAGTTCTGGAAAAGTAAAACAAGTAGCTAAACTAACATCTTAAGCACGAGTCGAAATGGAAGGAGACTTACACTAAAAGAATCAATGCACCGAGACCCATGACAGGGAGGGTCAAGGACCTTCGGCACTCATCATGGTGGATGCTCATCCATATTCCAAAGCAAATAACAGCTATTGCTAGTATCTACAACATCAAAACAAGTATCCAAGGAGACATTCTAGTGGTTAAGGTGCAGTGCGCAGAGTTAGAAGCTCGGGGGATTGAATTTTACTGTAAGCATCTAGTATGCATACATGTAATGTTTGAATGGAAAAGTAAGGTTCTAAGAACAAGCAAAATAAGAGTTAAGGTGATAATGGCAGAAGATTCAAGAATAATTTCTTTAAGTAAAGAAATCACACTTTCATTTGCTAACTTACAAGAGCAAAAGCAGATTTAATGATAAAATCTTTGATTTTATCAATACTATCGGAAAGCAGGCCTCGGTTCATCTTTCCTAATTTCCTGTTCTTGATTTTCTTACAACCTCTCTAACAAGATTAGGAATTTTGGAGCAAAAAAAACCAGACAAGGGGGAGTTAGTTCTTTGTACTCTAAGTAACAAAAGAAAATATAAAGTTCCATAAAACAAACAAGTGGTCTGCATCACTTGGATCAAACCCCTCTTCATCACCCAAAAAGGAGCAAAAAAGAGTGAAATTTCTTTCAAAAAAAATGCACATTTCTTCCAACGGAATGATGAGAATGTGAAAAGCACCAACTTTAGGGGACAAGTGGTGCAAATGGAATGGCAGAATAGCATTCAGCACGGGCGTGGTGATTACAAATGTTGATTTGTCCCACAAAACGAAGCCTTACATGAAGGGAGAAAGAAGAGGGGAAAGAAAGCAGCTGAGATGTTTACCATGGAGAAAAAGTTGATCCACCTGATGACGAAGGTGCTCGTTCCCGTGCTCATGGTTCCCCCACCCTTTCCGCTTCCCCCTTGCAACGAGGGCTTTTGCTAGAAGACAAAGCAGATCAGAAGAAGAAGGGATGCAGAGTGTGTGTGATGAGGGCAAAAGACGATGCCGTGGAAGCCATCACTTTATAGCCCCAGCAGCACAAGCATTCAAAACTGCAAAGCTTTGAGTGTGACTGTCTGCGTAGTGGGACAGTGGTACTGATCCCGCGGGTGTAACGGGTACAGTTCAAACCGTTATAAATCCATACATCATGAATCTTCGTCATAAACCGTTATAACTCAAATGTGACGGATCTTTATAACGTACGGTGAACAGAGAGCCAACTGAGGACAACGATGGGATCAGCTGCGAGATCACTGTCATCCTTCTTGGAGATGCCAAGAATCAAGGACGATCATGGAACAGATGGTGTCGCAAGACGAATCCATCGTTGAGCCAAGATTCTACTGGGTTGAAATCTTTAGTTGCAGACCAAAAACATGGAGCATTACGTCGAACATGGAGTTCGCGGTCCTACACTTCTCCGCAGAGAGAAAAGATAGCACGCTGCAGTGAATCCACGCCCTCTCTCTCCTTAGACATAGATAACACATCCCTCCTCTCTCTCTCTCTCTCTCTCTCTCTCTCCTTCTTCTTCTTCTTCTACTTACCAACAAGAGTTAGTGTGACAAAGAAAGAAGATTCTTCGAGTTTACAACTTCGGCAAACAACAGGCTTAAAGATGAGATTACTTAGGGTTGATATGTGCACTAATCAATAAGCAGCTTCACGAGCAAACATGGAGCGGTTCACATCTCTTTCCTGATCACGAGCTTCTTCCTGGGTGCCGCTGGGATTGCTTAACCAAGCAGCAGCCTGTGATAAAAGGCAAAACCGCATACCTGAAGTCTTACAGCAAAACAATAGGCAACGATAACAACAACACAATAATTCAAAGTGTTTTTGACGTATCCATCCAGTTTGCCGGACCTCGTGCTGCTTGTTCTCGTGCTGCAATCGCGAGCGGAAGCGAAGTGGATGTCTCACCCATCACTTCCAGAAAAAAGAAGTTGCTTTTGGTGCAGTCATGGGTTGAGTATATAGCAGCAGACAACGAAAAAGAGTTGAAGGCATCAGAAGGCATGTATGGTTAGGAGAATCCTGATGCACTCGAAACTGGAAAACCTGGTGTCCCTACACACCTATCATCGACTGCTTCTTTCGATCTGTAATCAATAAGAGGAGTGATCGATGACCCCATCTGCCTCTATGATATATGCTGAAGCAATCCATAATGTGAGATCGACGGCCTTTAAATCTCAGTACCTGTGCATTAAATGAGCTGCAGAAGGCAGACGTCAACACCTCCTCACTTCTCCAGCTCTTCATGGGGTGCAGGACATGTGGAAGGCCAGAGGTGAAACATAGGAGGGGATTGTGGTCGCCGGAAGAGGACCAGAAGCTGAGGGAGTACATCCTAAAGCATGGCCATGGTTGCTGGAGCTCGGTTCCAGCCAAAGCTGGTGAGTTTCTCGTCCTTGCTGCTTCAGCAGAAGAGGTTTAAGTCAAATTCTTTGAAGAACCAGTAGCATTCGTATCGAACTCCTTTTGCTATCATATATAGGGCTGCAACGAGATGGGAAGAGCTGCAGATTGAGGTGGATCAATTACCTGAGGCCAGGACTGAAGCGTGGTAGCTTCTCTCCCGACGAGCAGGAGACAGTCATGAAGCTTCATGCTGCGTTGGGCAACAAGTATGCACTAATTTCTCCGAATCTGACCTCGTCATCTGCACTGTGTTCAAGCTTCTCGAACTTGATATTTCAGGTGGTCTCTGATCGCAACGCATCTTCCTGGGAGGACAGACAACGAGGTGAAGAACCACTGGAACTCCTACCTGAAGAAGAAAGCCGTCGAGATCGATGGATCGACGTCGTCTTGTTCCTCCACATCTTTCACGGCAACAAGTCCTCGATCCTCCATGATCGAGTCACGTGTCCCTGAAAACCTCAACAACGAAGTCCCATTTCCGGCCTCTTCAGAGGATGGGTACTCATCCTTGTTCGTTCCACAGCTCACCAGCCATGGCTGCTCATCTTTTGGGACTCCACAACCTCCCGTTGCCAAGGTCATATTTGCTGACTGGTTACCAGCAGACCATGCAAATGACCACATCTCATCATGTT
Source organism: Musa itinerans (assembly GCA_001649415.1). Taxonomy (NCBI): domain Eukaryota; kingdom Viridiplantae; phylum Streptophyta; class Magnoliopsida; order Zingiberales; family Musaceae; genus Musa; species Musa itinerans. Next base: position 728,930 of record LVTN01000038.1, read on the forward strand.
TCCTCGAGGAACACCACCAATTGTGCCAGGAGACACTCCAACCTAAATCCTCTCAAGCTGCCTTATACGAAGATTGGAGATATCTCAGTGGCCACAGCTTGTCACATTCAGATATCTCAGGTGTCGAAACTCTGCAGGTGGATGAAACATCACAATCTGAGATGGAGAAACGATGGGCAACTCATCAGATCCTCTTTCCTTGGTTCGATTGATTGATGAACTACGAGGAGGATACGCATGATGGAAGAAGAATTAGGCGAGAAACAACCTCGATTTTGTTTGTCAGGACTCGCCTATTATGAATGTAATGAAGTCCATTATATATCGTCATCCATCATGATCTTTAATTTGGTGCAAACTTATATATCAATCATCAAAATCGATACATATTTGGTGCAATCTTAATATATACATTCTGTTGTGTCATAAGATGAAGACATGTGGATCCCACACGACGTGGGGTCCGCATGTCAGGTGTACCTCTTGTGTGGGCTCTTAATTGGATAAAGTTGTGGGTGCAGACTTTTGGAGCCTGAAATCGTGTTTATTATAATTGGATAAATATCATTAATTATTATTAATGATATTTATTATTGTGACTGTTGCTTCACATATCAAAATTTCTTCTTAATAATTTTCATTTCTGAGACTATAATCCTAATTTTCAAAGATTATAAGCCATGATGACAAAAGACTATGATGAATCTTGCTATGTGAATCATGAAAATTCTTCTTATTTACAGGGATAATATTATGTACATTTAATACTTTTTATTATTGTTGTTCCATGTTCAACTTATGTTATTTAGCATGCTTCGACCGACCATGCTGACATGTCATGACGGATAGGTCACCATTACCGAAATTTCTAGATACCTGAAGGACTTATCGGTCATTCTGTATTTTGCTATAAAAGAGAGAGAAAACAGCTCACGCGGCGAAATCCCCCGCTCACCCGAAGTTCTACTTTCGATCGCTCGATCTCCTTGATCTCGAGCCTCTTCCCGTTCTCCCCTCGGATTGACGATCTTCCGAGTGACCGCCAAGTCGTCGAACGCCGCTCTCTGTCGTTTGAGGTGGATTCGTTCGGCCCTCTTCTCGAATATAGAGAACCCTAATCTTGATCTTTTGGTCTTGGTCTCTTTGTGGATCTCCCTTGCTTTCGGAGGAGTTCTGCGCAGCTTTCCTTTGTTGATCGGGCGAGTTCATTTGGTCGAGACGAGTTCGAGATGCACCCACGAACGGGTACGAGCCCCAATTTCTACGAGCAGCAGCAGAGCCAGCAATGGTTGAGGGGAAATCAGATGGGAGGCGATTCTGGTGCTGCTGAAGTAGTGGAATTTGTTCAATCTGAGTAGGTAAAGGAAAAGACTAAGTTTTAATTTAAATATTGTAGTTTTTGTTCGGTTGGGTGAAGGTGCAGGTCGTTCCTGAAGACTTCTCCTTGCTGACGCGGAGAGTTGTCGTGGCGAGCCAGTGTGGGGAGCCCACCGGGTAGGTGGTTCGTCATGAGAGTGATCTAGCTCTTGTACGGTGGAGTCGAGTTGGAGAGCTGGGTCATCCTTGTTACTGGGTCGCCTCTTGACTGCGTCTCCGGATGGCGCCAAGGGTCCTGCACAACAAGTTTGCGCCTGGGGTGTCCTGGATCTATCCCGGATCGATCCCTTTGATGCTTAAGTCAAAAAGACAAAAGGAGAGGTTAAGAATGTAAGTGAGAGAGTGAAGAGCTCTTGCCCGCTTGCTTCAACTTGGTTCAGGGCTTAGCTTTTATACCTGGGTGTTGAGCGGTCTAGACGTGCGTTCGCCAAGGCCCCTTTACCTTGTACGACGAAGGCATTAATGAGGGTGGTTTGCTGATGTGTCCTCTAATGCTTAAGATGGATTGTTGGGGAGACGCTTCTGGGTTGACTTCGTTGCTGCTTTTGATTAGGCAGGGAGTGGTCCTTTCATCGGCCGTCGAGAAAGGAAGGCTGGTGAAGGCGGATCATACCGTCAATCATTAATACGGAGGCATGACTTCTACTGATGTATCAATCAGGAGTGGGTTGTGTGGGCTCATTCTTAGTAGTTGGGGCGAGCATCATGACCTCCTATTGGTGACCATAGGTACTAGATGATTCCCGAGTTTTTGCTTATGTGGTGGGGCGAGCGAGGGAGTATCAAGATTATCCGTATCATTCATCCCCCCTGAAAGGCGTTCTTCGGAGCTTCGAATGGAGGTCTCGAAGGATGTCATTTTTCTTGCATGGTGATGCGATCGCTATTCAACTTTGGGTTTGTTGCTTGCACTGTGGTGGTTGGTGCGAGGCCTGTTTGGGGTGGGGTGTGCTTTGCCAGGGCAATCTTTGCTTAGACGGGTGTTGACCTAAGGGACCTCTCTCTTTATCTTCGTTCTCCCCCTTCTGCACGGGAGTTCATTCTCTCTTATTTTTCAACCTCCCCCTTTTGCTTCGGGAGGTTTCCTTCTCCATTTTTACCTCCCCTCCCGCACGAAAGGTTGGGTCTTCTTTTAGGCCCGCCCCTTCTTCCACTTTTGGGGGCAGGTACTTGATCGCCTATGCGGGAGTGTAGTTCTGCAATAACGGGTGTTGGCTCAATTGCGTGAGCGAGAGGATCGATATCAGTCCGTTGTAGTAGCTTCCATCGTAGCAGGTCTTGATTCGATTGTCGTGGGCGGGAGTATTGGTATCAGTCTGCCGAAGCGGCTTTCGTTGTAGCGGGTCTAGATTCGATCGCCATGGGCGGGAGTATTGGTATCAGTTTGCCAGAGCGACTTCCGCCATAGCGGTCTTGATTCGACTGTTGTGGGCAGGAGTATCGGTATTAGTTCTTCGTAGTGGGTCTTGATTCGATTGTCGTGGGTGGGAGTATTGGTATCAGTCCGCCAGAGCGGCTTTCGTTGTAGTGGGTCTTGATTCGATTGTTGTGGGCAGGAGTATCGGTATCAGTCCATCGGAGTGGCTTCTGTCGTAGCGGATCTTGATTCGACCGTCGTGGGCAGGAGTATCGATATCAGTTCGTCGAAGCGGCTTCTGCTATAGCAGGTCTTAATTCGATCGTCATGGGTGGAAGGATGGCTCGATCGCGTAAGCGGGATGGACCCACTGTGGTGGGCTTTGGCTAGCGGTTGTGGGTGATGCTGCGGCGGGTGGTGCTTTTGCTGCCAGGGTGCTTCACCCATGGTGCACGTCGGGTTGCGACACGCCTTCTTGTCCTTAGGACTTGTATCGCTTGTAGTTTTTAATTATGGAGGGGATCTTCTGTTGCTCTAAGGCTTGATCTACTTAAGGAGTTGTGCCCCTTTTCCAGGCTCTACTGTCGTGCGATGATTGGAGGCGTGGCTTCCGTGGCGGGCACTTCTTGTGCTGGATTTCGTATTGTCCCGAAACAGATTTGTATGGGCATTGCCTTGTGGAAAACGAGATGCTTCTGACGTTAATCGAGGTTATTCTGGGGTCTTTATATGGCAGGGCTTTATCTTAGTATCATCATGTTTTAGACCTTTGCTTTGTCGTTGTCCATTAAGACTCTCCGTGCCTTCTTTGTTGGTTGATATGGATCCTTATAGTCCGCAAAAGGGTATCCCTCTATTCCTGGAGCTGTCGAGCTAACAGGAGGTGGTTCAGAGAACCTCGTTGAGGGTTGACCTAGGGTCATCTGCGGAATCTTTTGTCGGATTGGCCCCGTCGTAAGGGTTGGCTCTTGCTACACGTGGGGACGTCCCAGCGTGCTGCGAGAGGTGTTTTAGGGGTACCTCCTCCATTGGGGGAGGGCGTGGAGAGCTGCTCCATCCCGGTGGAGGTAGGCCCGGGACTCCTAATGCGTCCTGGCCTGTCGTAGCGTTTGAGACTTGGACCCCTCTGCCAATTGTGTTCCTACCCCCTAGGGGATTGCATGGTCTTTGGGATGTCCAACCGTCCTCCTGCAATCCCCGGGGCTCCCCTCCAAGCTAGGCAGGAGAGGTTGATGTAGGATGCGAGGCTGTGGGAGAGCAGCACGGTTATGGGTGAGTATTGCTGCGGGTCGCTTAGCTCGGTTCTGGATAAGCTGATATACCAGGCCTCTGTCGAGTCTCTGGTCAATCAGTGCTATCACAACAAGGGCCCAGGTTTCTTGGCCCTTTTGTCTTCTCAAAACTGATTCTGCTTTTTTGGGTAGCACCATCCGTACGTCATAGGCCTGGCCAATCGGGCATGCAATGCAAGGATGCTAGTGAGTTAGTTATCCTAGGCAAACACAAGCCTCGTGGTGAGGGTGGTGGAGCCAGAAAGGGGCTCTGTGATAGCTGAGGCCCAAGCCGTAAAGACAGTCGTCCTGTTGGGGCAGGCCCGGCAACAACTTGAAGAGTTTAGGGTGCGCCTGACAGAGGTTGAGCGGCGCTTGGGAGACCTGCGCTGCTGCCTGGAGAAGGCCCTAGAGTAGGGTCGCCAATTGGAGGGTCGGTTGCAAATGGGCTTTGATGAGCTGATGGCCTCTAGGATGGAGGCTCGGGAGGCGAAGGAGCTTCTGGCGAGTGGCACAGCAGTAGTAGGAGGCGGTTGCTGCATATAAGGAGTTAGAAGGATTCCGTTGGGGGCTACGAAGGGTGGAGAGGGACTTTTGCCGCTATGGGTGCCTCGTAGCCCTTTGGTGCTTTTAGACTCGGTATTCCTAGTTTGGGCGTGGAGGAGGACCCCTTTGCACAGTGGCTCGAGGATATGGAAGCGTCTTGGGGCGATCTCCTTTGACAATGGCTCCAACTCTAGCTTTTCTTCCTCCTCCAGTTAATGCTTTTGTTTTCTTTGTATGGAACCTTAGGCCTAGGTTGCGGGCTTGTTTTTGTGCAGTAATGAAATTTACTTTTTTCTTTCTGGCCTTGTGTGTTTGTTCTTCCGTCCTAATGATGTTTTGGGGGAGCAGTCCTGTTCTCTCTCGTTGATCGTTTGTTTAGGAACGTCTTCTCTGGGGTGACACTAGGGTCAGGACTCGAGGTTCATGGCGCACCCTCCTACTAGCCTCTTCCCGACACCCTGAGACCGTGGCTTTGGCTAATGTGTACTGGATAGTCCTCTGCAGCACCTTTTGGGACGATCGGGAGAGGTCTCTTGACCAACAACCAAAAAAAGCAAGTAGGCCTCAAGCCATTCCTAAGCTGACCCCCTCAGTGTCGTTGGGAACACCTGGCACATCAGAATGTTCGAAGTGCTGAACATAGACATGTGGGCCTGGAACACGACGGTGTGCTTTACAGGGTCGGAGCCGCCATCAAAGGTTTCCAGGCTGGGGAGGCGAAAGTTGGCTAGGATGGGCTCCTCCTGGATGCTTTGAACAAAGGGAGAAACATAGGGTGTATCGGGTTCGCCTCGGGGGTACCGAAATTCTTGTTGAACCTTGTCTAGCCTCCGGTTCGTGACCTATCGTTGTTCTTTCATCAAGTGTTCCTAGGAATCATGGACCAGGCCTCAGGCTCTGGTAAGGTTTGGGTGCGGCTTGGCGGAATGCTGCACCCCGTCGTTGGAGGGTGTGGTGCGGCGCCACTCGTCCCCGGCCGACGAGATTCTTGGAAGGTGGGGCATGGACTCTCCGGTTGAGCTCCAGGTGGGGGATGTACAGCCGGTGGTTGGAGGGTGGGTCGTTGCACTGAAATCGCCAGTTGCGTCAACTGGGGAGAAGTGGGGCGATGGCTTGCATCATGTCGGTGAGGGTCTAAACCTGCTGAGCGAGGCCCAGGGATGCCTCTGACGAGGCAAGCATGGAGCATGTGCTCGGCCCTAGGGGGGAAGTCCCGGGTTATTGAACAAATGCTAGTAGTGCCCTGGCATCTGGGCTGAGGTATATGCGTTATTCTGTTGGAAGGGAGGCGTGTGTCTTACTCTGCTTGAAAGGGCTAGGGGCTGTGGGTTGAGCCTCCTCACCGGAGTGCTTGTTGGGAGGAGTGGTAGAAGGATGTTCCTACGACATTCGGCCCTCCTAGTGCCAGAATGTTAATACACAGAGACCATCGACTCGTGAGTCGACTTGATTGGTTCACTGTCGAAGGTGTAGGTCCTTCTTGATAATTCCTCCTTACTGATGCAGAGAGCTAGCGTGGTGAGCCGGTGTGGGGAGCCCGTCGGGGGAGGTGGTTCGCCATAGGAGTGATCTAGCCCTTGTATGGTGGAGTCGGGCAAGAGAGCTAGGTTGTCCTTGGTACTGGGTCGCCTCCTAGCTGCATCTCTGGATGACGTCGGGGGTCCTGCACAACAGGTCTATGCCAAGGGCATCCTGGCTCGATCCCTTTGATGCTTAAGTCAGAGAGACGAAAGGGGAGGTTAAGAATATAAGTGAGAGAGTGAAGAGCTCTTGCTCGCTTGTCCCATCTTGGTCCGAGGCTTGGCTTTTATACCTAGGCATTGAGTGACCTAGACATGTGTTCACCAAGGCCCCTCTTACCCTATACGACGAAGGCATTAATGAGGGTGGCTTGCTTGCGTGTGTCCTTTGGTGCCTGGGGCGAATCGCTAGGGGGATGCTTTTGGACTGACTTCCTTGTCGCTTTGGGTTAGGCAGGGAGTGGTACCTTCATCGACCGTCGGGAAGGGAATGCTAGTGAAGGCAGACCATGCCATTAGTCATTAATGTTGAGGCATGGCTTTTGTTGATGTATCAGTCAAGAGTGGGTCATGTGGGCTCATTCCTGGAAGCCGGGGCGGGCGACGTGACCTCCTGCTGGCGACCGTAGGGAGTAGGTGGTTCCTGAGCTTTTGCTTAGGTGTTACTTACATGGTGAGGGGAGTAGGGCAGTGCCAGGATTATCCCTATCACCACCCATCCCTCCTCCTCTTTCGTGCTTCGCCCCCTTGCCCCCCTCCTTTCCCCTTGCTGTCTCTCCTCCTCCTCCGTCATGGCCCTTATCGAGTGCCCCCAACAACCCCCTCCCTCTTCCCTCCTCTGTGCTTCTTCCCCCTTCCCTCTTTGCTTTCCTCCTACTGTCACTCTCCCTCTTTACTTTTTCCTTCTCATCCTTCATTGTCCCCAGCCTTCTTGACAGCCTCCCTCCCTCTCCATCCTCCTTCGTGCTTCTCCTCCTAGTGGTCCTCTACTGCAATTAGACCATGGCTGACATCCTCACACCCTCTCTCTCCATCTCCCTAGCAAAGCTGCCGATTCTCCTTTGCTCTAATTCTTCCTTCTTAGCTTCTTTCTTCTCCAACAACCCCGATCTGTCTTGAATTTAATAGTAATGTTAATTATTAATAGTAGTTAATTTTTATTAATTATAGCCTGTGATTTGTTTCAAGGGTTAAATTTGTCATTGCCAGTATTTTGATGTATAATGTAGTTTTAACATCTTGAATCATGGCAAATGTAGTTTTAGGATTGTTATTAGATTTGAACAAAATAGTATTTTAGTGCTTTATGGATGGTTAAATGAATTTACTTTGACGTATTGGTCATGATATTGTTAATATGAAATAATATGAAACTCATGTATTGTCTAATTTTTATTTTAATGATTGTTTTTCTCCTTAATTATATTTTTTATAATTTTTATATTGGGGAGCTCCTTGCTTTGCGTGGGTGAGCGCTTAGCACCTTAGGCATTTTGGAAGCTTTGCATCTTTTAGTCTGGTGCCTTTGACAGCAATGGTCCTTTCCTTTGTTCCCCTTTTTTGGATGCCTTTGCAACTTTTGGTGCTTAAAGGTTCAGTTCTGGATGCATTTAAAAAGTTAAAAACTTTGGTATGCATTTGACTGATTGACTCGACTTTAGGTAGTACTAGTTTGTTCCCGTAGAATGCCTTGAAAACTTTTAAATTAAGAATCAGTTTTTTAGTTTTCAAATATATGAACTAAACCAAGCAAAATGGATAATTTGCTGGTATGTGGTCAAGTTGCACTTTTAGAAGATTGATTACTATGAGAGTGCTAATGGCATTTTGAGCTAATCATATCTTTGGATTTTGCATAGAAGCTTAAAACTTTCAGAAAATGATAAGGTTCTGTAAATGAACATATTGTTTTTTTTTTTTTAAATGATGCTTTACTCTCAAGGTGTAATACTTCTTGAGACATTGGTTGCATCATAATATAATTTGTGTGTGAAAACTTGACTAGAATTTTGGAAAAAAATACTTAAGAGTATAGCTGAAAATTTTTGTATTTCTGTTATATGAATAAAGTTCCATTTACAAACTTTGTCATGGCAAATAGTTTGTAATTTTAAAAGAAGTCTTATGTATGAAGTTAGTTTTTTTCTCTTAATTCTGATATTGTTTTGGGTTGATAGTGGTGTTTGTCATGTGATTGAGGTGCTGCCCAAATGCTGTGGTGGACACAAGGACCCTTTATTTGTCAGAATGTATCATATGTATTTATGAATCATTTAGTTTTTCCTCTTAATTCTGATATTGTTTAGAGATGATAGTGTTGTTTGTCATGTGATTGAGGTGCCTCCCCAAGTGCTGTGGTAGACACAAGGAGAACACTTTCCTTGTCATAATGTATCATTTGTATTTATGAATCATTTAGTTTTTCTATTTGGGAAGGCCAAATCAGGAAATTTAAGTGTTCAGTGTTGGCATGAGCAATTGCCTGGGTGCCTAGGCTAGTGTACATAAAAAAGGTTTAGGATTAATCCATTTATATGATCCTGCCTATTTTTATTTTGTAAAGATGTACATTTCTGAAAAATATTACTGTATATATTGCAGCTACATGCTGCAGTCATTTGCTCTAATCACAGTTTATTTGTTTATATACATTTGTTTATTTGGCTTCTGTTTGGAAATTTTTTGTCTGTCGATCACACAGTCATTTAGGTGAAAGCAATGTGCTTAAGTTAATTTTTATTAATTATAGCCTGTGATTTGTTTCAAGGGTTAAATTTGTCATTGCCAGTATTTTGATGTATAATGTAGTTTTAACATCTTGAATCATGGCAAATGTAGTTTTAGGATTGTTATTAGATTTGAACAAAATAGTATTTTAGTGCTTTATGGATGGTTAAATGAATTTACTTTGACGTATTGGTCATGATATTGTTAATATGAAATAATATGAAACTCATGTATTGTCTAATTTTTATTTTAATGATTGTTTTTCTCCTTAATTATATTTTTTATAATTTTTATATTGGGGAGCTCCTTGCTTTGCTTGGGTGAGCGCTTAGCACCTTAGGCATTTTGGAAGCTTTGCATCTTTTAGTCTGGTGCCTTTGACAGCAATGGTCCTTTCCTTTGTTCCCCTTTTTTGGATGCCTTTGCAACTTTTGGTGCTTAAAGGTTCAGTTCTGGATGCATTTAAAAAGTTAAAAACTTTGGTATGCATTTGACTGATTGACTCGACTTTAGGTAGTACTAGTTTGTTCCCGTAGAATGCCTTGAAAACTTTTAAATTAAGAATCAGTTTTTTAGTTTTCAAATATATGAACTAAACCAAGCAAAATGGATAATTTGCTGGTATGTGGTCAAGTTGCACTTTTAGAAGATTGATTACTATGAGAGTGCTAATGGCATTTTGAGCTAATCATATCTTTGGATTTTGCATAGAAGCTTAAAACTTTCAGAAAATGATAAGGTTCTGTAAATGAACATATTGTTTTTTTTTTTTTAAATGATGCTTTACTCTCAAGGTGTAATACTTCTTGAGACATTGGTTGCATCATAATATAATTTGTGTGTGAAAACTTGACTAGAATTTTGGAAAAAAATACTTAAGAGTATAGCTGAAAATTTTTGTATTTCTGTTATATGAATAAAGTTCCATTTACAAACTTTGTCATGGCAAATAGTTTGTAATTTTAAAAGAAGTCTTATGTATGAAGTTAGTTTTTTTCTCTTAATTCTGATATTGTTTTGGGTTGATAGTGGTGTTTGTCATGTGATTGAGGTGCTGCCCAAATGCTGTGGTGGACACAAGGACCCTTTATTTGTCAGAATGTATCATATGTATTTATGAATCATTTAGTTTTTCCTCTTAATTCTGATATTGTTTAGAGATGATAGTGTTGTTTGTCATGTGATTGAGGTGCCTCCCCAAGTGCTGTGGTAGACACAAGGAGAACACTTTCCTTGTCATAATGTATCATTTGTATTTATGAATCATTTAGTTTTTCTATTTGGGAAGGCCAAATCAGGAAATTTAAGTGTTCAGTGTTGGCATGAGCAATTGCCTGGGTGCCTAGGCTAGTGTACATAAAAAAGGTTTAGGATTAATCCATTTATATGATCCTGCCTATTTTTATTTTGTAAAGATGTACATTTCTGAAAAATATTACTGTATATATTGCAGCTACATGCTGCAGTCATTTGCTCTAGTCACAGTTTATTTGTTTATATACATTTGTTTATTTGGCTTCTGTTTGGAAAATTTTTTGTCTGTGGATCACACAGTCATTTAGGTGAAAGCAATGTGCTTAATCTTTTATAACATTTTTGTAGTAGGTGACTATCATGGGAACTTAATTGAACAATTATTTGGAATGCTATTTCTTGAGAATATCTATAGCTAGCTCTGCTAGATTATGTATGATTATAATTGGTTTTTTGTTCTGTAAAATCTGTCACCTTGTATTACCACTACTGATTCTTTCTTTTCCTTATTTCTTTTGTTGATTGTTTCAGTTTAAGATTGGAGGGCACATCTAAAGATACTGCCTCCTGATAGTCTTCACAAGACAGAAGCATGATTTAGATTGGTTTTTAATTACTATGATACACAGATTAGGAAGCCTTTCTTTTTATGTTTGATTGTTAGTTTGTGCCATCTTGCTTACTCATTCATGATTAACTGTTCTCAATATTCATGTATTTGATTATAGTTATCTTCTTTTACAACATCTTCTCTTGACAATTTTTATCTTTGTCTCGTCATCATCAGATCAATCGGAAGCCACAATTTGAAAGAGTTCCTTATGGTGCCTGCCTGGTTGATGGATATTTGCGTGCTCTTTGACTATCTCATTAAGCTTATCGAGCACGTCAGTTTGGATTCGGTGTTGGTGAAGTTGTCAGAGGTATTTAACACGCCAGAAGAATAAAAAGCAGCGGCCTTTGTCATGAGATCTATTGTTCTTCTTGGTCATAGATCGGGTAGGATACTCTTGGGTTCCTGTCTTTGGGATTGGCCTTCGAGAAGCCTTTGCAGCAATCAGTGCGGAAAGGATGACGGGTTTCCAAAAGATAGCAGCAAGAAAGTTGATCTTGGGCATCTTGGAATTTCTCCAGAAAGGGTCCATAGAGACAAAGAAGCATTTCCCTCAAAGGATGCTGAAGAAAGATTGGATTTTGCAGATAATAAGTTTGATCTTGGGGGGAATAATGAGGAAGAGTTGGAGTGTGGATGCCTCCCTGAGGAGACCCTTCTTGGTTTCTCAATTGGTGGTACAGACACAGCAGATGATGATGATCAGAGCGATCTCCGTGGCAACATTAATCCTCGACGGAGGTTTATAGAGGGTAATAAGGCTAAAGCTGACAGGGTGTTTGGGATCTTACAACAGGATGGGCCTGCTTTCAATGTCCGGTCAGCACTAGATGAGCTGCATCTGCATGTCTCCAATGCATTGGTGAGAGAAGTTCTTCTCCGCATTCTTATGTCTATGAATGGTGCCAACAGGTTGCGGTGTGCCAAATTGGCCTATAAGTTCTTTGTGTGGTCGGGTCAACAGATGGACTACAGGCATAACACTAACAGCTATAATCTTACCCTGAAAATTTTTGCAGAAGCTAAGGAATTGAAAGCCATGTGGAGACTGATGGATGAGATGATCGAGAAGGCATTGCCAATCACTGCACGCACATTTATAATATTGATTTGCACTTGTGGAGAGGCTGGCATGGCCAGGAAGGTGGTCGAGAGGTTTATAAAATCCAAAAATTTTATCTACCGGCCTTTCAAGCACTCCTTCAATGCAATTCTCCATTCTCTTCTAACTGTGAATCAGTATAGGTTGGTAGAGTGGGTTCATCAAAAGATGCTGCTCGAGGGGTACTCGCCAGATGTTTTGACCTATAATGTCGTCATGCGTGCTAAATACATGCTAGGAAAGTTGGATCAGTTCCATAGATTGCTTGATGAGATGGGGAAAAATGGGTTTGCTCCTGACCTCCACACATATAATCTCATGCTCCATGTGCTTGGGAAAAGTAATAAACCACTTTCTGCACTAAAACTTTTAAACTATATGAACGATGTAGGCTGCCATCCTAGTGTTCTTCATTTTACCACGTTGATTGATGGGCTTAGTCGTGCTGAGAATGTTGATGCTTGCAAATACTTTTATGATGAGATGGTTAAGAAAGGGTGTGAACCAGATGTAGTATGTTATACTGTGATGATAACTGGCTATGTAATTGCAGGAGAGTTTGATAAGGCACAGGAAATATTTCAAGATATGTTAATCAGCGGGCAACTTCCAAATGTTTTTACATACAATGCTATTATCCATGGGTTTTGCATTACTGGGAAGTTTGATGAGGCATGTTCCATGTTGAAGGATATGAATACAAGGGGCTGCACTCCAAACTTCTCAGTATACAGCAGTTTAGTTGCAAGATTAAGAAATGCAGGAAAGGTTTCTCAAGCAAATGATATAATCAACTATATGGTAGAGAAAGGTCACTATCTTCATTTAGCATCAAGGTTCAAGGGTTACAGAAGACGTTAGCTGAAATTGTATGAATGGCCTTTTGTGAACTGTGGATACCATTCTTTTTAGCTAAATGGTGTTTGCAGGAGTTGAAGCAACAGAGACTATTTACCTCAAACATTTTATGAGGATTAGATCCTCAAGCTTATCTTGTTTCTCTTTTATCTTTAGTATCTTAGGCAGCAAAGAAAGAGAAAACGGTTCCAGTGGTTGTTCTTTTCGGATCATAACTTATCAAGGAAGTACTATTAGGTAGTATTCCAGAAATCAAAGGCATTTTATATTTGTACTTGACAAAATTAACAGAAAGTTTGATTCAGCTAATAAATTAAATTTGTTTCAACTCTTGGTTTGTTGAGCTCCCTAGGTGAGCTCATGGTACTAGTGTATACCTGATAATTCAGGAAGGTCCTATACTAAACTATGTTCTGGCATTGGAAACTTTACAAAGCGTTTTTCCTAGTCAGTTCTTTTCCATTATGTTATTGGCAAGTAAAATCACAATGTGAGAAATTCTGGATGCAGGATATCTTTAGTCATAGTTACAGTCTCATGAAATTCTTTCAGGATGTTAGGTGTTTCAGATCGTCTGAAGGGCTGAATCATCTGCTCTTAGTCTTTTATATCTTGGATTTTGGAATTACCCATTTCATGTCTTATGCTTTGCTCGATATTATGGTGTTTTCATGTTGTCCATTGTTGATTTTCTTTGTTATCTGTTATCTTTGTACATTTAGGTAGGGGTTTTTTTTCTGTTGCTCCTCAGATCATCTGACCTCAAGGTGGTAAATAGCCTACCGAAGCTGTTGGTGGTGCTTCTTCTTGGCAAGCATCATTTTGAAGGATTTATGAAACAATATGTGAAGCTTCCTGTCAGAAAACTGAACAGTTGTCCCGAGATACAGCATCCATGCCCTTCATATCAGCATTGAAATTTGACATTGACATGTATATGAATTAGCCACACATCAGGACTTACCCAAACAGTTTAACAAGTTCTGGAGAATATAGGCATGCTAACTCAAGCAGTTTAACAAGTTCTGGAGAATATATAGACATACTTCTTATTTCTAATATTTAAGTTCTTGTACAGTTATTTTATATTGGTTGGAGTTACTGCTCATGCCAAGTTTTTATACTTTTTGCAGGTTATTGAAGATATACTAGATGTTCTGATATAGTGTCATTAGAGGAGTACTTTTCATACTTTTTGCAGGTTATTGAAGATATACTAGATGTTCTGATATAGTGTCATTAGAGGAGTACTTTTCCTCAGAAACTTATAACACAATTGGGATAATGGAAGGAAGGATATGGCAATTTGAAAGGAGAATAACAGAAAAATCAGGTTGGATAATCCCATGCTTTCGTGTCCTTTCTCTTATTCTGATTGTTACATATTCAATTTTCCTTTTTATTGTTCATTAAACCAAGTTCATTTTACCTAACTTGGAAATAATGCTTTACTGGGGCTTATATCTTTTGTGGATCCAATGATTTCATGAATTGAACAGATACTAACTGAGATGGTTGAATCTTTGCTGCATGTTCTTGTTTCTCTACCCTATTTATTCATAGTTGAGAAACATAGTGAAAACACTTGCATTTTAGTTATGTAGCCTTCATATATGATGCTTGTTTCATGTTATATATATAATATTTTTCTGACATATCAAGTTATTTATGTTTGGTTGATTCTCATAATCTTCTGCATCTAGGATATCTATGATCTTCTCAATAGGTGCTGAACTGTTGATCCTTTATGAGGCCACACAACGTGCCTAAAGTGGTAGAAAAAAAAAATATTGGAAAAAAAATTCAGACAAGCTTTTGTTACTTCTAAAATGCAGAAAAAATACAGAAAAAGAGCTGATTCAGCTGGAACTATCATAATAAAAGTAATTTCATTAGTGTTTGGGGCCTGTGAGCTTTTTCATCCCATGCACTGAGTCACATCAAAGATAAGGGCAACTTTCTGTTCTCATTTCTTTCTGTTTATGATTGGCATTTTCAATCATGACATTAGTTATGACTTATATGTGATGATCTGCTAAAGTTTGAACACGGCAGCAATTATATGTTCACTAATTCAGCCCATAATTTTTGAAGGGTTTGTGTTATTTTATCATAAGCAAAATCTTCAATTATGCATACAAAACATAATTTGCATCAGCAATACTTTTCTCCTATTAGCACTGCATGACAAAGGGAATGCCACTGATGATGTAGCCCATTGAGTTTAGCTGTATATAGGGGCTACGAATAAGTTGGCTTTATTTCCTTTAAGTTCTGTCTCTTATTTTATTCCTTTGAGCATGATGAGTTCATGGAAAGATTTTTTGTCACTTCCTGTTTATATCTATGAAAAAGAATCAAATTCTTTATCATGTGAGATCAGATTATAAATTTTTCCTTGAGCTTACTCTGAGACTAATTCCTTTGCACACCTTATCACAGATAATATGTGAAGAATTTTTCTTTCTAGAATTACCAGAGTAAACCTAGAAGCTTCGTCATATTTCTCATCAGAACCTATAGATATATATGGAATATTTGTATCTCTTTATTCAACTGCATATGAAAAATACAAATATGTTCCTAAATGCAACCAAAGATCTAAGCATAATCTCGTAAAACTAAATCCAACACAAAATGGCTTAATCATAGGCCAATAAAATCCAAGTTATAAGGCCCTAACCTTTGTGAGCCCACCCATAAGGCCCAAGTTTATTGTACTCCCATATAACACAATCCGACCAATAAACATAAAGCTTAAAACATATAATTGGACGCTCTAACCAAAGATCTAAGCATAATCTCGTAAAACTAAATCCAACACAAAATGGCTTAATCATAGGCCAATAAAATCCAAGTTATAAGGCCCTAACCTTTGTGAGCCCACCCATAAGGCTCAAGTTTATTGTACTCTCATATAACCCAATCCGACCAATAAACATAAAGCTTAAAACATATAATTGGCCCATGCAGATTTCGAACCTGCGACCTTCGCGTTATTAGCACGACGCTCTAACCAACTAAGCTAATAGGCCTTATTAAAATAATTAAATCCTATATTTTAGGATTCCTTTCTTGCATGTAGAATTCATTTTATATTTGGATTTCTTGATCGTCTTTAAGAATTAAAAAATACTTCAAACTTCAACAGTAGCGTAGAACTCAAATGCTTGTCTATCTTATTTGTAGAATTCTGGAATTACCCTTACTAGTATTGACATAATTTTGAGCATGGATCGAGTGATGATATGGTCTTTTTAAACTAATATCAAACAGCTGGTAAACGATCTATGGATCAGAAAGGAAGGCATAATAGTTCTGGATGAAAAGAAATCATGTGATGTCTAATCCTGGAACTCTAAACGGAACACATTTGCCTTGTATGGAGACTTGCTTGATCACTGAGAATGCATCACCTAGTCTTGGATGCTATATATGTGTGTGTCTTCAATAGCTCCACTGGTGGCCAAGAAACACACACACACACACGTATAGCATCGAAGACTTGGTGATCAAGAGATGCCTCATTCTCAAGGACCTGTGTTCTTGAGACATTGGTGGTACCATAAAATATTTGTTGTGTGAAAACTTGACTAGAATTTTAGAATTAAAAAAAAATATACTTAGCATACGGCTGAAAATTTTTGTATTTCTGTTATATGAATAAAGGTCCATTTACAACTTTCTCATGGCAAATAGTTTATAATTTTAAAAGAAATCTTATGCATGAAGTGTTTTCTCTTGATTCTGATATTGTTTATGGGTGATTATGTTGTTTGTCATGCCATTGGGGTGCATCCCAAATGCTGTGGTAGACACAGGGACCCTTTCCTTGTCAGAATGTATCATATGTATTTATGGATCATTTAGTTATTCCTCTTAATTCTGATATTGTTTAGAGGTGATAGTGTTGTTTGTCATGCGATTGATGTGCCTCCCAAATTCTGTGGTAGACACAAGGAGGACCCTTTCCTTGTCATAGTGTATCATATGTATTTATGAATCATTTAGTTTTTCTATTTGGGGAGGCTAAATCAGGAAATTAGGTGTTCATGTGTTGGCATCATAAGCAATTGCCTGGGTGCCTAGGCTATAGTAGTGTCCCTAAAAAGGTTTAGGATTAATCCATTTATATAATCCTACCTATTTTTATTTTGTAAATATGTACATTCCTGAAAAATATTACTAGATTTATTGCAGCTACATCCTACAGTCATTTGCTCTAATCACAGTTTATTTGTTTCTGTACATTTGTTTATTTGACTTGTGTTTTGAAATTTTGTTGTCCGTGCATTGCACAGTCATTTAGGTGAAAGGAATGTGCTTAATCTTTTAATAGTTTTTTGAATTCGGTGACTGCCATGGGAAATTAATTGAACAATTATTTCGAACATTATTTCTTGAGAATATCTATAGCTATCTCTGCCACATTATCTATGATTATAATTGGTTTTCTGTTCCGTAAAACCTGCCACAGTATCGTGTGAGGGCCATCTGATGAGCATCAGATTCTGCGTGGAGACAGATCGTCCATGATGTAATAAAAGAAATCTGGAGATTGTTGGTGTCGTTGGCGAGAATGGCATCCTTTGTTGCGAGCTGGGGGGAAACCACATCTTTGCTACGTTGCTCTGTTGCAAGCTGGGCGATGATCTGGAGATCGCCGGTGTCTGTCATTGATGAGAAATAGGGAAGCAACGTTTCTGCTACAGTACCCTACTGCAAGCTTGGCGATGATCTGGAGATCGTCGGTGTCTGTCATTGATGAGAAATAGGGAGGCAACGTTTCTGCTACAGTACCCTACTGCTAGCTGGGCGGTGCCATTTCCAGCCTTGCGTCGATCTCGAGGAGAGTTTGCATGCTGACGGTGTGGACGGCGAGCACACACATTAGCGAGGTTGCAGAGAGATCATTCTTCGAGAACAGAGGTAGAGGAAAACACAGCACTATCTAGCCTTGCGTCGATCTCGACGAGAGTTCGCATGTCCTCGGTGTGGACAGCGAGCACCGTCCAAATAGCAATAATTTGAAGTCCTTTTTTTACATTACATTATTTCGAAAACCTAAGGGTCACTTTTTACCTGAGTACTTATTTCCTCAACGATGTGTTCCTTATGGTCAAAGGGTGAATGAGATGTAAAGATCTTTAAAAAGTCAAAAATAAAATATACTTAAATCATATATATGTATATGTATATGTATATGTATATTTCATTATACTATTTGAGAAACCTAAGGACTTGATTGTATGGATGTGTAAAATATAAGATTTTTAATCTTTGCAGGATTGTTCTTGTAACGTAAAGAACTGGATTAGCTTTCTATTACAAGGATGTTAACCTTATCATATTCACGGGAGTAGAATAAATTATAAAATATGATTTGTTTTTATTATTCTAGTTGATGGGTATAATTGTTATGTAGGTTTATTTACTTGCAAAATAAATATATCTATAAAGCTTATAGATTTAAGGTATATATATATTGATAGAATTGGATATATGTTCTAAAAATTAAAAAAATATATTTTTATCAAAAGCTAAATATAGGTTTGCTATCTAATTAAGAAACAATTAGGAAAGTTAAATGTCACTAAGATGATGTTAAGATTGATGACTCTTCCCTAGTACCTTAATTTTAAGTCGAATTAGACAAATATAAGTTTAACTTATTACAAAATAGGAATTTTATATATTGTGTGCATTTATAATATATGTTTGAAAGTATATTGTGCATTAATGTACACATTACATAAGCATGAAAATATATAAGTTATAATGAAAATATATTGCATACATGTATAAGTGTAATGACGTGCGATATGAAGATATACATATTTGTGATGACATGCAGTGTGGGTATATATATATATATATATATATATATATATATACATACACATATGCACATATACACATATATATACATATACACATATACACATATATACATATATACACATATATACACATACATACCTTTTCGCTATACTCTTAGGGGTAGTAAACTAAAATGTGACATTCTATCTTAGTCATATACGTAAGGTATATGTATACATGAAGCTAGAATAGAGTATTACAAAAGTGGAGGAGAAAGACACGATACGGACCACAGGATCAATGACATGCATGGATTCGGACAATTGCCACCATGGAACAGTTTTCATGGCGGATCATCGCTTCATGTTTGCCGTCAAAGATAGGTGGATGGCATGGTGTTATTGTTTAGACACATGGAGATATAAAAAAAACTCTTTTGTAAAGCAGAGTATTATTGCTGCATTTAGATAAATTTAGAACTAAATATTTTGGATCAATAATTTAGGTTTAATAGTTAATAGATTAACTATTACATGAAACGGATTACCTTCTCCAATTATGTCCAATTTTGGATCAACCATAGGTCCAAAACCCTTGTGCTAAACATTAGTCCAAAATCATGCATAAAGTCAATTCCAATATGCATCATGCACCACAATTTTGACTCTGATAAATATCCATTTGGTATACTTCACAACTTGGATTATTGTGAGCAGCCAACACAATCAAATAATATACATATAAAATAATAATGACCAAACTTCAATCAACATATGCACATATACACATATATATACATATACACATATACACATATATACATATATACACATATATACACATACATATATACAGTATTGAAGTATAGTATTGAAGTGTATGAATATTTTATAATATATGATGTACATATATATTATGATGTATGATATAGAAATATATACATTTGTTATGATATAAGATATGAGTGTATGGATATGTTATGACATGTGATACATGTACATGTTACAATATGTAGTGTAACAGTGCATGTTTAAACTATGATGTACGGTGTTAAAATACATATTATAATATATGGTGTGAGAATATATATATATATATATGGGGTGAAGAAATTTGTGGATATGATATACTTTCTATTCTTTCACATATGCATTTTTAGTTGTATTGTTATTCTTGCTAAAGAAGTCATAAGATAATGTATTTACCACTAAATATTTTATACATACGATTTCAAAATATTACATGTATGCTTACCTAAATAAAGCTATAAAAGAATATACTTATGTAAATCTTATTTTGTAGGTAGGGACACTAGTTACCCAACCAAGTGACGAGTAGGGAAGTAAGGAGAGAGGAGCCTATCATAAATCTTTTTGTATATATAAATTTTAGATATGATATGTATTTGTGTTTATATTTTGGCTAGATGTTTAGAGCTATATACAGGTGTCAAATATCATTATGTATAAGAAATCTTATCATTTTGTTTAGCAAATTAGTATATTTTAAAATTACCCATCTTTTCGTTATACTCTTAGCAATAGTAAACTAAAATGTGACATTCTTAAGGTATATGTATACATGAAGCTAGAATAGAGTATTACAAAAGTGGAGGAGAAAGACACGATACGGACCACAGGATCAATGACATGCATGGATTCGGACAATTGCCACCATGGAACAGTTTTCATGGCGGATCATCCCTTCATGTTTGCCATCAGAGATGAGGTGGATGGCATGGTGTGTTATTGTTTAGACACATGGAGATATAAAAAAAACTCTTTTGTAAAGCAGAGTATTATTGCTGCATTTAGATAAATTTAGAACTAAATATTTTGGATCAATAATTTAGGTTTAATAGTTAATAGATTAACTATCACATGAAACGGATTACCTTCTCCAATTATGTCCAATTTTGGATCAACCATAGGTCCAAAACCCTTGTGCTAAACATTAGTCCAAAATCATGCATAAAGTCAATTCCAATATGCATCATGCACCACAATTTTGACTCTGATAAATATCCATTTGGTATACTTCACAGCTTGGATTATTGTGAGCAGCCAACACAATCAAATAATATACATATAAAATAATAATGACCAAACTTCAATCAGCAACAAAAAAACACAAGAGAAAGAGAGTTCTCGGAGGACAGGGTAGGGTTTACGTAAAGCCTGACCGATCTCATCACATCAGTGCCCACGAGTTGGTTCTTCACCTCACAGAAGGTCCGAGGTGGAGAGAAGGGCAGGCATGCACGCAAAAGGTTCTCATAGAGCTCGCCCTTTGACAATGTCGATGCTCATCTCACTGGGGTCTGTTGCTTGCAGCTCCACCTGGATCCCATCGAGCTCCCTCTTGAACCTGTCCTTGGAGCTTGCATACAGCATCTTGCTTCTCACCCTTGCGGCATCAGGTGACCTGTGCAGGAAGAACACTGCCAAAGTAGGAGCAGATGCACTTGTTTCTTCCTAGGAGTTCCAGGGAAGTGAAGGGTATGATGAACAATCTCTCTCTCTCTCTCTCTCTCTCTCTCTCTCTCTCTCTCTCTCTCTCTCTCGCTCGCTCGCTCTAAGATAGAAAAGCTTGTTACCACCAATGACTCTAGAAGTCATTTTCCACTTCCAAGGAATTCTAGGAGAAGTTCTTTCGAAGACAATCCACTCAACATATTAACATGGTGCAAATAATTTAGCAAGTCTCATGATCAAGAGAACATAAAACTTGTCTGATGAATCTTCTCTCAAGCAAAAACTAGAAAGCTAATCCAACCAGTGTTAACATAATGTTGCTACAGAAACTTTACTAGATGGAGTTATAGACCATTATAACTATTAAGGATTTTAGCTCCATAAACTCTATATTAATGGGTGTCCAATTAATTGATGTGTGCTTTTTATGATTTTTAGTTAGTAATTTTTTGTAATGCTTTGATTCAATTATTTTATATTATAATGTTTTGAGCCCTTTTTTTTTATTTCTTACAAATGGATTTTGGTTTCTAATCATCAACCTTTTGATAAGTCACAATAATAATTCATATAGTTTCCTTCCTTCCTATTTCCGGAACCGATCTAAATGGCACAAACCACACTATCTTGGCTCCATTAGAACGAGGCGATGAGAACTTTGAAGTGGTAGGTTGTGTTGGGTAATCTTACCAAGCGATGAAGAAGATCTTGCTCTTCTGGCAATTCTCGTCGGTGACGAAGTCGAAGTCGTAGACGGCGTAGCGGCATTCGTTGGCCGGCAGGGACTCGGTGAAGTCGTCGTAGCTCTCGTCGGGCTGGCCGAGCTTCTCCACCATCACCTGCTGTATCCTCTCGTCGATCTTGAAGACGATGAACCGGAAGTTCCTCTTGGCCTTCAGCTCCAAGAACATGAGCTTGCACTCGTCGCTCACCGCCATTCCCGACGCCGCGTTCGCCTTGGCGAAGTGCACATGCAACACAGACGATTCGCCGTCGTTAGAGAATGGATCGAATGCTCTCCGTTATCCATTCTGAGGAGAGCAGTGAATGAGAAAGAACGAGCTCACCATGGTTTCTCTCCAACGAGGGGCGAGATGGGCAACGAAGGTTGAGGAAGATGGGAAAAGAAACGATGAGGGGGAGAGGAAGGAGGAGGACGTGATGCTTGTGAGGAGGAGGAGGAGGAGGAGGAGGAGGAGGGGAGAATACGATGGTGGAGGAAATGGCGGGAGCAGCGGCTCGAGGGGACGTCCTCAATGCGTGTGCATGGCGCCACGTCATGTTCCGGCTCTCGGCGTTTGACTCGGTAATCCATCGTGCGGATGTTGGGATCCAAAACAACACACCCATTTTGGGGTCGATGTGGGTTGCAATTTCGAGGCTTTTTTCGTTTTTTCTTTTTGTTTTGGTCTTCTTATTTTCTATTTGTGTTTAATTTGGGATTGAAATTTGGGTTTTTTTCGATAATAATAATAGTCTTGAAATCTGGACTTTTGTAGGCCTTCTGACTTTGTTTTTTTTTTTCTCCTACTATTTCTTACATTTCTTTTTTTTTTTTGGTTTCTTGATCTGTTATTTATATTGTTTTTTATTTTTTTAAGAGTATGTGTTGAAGGTTAATTATAATTGTAGAATCTAATAATAATTTATTAAAATATTTACTAACTAAGTTGATTAATATATTAAAAAATTTTATTTAATGATAAATTTTTACAAAGTTACAGTCAAACTCATAATGCTGAATTGATAAATATTTTAGATATAAAAAATTCATAACATGATCCATACAATCGTTTAGTCCATTAGACTTTGTTATTTCTTTTCTTTTCTTTTTGATTTGTTCAATCATGCAGAGAGTCACTAAAAAAAAAAATTGAGCCAGTAATAGACCAAGAAAAACATGAAAAGAATTATTACCAGGAAAAGAGAAGCATAATGTGTGAATTACATTTTGATGTTCTAATAAAAACATACATTTCACTGGAGTCTCCATGGTATGATGATATTTATCCAATGCAATAAAAAGCAATTCCTAATGATCTTTTACACCACTCGCATCATTAAATGCTGCAATTGCTCACTTGGATTTTATACTGTGTGCATTTAGATTCCCAATCTATCCTTTCATTTCCAATCAAATGGGTAGGAATGATGCTCATGCTATATATCCTGCAAAAGAAACTTCAAGATGAACTTGAAGCATATTACATCATAAAGACCTCAGGATTGGCCAAAATAATTCTCATTTCTAACTACAAATGCGCTACTGAAGGATCTCGATAACTAACTGTAACATCAAAGCAATCCAACACCAGTGAAGGGTATGGATCTGAGATTTAAAATTCAGGTAAAGTAAAGAAACACTAAATCCAGAAGCTTGTGTGAGCAAAATGACCAACAATCAAAGCAAACTAAGAATGTAGGAGAATGCATTAGGAGCACAAAAGAGGATCCTACTAACCATAACATGGAACAACAAATTTTACAAAGTACAGCTTCATGGGCACCTGAAAGGAGGAAAAGCAGAATTCAGCCAGCTGGATAGAAATGTGCTACCCATTTCATCATCTATAACGAGTTTGGAAATTTTATATACCACTGCTGCAGCTTGAAACAAATCTGGTCATACAACACACAAAGATTCAGATGAAAAAAATACATACTGAAGTATGAATAATAGTTTAAAAAGAAACATAGATTTGCCACTGGATATACAGTTGAACAAAACCTGTCACAGACAAATTATCCTCAGTTTAGTTCATATGAGAAAGTGGAGCAGTCTAATTAAACATGGCTTCTGCCAGGCTGCCACTGCCAATAATAGTTAGCAGTTCATATCTGTTCCGACGGTAAGTGGCAACAACGGCCCAAGTTGACCCGTCCATGGAATATGTGTGCAAAAAAACTAGAAGGAAGCAACCTTTTCCAACATATTTTCCAGAGACAGTTTCACTTGGGGAGGAACCAGAAGATAGCATACCGCCTTCCAACTAAGCCATTTGCACTCCTCTTTAGAAGGGTGACCCTTAAGAAACCTGTAAGCACTGCTGGTAGTAATTTCTCCTCTAGGTCACGGTCCGTATCCACCTATTATAGGGTAGCAATTGATATCTGTTAATGAATTGCTAAATGCATCATTTTGCGTGCATCTATAAGTACATGAGAGCGAGAACTATCTTCTAACTCAGGTTGGACATTGCTCATAATGTTCATAATTAAAAGGTTTTGCTGATTATGCTTAATAAGACCAAAGAACTGCAGCATAAAAAAATGTTAAAATCCTATAAATAAGGGGCTCTACGTTCTCACTTAAAGAACTTGCTGCAAGACTAGTAAAAGCACAATGCAGAAATTTTCAGAAAGATCTTGTCAATCATGTATCATGAAATAGCATGGATGTCTTAGAATATTGTCATGCTAATTTTACTGACAACCAGAGTAA
This sequence comes from Musa itinerans, assembly GCA_001649415.1. Classification (NCBI taxonomy): domain Eukaryota; kingdom Viridiplantae; phylum Streptophyta; class Magnoliopsida; order Zingiberales; family Musaceae; genus Musa; species Musa itinerans. Next base: position 753,291 of record LVTN01000038.1, read on the forward strand.
AGTTACAGCAGTGCACTAATAATTCCAAGAACAGCACACAGTGGTGGTACCAATTACCCAACCAAACTTCCATGTTTTTTTAAGTTAAATCTCCTAGTTACTATTTTAAATTTTATATAATTATATTCAATACTTACTCCATTCACCTCTCTTTGGCCAAATCTCCCCTCAGTTAAAACAAAAAAGAAGAGGCCACAAGATAAACTAATAATTACACTTGGATCTACAAATGATAATAGTTAGCCACCTTTCATGTGCTTTTCACTGTTTGCACTGCAACTTCATTCCTTTAATCTTTTGTTATGCTTATTTCCAATAACTCAATATGTTGTGGAAGGTGCCTTTTATGTACTTTTCGCTGTTTGCACCACAACTTTATTTCTTTTATCTTCTTTATTCTTTCTTCAACTACTTGTTGCCAAAAATCCTTAATATGTTACAGAAGGTGCTGGTGTCTTTTTCCTACTATTTGTTCCTTCATCTCTGAGAAAGAGAGCCAAAAAGCTATATTAACTTATGTAGTAATGTCTAGAACTATAAATCTAATGCAATTGCAACAGCTAAATTATGTTACCTGAACAACAAAGGGATGTGCTTGGTCATTAGAAAATTAAGGCAGTGCGCCAGTAGAATCTTGCCAGAACTTTCATTAAGGTTTGCCACAATCCACTCCCCATTGGCTCTAAAATACATCATAATCAATCAGTAATTGTCTATTGATCCTACTGTGTATCAAAACTTTACCTCAACCGCTATAAATGTTTGGCTATTAACCACTATAAACTGTAGTCTATTAACCTCAAACAGTATAATGTTTAATAAAGCTCAAAACAGTGTTTCTGTCAAGATTATAGTAGTTTCACAACTCTCTTATAAGTTATAAAAGTCCATAAATAGAATTCCATTTACCAAACAACATCATCTTCCGAGCTCTAAAATGTTCTTTCCATGCAAATAAGAAGTATCCCCTTTCTCTATGATTTAAGTATAGTATCAAACTAGTTATAAGTATAGTATCAAACTAGATACAAAAGTCAGCTTATTTGATTGAGGAATCTCTTTGTTGGCAAATCATGACAATGGCAACGGTGATTAAAAAAATAAATCTTAGCCTACAAACAAATCTGCTCAAACAAAGCTGCAAGTATCTTTATCCAAGCATAGGGCATCACTGTCAGAAGTATGCTAACTGAAAGGAGAAGAATTGAAAGAACAGAATGAGCTAGTCTTGATAAAAAAGCAAATGTCTCACCAGAAAATGAAAAAAAGGCAATAAGAAACCATAAGCTACTATGTACTAAGTGTGATGTCGCCAACTTCTAACTAAACGAACACATCAAATAATATATAAGGGTTCATTATGAAAAACCCGGACATCAAATGCATCCCAAACAAAGGTTGAACTCAAATGCATTCTATTAAAGCAAAAATATTGTCATCTATATAATATATAGCTTGCGGAATACTCATTAGGCATCCTTCAACTCCTTTGTCGCCTTTTCTTCTTTATCTTTTTGATAACATGCTTTATGAAAGATTTGTTATCCCAACTGGACTTGACAAGCCTTTGGTACCGACGTATCACTCTCCTTGAAGTCAAGGTTCCTTGCTTCTTTTTATGCCTCGATGGTAGAGGCGGTGAAGGTAGAACAGGTGCATCAGGAGACACAGCTGGAAACTCCAGTGACACCCGTTGTGACCAACTCCTGTTCAAGTCATTATATCCATCCATCCTCCTCATTAGTGCCTACCGAGCCAAGATATTCTTTTGTTAGTAATAGGTTTGTCTCTCAGTAATTAAACTAACTACAAACACAATACTGACCGACACCCTTGCCTCCATAACTGATAGTCTTGTCATCATATTGTCTACTAAATAATGCACGGAGTGTTCAAGGACTTCCAACCGTCGTGAAAGGTTGTGAACCTGCATCCATGAGGATAGGACAATTAATCAAAGTTCATAGATCACACATAGAATACAAAGAAAACCTAACGTAGCTAATATGCTGTACCAGCACACCAGAAACAGAATCTTCACTCTGTTGTGTGGGTTCCCCCAGCTGTGAGTTTGCATTAGTATTCGCCATACCAGCCTGTTATTGGAAAAAGATTGAATCAAATTGCAAAGAGGCATGGATAAACCAAAGGGATAGTAAAACTCAATTGATTGTATTTTCTACCTAGACCACTGAACTCGAAGTTTTCAGTTGATGCTTGTGATGTCATATATGTTAGATTAAAAAAGTCTAGTACTCTTCAATGAATAAGAACACAAATAACAATTACAAAACTTATGAAAAACCTAAACACTTTAATATTTCATAAACGTTAAGTGAGTTTGTGTAGCCTGGATGAGGTACTGACTACAAAACCAATAAAGATGTCATCGTAGTGAGGATTAAGGAGTACAGAAAAAAGCATTAGACAAGAAAAAGCTAATAGAAAACAAGACGATAACTGGCAATGTCCCACAAGATAATTCTGATGCCAAAAGATTACCAAACAATAACCAAAATATTATTTTGTTAGAATCAACTAACATCTAATTACAAGGTCTCTTCAGGTGCCATATATGCTATGTATTACAGTACCTTTGGTTTCTATTTCCGCACAAAATTACATTCCAAAAAGGCAAATCGGTGATTTCTTGAGAAAGCAAACATTAAGGTTGCACATACAGATGGAAGGCAAAAAAAAAATCACCATTAAGACCTTTTAGTAAAGAAAAATAACTATATTTATGAACAGTACTAAGAACAAAATGCATCGAAGAGGCACCACGCGCTTCTGCAACGAATATAAGCCATAATCCAATCTTGAGGGGTTTCTGATCCACCGACACAGTCGTTCTACAACTATTGAGGACCAAGAAAAATGCCCTAAGAAGCGGTAGCGCAAAAGCGAAAATGCCCTAAGGAATGACTGAAGAAACGTTCGCTTTGTATCCAACCAGCGTTTCAATCCCACAACACGAAGAGATTGTTGTGGACGTGTACCCAACGACGAAGTCCCGTTGCAGATTAAAAACCCTGATGTAGATCAAGCACGCCCTCTGACGAGCACGCAAACACTGCGAGGAGGAGAAGAACGGGAGAAGAGATGACGTACCTTGTGGCAAAGAAACGAGACTGCGCTTGGAGTGCTTTCTCTGCGCTGATCGCCTCAAGAGGACGGTAGGGTGAGATCTCTTTGTCCTTTCTTCTTCTTTCTTTCGGATTTGATTCGAGGGAAAAGATTGCAGGAGAACTTTTGGCCGACGCCGCGCCCTGGCTGACTGATTTATAGTGTCGTCCCCAAGAAGTCGCCCCCGCGCAGGACATGGTGTGGGTCCCGCACACGAGTCACCGGTGGTGGCCACTAGCGGCCAGTAGCGACGTGGCCGCCGAAAGAGTGAACGACTGGACAAAATTTTATTTATATATATATTATATGTATATGTATATGTATATGTATATGTATATGTATATGTATATGTATATGTATATGTATATGTATATGTATATGTATATGTATATGTATATGTATATGTATATGTATATATATATGCATTAACGTTAGTAATTGTTTTATTTATTCCTCTGAATTTAAATTTATTTTTTATATAATATCCGAGAATAATTGGACTGATTTTTTATGTTCGAAAAATATCTGATAATTTTGTATAATTATTCTCAGAAATTAACTCTTACTTATTTCTGATTACCAAGCTGATGGATAAGAGGTTAGAAAAATACTCTATTCAACTCTGAGTTACCTAAATACTAATTTGGGTATTGGATGAGTCCTTATCTAATAATATCTTGATATAATTTTAAATAATCTATTTATTTTTAAATTCTTGATGTCTCGAATAATTAGAATATATATATAATATAAAACTTAAATTTTGAGAAACTAAATTGAATTAATTTTTTTTTTGTTTCTTTAAATCAATTTAATAATGAGCTGATGTGGAGAATTTTATATATTTAACTATGATTAGTAATGATTTTGGATATCGGTGTTATTAGATCTAAATATTTAAAGAGATATGTATACATTTTGGAGGGATATATGTTTATTATATTACAATATAAAAGGGTATATTCTATTTCTCCCTTTCACCGCTTCTTCAATAACAAACATGGAGGGGTTTTCTTTGTAAAAATCGAAGACACATGTTAATTATAAATTACATTATATAGTTAGACCTTCATAATATCTTAGTCTATAAATTTTAAAAATTTACATTAAAATTTCTATAGTTATGAAAATAAAAAATTTAAATCTATTTACCTTAATGTCATTGGTTTTACCGATAAAGACAAAAAATAATAAGTAAAAAGATAATTTCGACGTTTTAGTTGATGATTATGGACAATATCGATAGTGGCGAATGGTGACGTCATTGGGGTTGTATGTGACTATCGTGAATGAGAAAAGTGATAGCAAGAAATGAGAGTCACTCTACATCTATGTTAATGTTGACATAATTATCCAACGGTCCTTTTGTCGCTTTGCATATACATCAACGTCAACATAGTTATTGAGCAGTGAAAGAACCGCTCAACATTTATATCAGCGTCGACGTAGATATAAAGCAACGCCACTTAACAATTATGTCGATGTCAATACAGTGAGTGACCATTTTCGTTACTTAGCATATGTGTCAACATTGACGCAGTTGCTAAGCAACAAACAGTCGTCAAAGGAAATGTTAAGTAGCCTTTTCGTCGCTTGGTAATTACATAGTTGTTGATACAAATGTAAAATGATAAAAGGACTGTTAGGTTAAACAATTATTTTATCGTTCTACGTGTCGATATCGACGTAATTGATTATCGATTATCATCAATAAAAATATAAAAGTTATTTTTTATTTTTATATTTTTATCGATAAAATCGATGATGTCATATAAACGAACCTAAATATTTATTTTTAATTAGCTCTCGGAGACAAGCTGCCGAAGAAGACAACGCAACGTGGCCTCTGGCACCCCGTTTCCTACCTTGACAGCGTCCGCCCTTCCCACTCACGGAGGCGGCCATGCTCTGTTCCCCTCTAAGCGTCTTCTTTCGCCTCGTCACCCGCAGAAGCACCGGCATTTCCGTCTCCCTCCGTCTCGCCAAACCTCTATCGTCCTTCTCCACGAAGCCATTGCTAGCCCCTGCAGCAATCCCGTCTTTCGGTCCTCGGGATCTCCGGTAGGCCCGCTTCCCCTGCTCCGTCGCGCAGCCCTCGCGGGCGTTGCCTCTCAACCGTAGATACGCCTCTGAGATGGCCTCCATCGAGTGCGCCGCGTCCATCCGTGAATTCACCGTCAAGGTTGGTCTCACCGATTTGTTGCTTGGTCTCGAGGGCCCTTTCGATGTTGGGTCCCCCAAAGATCGAATTTTGGTGCGCGATTGGTTGTTTACATTGGTTGGTTCTTCTAAAGAAGAGATTTTGGTACTAAATCCGATGTTCTTTGTTTATATGATTCAAGATTTGTCATTTTTTGCAAATAAAGGTGCATTCAATGATTGTCTTTGTTGATTCGTTTCACACAATTTTGTTGGTGCTTGTGTGATAGGGAGGATACAGTCAATCATTCACCATCCGACCTATGTCCTTCAAGTGACGAAGACCGGAAGAAAAATACAAATGCTACCCCTCATCGGGTCCAAAGCTATATGTTGTCTCCACCCTTATCGGGGACAAAAAGTAGTTATTAGAGATGGTTAAATGCTGCTCTCTCGAATAATATTTCATGAAATATTATATTCATTCACTACCAGGTATAAGAGCTAACTTTCAATACAGTGAGGGACTGTATTGGGGCTCGGGACTAGGTCGGACGGACGGTATTAGAGATGGTTCCAATATTTTATTCATTCACTATCTTGCGTTATTAATTTGGACGTTGGAGGGACTGGGTCGGGAAACTTGTTTTGATCTCAATCTTCGTGGTGCCTTGAGGGCTCAGCGTTTTCATCTCAACCGTGTACCATCCTGCGCACACAGGTATAGATTACGTCGGGCTGATTAGGAGGCGTTTTCATCTCAACCGCGTACCATCCTGCGCACAGGTATAGATTACGTCGGGCTGATTAGGACATCAATGATATTTTCCTATAACATTACATTTACATTATTCTTTCATGAGAAATTATGGTCGTTGAAGCATTATTTCATATGATTGGGATACAAGTGATGTCAGATCTGTTGAATTTACTTTTTTTTCCTCCCTAAAAAGGAGGAAAAGAATACATGTTTGATTTCAATTGTTTGCTGAAATCTGATTTCCATTTCAGGATGCCAAGGGAAATGGCATTGATCTCAGCACTTACAAGGGGAAGGTTTTGCAGATCGTTAATGTAGCATCCCAATATGGTAATTATACAGATCCATTATAGTCCTCATGTTGTTCAAGGGTTTGTCTCTTTTGTATACCATGTCAGTGATTCACTTGTGCTGTTGTTCATGCCAACTTTTGTGTGTCTGATTTGTATTGTTGTAGTTCTACTGCTCTTAGTTTAGCCATTATCTAAATCTCTATATTTTTTGTGCCAGTGAATTGACCAACTCAAATTACATGGAGCTGAGTCAGCTGCATGAGAAGTACAAGGGCAATGGTATGTGTTTGTCACTTGATTTTACCTGAATATTATTTGATATGGATCATTTCTTGCTGTATTAGAATACGATGTCGTCACTTTTGATGATCTGCACCACATTGAGCCTCTTCTTGTGTGTGTGTGTGTGTGTGTGTGCATACATATGTATGTATATATACATACACATGTTGGATCAAAGAGTTTAGCTGTTCTTGGTTATAGAATGTCAAACCGTCCATGACATGAATTAGGACAAAGACATGTATATCAAACTTGTGAGGTCGGCTTCGAGGAAACAAAGTGAAAAGTTATTGTCATCTCCCAGAAACCTTGCAACAAATGTTAAGGAAGCATATAACTAAGTAGAAAACTGAACATGTACAAGAAACCGATTCAAAACCATCTTTGGGTCTAATTTACTCGATGCTCAATGGCAAACTTGTGCAGCCTCCAAGGAATTAGATAAATTAGCTCAAGAAATCACCCCATCATTCAATGATGGAGCTGCAAACTGGTTGGTTGATTGGCATGACAGGGATCGGCCGCTGAGCAACACACTCAATCGATATTACATACACCTAATATGGACACTTATTGGACCTTCTTGGATATGAGCTTGATAGCTTAAACTCCAATCAAATAGGTCTACATAAATAAATGAATGGATAACTATTGTTCATGTTTCTAAGTTGCTTGATGTTTTCTTCCAATATCCAAATTTTGCATGTTGTTTAAGATGAGACTAGTGTAAAAGGATTTGTATGTCAAAGACAGATCCTTATCTTCATTTGTGGAATGAAGAAACATGATCGTCTGAAAGTATAATCAGTTTGTAATATGATCATCAGAATTTTTTGTTATGTTTCAGATTTCGAAATTCTGGCCTTCCCATGCATTCAGTTTGGAGGGCCAGGAACCAGGAAGCAATGAGGAGATCGTTGAATTCGCCTGCACTCATTTTAAAGCCGAGTACCCAATCTTCGACGACGTAATGTTTGTTCATGTGTTTGTATTGTTCTATTCATTCTGGATGTAATTTGTTACATCCAAGCTTCTCCCATAAGTATAGTTTTCTTGTTACATTGGATATAGTGCATGAATTATTACAGAACAATATCATCAGTGGAAGACACCACTAATCTCATTTGTTTCAAATCTCATTTGTTTCAGTCAGGCTAAATGCTTTGGTTAATGTTCCCACAAATGTTGATCCGTGTGACATGAAACTGAAGTCTTGTTTCTGATTCAGGTTAATGTAAATGGTGACAATGCTGCGCCTATTTACAAGTTCCTGATATCCAACAAAGGTGGCATCCTCGATGATCGCATCAAGTGGAACTTCGCCAAGTTCTTGATCGACAAAGATGGTCATGTGGTGATGTCACAGACAAAATTGTAAACGGGGTGTTCGATGTAATGCTTATGTATGTCCATGTCTTTCGGTTTTGTTTATGCTTTGTACAGCATATAAATGGTTGGCAATAGGCTTAGCAGTTCCATTTTCTTTGGTTTTGGTGGTTGCCCTAAACTTGTGAACAAAGATTGTGTCATGTGGACACTTGTGAGGATTTTGGTATGTAGTGGATCATTTTGGACCCTTTGTTGTACGACCGTTTAGAGCTTGCAAAGTATATTTATAATTTGTATTGGTTATGAAGTATTTACTGAAATAATTGTTTATGGATCTTGAGTGAAACGTTTTTTCTAATCCGTTTTCTCTTTTGTAGGTCCTAAGGGACCGTAAAAAATTTCGGAGAGGCTAACATTTGTAAATGGACATGTAAGGGTATCATACGACTTAGGCAAAATCAACTAAATGCATGTCAATGTGATGGATCACTATGCTCTAACCACAGGCCTCTCAGCATTAAGGTAAAACCAGGCACAATACAATCCCTTTGCTCAATTCTACTAAGAGACTAACATTTGCAAACGGACAAGCAAGGGTATCACACGACTTAGGCAAAATCAATTAAGTGCATGTCAATGCGGTGGACCGCTATGCTCTAACCACAGGCCCCTCAGCATTAAGGTAAAACCAAGCACAATACAATCCCTTTGCTCAATTCTACTATGGCTCTCGGTCTGTTTGCCCTTCGGTTACATCTAAGAAGCCTTGGGCACTGCATAAATCCTGTTCTTCTGGCACGTCACTCTCTGTTTAGCTTCTTTAGAAATGCTACTGTCAGCAGCATTCTTGCATTCTTGCAGTCTTGATGATTCAATGATAAGAGACTGCAATATGTTGTTTTTTACTGCAATCTATTGATTCATCAAGCTTCAAAATCTGCTTCTTTAATGCTACTGTCAGCAGCATTCTTGCATTCTTGCAGTCTTGATGATTCAATGATAAGAGACTGCAATATGTTGTTTTTTACTGCAATCTATTGATTCATCAAGCTTCAAAATCTGCTTCTTTATCATGCCTAGCATTTGCTGATGTTGGTGCTGGTTTTACATGATATGTGGATATGCACAGTTGGTCCATGAGCTCAATTGTGGGGTTCATGTACTATTATTCCTGTCATTAGTTAGCCCATGAAAGGCATAGGATCATCTAAGACAAGGTCAACATGGAAAACAATGTTGAGAAACCTTCAAGCACTTCATCCCAATCTGCTACAGGTTGAAATCAATCTGGGAATTATGTTTGCACTTCAGCATGATGCATGTGCTTGTTCAATCAAGACACTTGATCATCAGAAATAGCTACATTAATCTGCAAAGACTTCTTCAGCTGCATTTGAACACCTACATTGACTTACAAGTTCTACAACTATGAAGAAGCATCAACACATCTTCCACCAAGGATATAACTGAAAGCTTGTTAGCATAAGAGATTCAAACTTGAGCTGCTGCTGGAGTGCCATGGAATGTTGCTACCTAATGATCCCAGTGACTATTCGACGCCTCATATGAACACTACCCTCGTGTCAGGTCGATATCCATGTGAGCATTCCTCATATCGAGCTGCCTCGATGCAGGCCACCCTGCCATGACTGGAGGAGTATCGTTTTCACTAGGGAACTCTGCATACTGCATGTGTCGCTCATCCCCAACCTCCAGCTCGGATTCAGCGCCTGTTTCATTGCTGGCTTTCACCTTGCTCTTTGCCTTCGATCCTGCGTAAATGAAGCTTCCTACAATTACCTGTAATAAGAACAGAAGGACGCACAGGACATTGAGACTAGAATTCAGCTGCAAAAGTGTTCATGTGACCACAAGGTTGACAAACTCTTCAATTAGTCTCTCGTTACAGTAAAAGCAAATCTAGAGGTCAAGACAGGAGGTTATCTCGAAATCTATGTAAAAGAGAGACAAATGTAGGCCTCAGTCGTTTACCTGTACCGGGTTTGCAGCTATAAGAGATCCAGCTACACCACCGCCAATTACGCGGCCGTCGGGACTAGAAAGAGAGATGCTCAGCCCTCCAGCTCTGCTACGTGATCCACCGCTGTCCGTCAAAGTGTATGAACCAGACAAGCAGAGTATCTCGAAACGGCCCTGATCAAGTTTGAAACACTGTGTCAAGTTAGAAAACACAAAATGTTGCAAAAATGTTGAATCAATAACATGGATGAGGTGATCCTGTTCTAAGCTGAATCTAACACAACCTCAAAATTATCTTCACAATTAGTAGCATAGAAAAGCTTCTTTAAGCTCGAAATGGCAATCAATCCAACACCTCATATAGATAATAACTTGTGCTAAAACATGTGCCATCTAATGTTCATTTTGCACTATTCTTCAACAATATAGACACAAATTTGAAGTCATAGGCAAAAAGAATAGATGATTAAGCATAATTATGGTTGAAAGGCCGTTAATATCCTTACAAGTTGGTATCAGTTTTGATATGTCTGAGTATTATGAAGCCAGATTTTTGATATGGTAGCTAGTAAAGTTGTCTAGCTTGAATAATTTTAGCTGGATAGTTCAGTCTTGGAGAGATTTAAAGTGTCAAACCTTATCATCAATCAATCATTTTCCTTGTGGGATATGGAGACATCTGCATGAGAACAGTTCAGTTACAGTGAACACTCTTCTTGTCTATCTTTAGATCACAAACTAGTTGTCTTCCCTCCAGATTCTTGTCGGAAAAAAAAAAAAAGACAAATATCTCTTTGTATGTTGATGGCACATCACCTTCATCAACCCTTCAAACAGCAAATGAACACATTTTGGGCTTCTTAGTAGATAAAAGATAGTATCACTTTGAATTCTCCAAGTACTTCAGAATATCCACAATAACGATATAATCATAGTTATTTTCAACTATTACATATATGTGATATCAATCATTCATAGGCAAATGAACTCTCAACAAAATACATCTTCCAAGTTTTATGTCAGAAGAAGCAGGCAATCAGTGCTTGAATAAAAAAGCCTGAATATGGTTAATGCAATCAACATGTCCAAAAGAAATTTGAGAGAAGTTGTGAACCTCATAAGTGACTGTGCCACCAGAAGTTGCAGACTGCCGAAGAGTCACATTGGACACAGCACCATTTGCCGAGAGGATACAGACAGCCCTTGGTCCCTGCTGGGAGAATGACATTATCTTTGCAGCGATGTCCTGCGCAAGAAAACTTAGTATACATATCATGGTATGTGCCAATACTTGATGCCAACTACAGTATGGAATTTCCAGTCAATAAGCAGGATGCCAACAACACTATTATGGCATGCTAACAATAAGAGCATAAGAATTTCAAGCAAACAAAAGCACTCTCTGTTTAGCTTCTTTAGAAATGCTACTGTCAGCAGCATTCTTGCATTCTTGCAGTCTTGATGATTCAATGATAAGAGACTGCAATATGTTGTTTTTTACTGCAATCTATTGATTCATCAAGCTTCAAAATCTGCTTCTTTATCATGCCTAGCATTTGCTGATGTTGGTGCTGGTTTTACATGATATGTGGATATGCACAGTTGGTCCATGAGCTCAATTGTGGGGTTCATGTACTATTATTCCTGTCATTAGTTAGCCCATGAAAGGCATAGGATCATCTAAGACAAGGTCAACATGGAAAACAATGTTGAGAAACCTTCAAGCACTTCATCCCAATCTGCTACAGGTTGAAATCAATCTGGGAATTATGTTTGCACTTCAGCATGATGCATGTGCTTGTTCAATCAAGACACTTGATCATCAGAAATAGCTACATTAATCTGCAAAGACTTCTTCAGCTGCATTTGAACACCTACATTGACTTACAAGTTCTACAACTATGAAGAAGCATCAACACATCTTCCACCAAGGATATAACTGAAAGCTTGTTAGCATAAGAGATTCAAACTTGAGCTGCTGCAGGAGTGCCATGGAATGTTGCTACCTAGTGATCCCAGTGACTATTCGATGCCTCATATGAACACTACCCTCGTGTCAGGTCGATATCCATGTGAGCATTCCTCATATCGAGCTGCCTCGATGCAGGCCACCCTGCCATGACTGGAGGAGTATCGTTTTCACTAGGGAACTCTGCATACTGCATGTGTCGCTCATCCCCAACCTCCAGCTCGGATTCAGCGCCTGTTTCATTGCTGGCTTTCACCTTGCTCTTTGCCTTCGATCCTGCGTAAATGAAGCTTCCTACAATTACCTGTAATAAGAACAGAAGGACGCACAGGACATTGAGACTAGAATTCAGCTGCAAAAGTGTTCATGTGACCACAAGGTTGACAAACTCTTCAATTAGTCTCTCGTTACAGTAAAAGCAAATCTAGAGGTCAAGACAGGAGGTTATCTCGAAATCTATGTAAAAGAGAGACAAATGTAGGCCTCAGTAGTTTACCTGTACCGGGTTTGCAGCTATAAGAGATCCAGCTACACCACCGCCAATTACGCGGCCGTCGGGACTAGAAAGAGAGATGCTCAGCCCTCCAGCTCTGCTACGTGATCCACCGCTGTCCGTCAAAGTGTATGAACCAGACAAGCAGAGTATCTCGAAACGGCCCTGATCAAGTTTGAAACACTGTGTCAAGTTAGAAAACACAAAATGTTGCAAAAATGTTGAATCAATAACATGGATGAGGTGATCCTGTTCTAAGCTGAATCTAACACAACCTCAAAATTATCTTCACAATTAGTAGCATAGAAAAGCTTCTTTAAGCTCGAAATGGCAATCAATCCAACACCTCATATAGATAATAACTTGTGCTAAAACATGTGCCATCTAATGTTCATTTTGCACTATTCTTCAACAATATAGACACAAATTTGAAGTCATAGGAAAAAAGAATAGATGATTAAGCATAATTATGGTTGAAAGGCCGTTAATATCCTTACAAGTTGGTATCAGTTTTGATATGTCTGAGTATTATGAAGCCAGATTTTTGATATGGTAGCTAGTAAAGTTGTCTAGCTTGAATAATTTTAGCTGGATAGTTCAGTCTTGGAGAGATTTAAAGTGTCAAACCTTATCATCAATCAATCATTTTCCTTGTGGGATATGGAGACATCTGCATGAGAACAGTTCAGTTACAGTGAACACTCTTCTTGTCTATCTTTAGATCACAAACTAGTTGTCTTCCCTCCAGATTCTTGTCGGAAAAAAAAAAAAAGACAAATATCTCTTTGTATGTTGATGGCACATCACCTTCATCAACCCTTCAAACAGCAAATGAACACATTTCGGGCTTCTTAGTAGATAAAAGATATTATCACTTTGAACTCTCCAAGTACTCCAGAATATCCACAATAACGATATAATCATAGTTATTTTCAACTATTACATATATGTGATATCAATCATTCATAGGCAAATGAACTCTCAACAAAATACATCTTCCAAGTTTTATGTCAGAAGAAGCAGGCAATCGGTGCTTGAATAAAAAAGCCTGAATATGGTTAATGCAATCAACATGTCCAAAAGAAATTTGAGAGAAGTTGTGAACCTCATAAGTGACTGTGCCACCAGAAGTTGCAGACTGCCGAAGAGTCACATTGGACACAGCACCATTTGCTGAGAGGATACAGACAGCCCTTGGTCCCTGCTGGGAGAATGACATTATCTTTGCAGCGATGTCCTGCGCAAGAAAACTTAGTATACATATCATGGTATGTGCCAATACTTGATGCCAACTACAGTATGGAATTTCCAGTCAACAAGCAGGATGCCAACAACACTATTATGGCATGCTAACAATAAGAGCATAAGAATTTCAAGCAAACAAAAGCAACATGATAACTATGTTCAAGGAATCAGAACGAACAAAAAATCACTAACACTTCACTTAATTCAACAAAGTGATAGAAAGTTTGAACCATTTGTAATGGAATCTTGTGCTCTTAGGATTTAGTTAGGCCGTAACATTATAATCTGCAGATACAAGGCTTGCAACTCCATACAAGTGAATGAACCTCAAGTTAAAGAATGTGTTTATGTGATGAACAACTGAATTGCTTCAACCACAAATATTGCATACAAGCTTTGAGCTCCATAGCATTGTACAAGAAGGAACAATATTAGCCCACTTGATTTATAGAAAGATCACAATGTCATCCAAAAAGGAGTCAATTTTCTTTTAGCATACTCAAAATATACATATATGCATACATATATATGTACATATATATGCATACATATATATATACATATATATGCATACATATATATATACATATATATGCATACATATATATATACATATATATGCATACATATATATATACATATATATGCATACATATATATATACATATATATGCATATATATACATACATACATACATATAGATAACATGAAAGAAATGTAATCCACTTCTTTCTGAAAGAAAAAAGGCAATAAAATCCGTACCTCTCCTACTGGAATTGTTATGACGTGTGGGGTAAAACCCATTCCAGCTGATCCAACAACCCATTCACCTGTTGCAAGGCAGTAAGCAAAAGAACCTCTTAGACATTGATCTGAAAATTTATATGGATGCCAAGAAGTCCTTGAAATGACCTCAACAAATCTTTTGGTAACTAAATAAGTAGAGCACAATCAAAAGGTCAGGAGCTTAGAACTCTTCAGACAATCCTTACAGTAGTTAAATAGCAAAGCTTTCACTCGGATTCCAACATAGTATATAACATGGTCCAACCCTCACCCTGTCCACTATAAATACTATCTAATGAAAGATCAAAAAGAACAACTCTTATAGATAGAGAGAATCTACTCTCTGCCGATGTTAATTATTTATCTTCAAAGTAGCTAATGATATAAAGCTATTAAGATTCTCATAAATACGAATACTGGTCATACAAGCATATATCTCCAACACCGTAGTTCAAAGTTGAAAGAGTTTCACGCTCCATAGATCGTGCCAAGACGCTCCAAATTGGCATCCGATAAGCCAACAAAGAGGCAGCAGGCAAAGGACAACAAAGATGCAAACTTTTCTTGACGAAGGAAAGGCAAAGGGGAGATCTTTGACCCACCAAGCGATGCCAACAGTTGCTTCCTTCCAGTGCCTGGCGGCCGCCCTCTTCCTCGCTTCTGCGTCGGAGCGCCGGACCCCGAAGCTGACCTTGACACGGTCCCCGTCCCGGAAAGAGGAGCAGACGAGGAAATGGGCGAGAGCGCCAAAGCTACGCTCCCATCCGGCCCATACTTTCTCGGCCTTCCTCTCTTCCTCTTCACCGTCTCAGTTTGGCTTACTCCCTCGCTCAGACCACCGCCACCACCATGGGACGAGATCGCTGGAGGAGACTCTACCTGGAACGGCATCGAACCAACGCCGGAAGACGGGGCCGTCAGAATCGCGCCGGGGTTCGGCATCGACCGGACCCCGGGTTGCGCTGCCACATTAAATCCAGACTGCGAACCAGCACCGGGACCGGGGATTGCTCTATGCGCTATGTAATAGGCTGAGCCAGACATCCCATCCATTCATGAACCGAAAGAGGGAGCTGGTCCTCCTTCCCTCAAGAATCTAGACGCAGAAAATCTAGCCGAACCACTCAAAACACCAGCAAGATCGAGACTTCAGGGTTCTGGGCGAGACTAGAACCGAAGCCGAGCCCTGAAATCGAAGCACAGCGTCTGAAACTGAGAGGCCATGCAGAAAAACCAGAGGCCGCCATTTCGGCATCATCCGCTTCCTGTAAAACAAGAAAAACCTCACCTTTATCTATGCACCTCCATCCATCTCCCTTCCTCAGTGCAGCGAAAGGCACAGTAAGAGAAGGGGGGCAGATAAGGCGAGCTCCAGCTTCCAGAACCTGCTCCTTTCGGAGGAACGGCGAGAACCTAGGCTCGGGAAGGGATCGGTGGAAGGAGCCAGAGGAGGAAATGATACATTTAACGCGCCCCAACGCTTCTCAAAGCCCCTCCCTTCCTGACCTTCGTTTCATTCTCTCACTCTGTCTCTGCCCCCAACTGTTCTCTCTGTGCAAGCGTCTTTTAGAGAGAAAGAGAGAGGATCGAAGGAGCCAAGCGGTGGTAACAGGAAGCACAGAAGCCACAGTTCAGGGTCATAAACGGGGAGAGAATTCAACAAGTCAGGCGATCTCCGGGAAGAAGGAAAGTGGGAAGGAACCGCCCTTCTTTGATTTCTCGCTCATTTGGTTCCTCTTCCACTGGCAGAAAGAGAGTGGCTGTATATGTGTGTGGATACGATGATAGGATAATTACAAAACCGGCTTTTTTTCTTCCCCCCTAAAAATAATAATAATTGTGGATATAATCAGAAGGAACGTGTCCGAGATGATTGGCACTCGTCATCTTTGCTGTCCTCTGCTCACAGCGGATCCCAAGACCTTTAAGATTTCCGAGGTGGCAAGAGCCTGGGAACCGCGTACGCGGGACCCGCGTCTGCCGCCATTAATCACCGGTTATCGCGAATCACGAGGCTCATGGAGGACGAACATCGAGCTTCCCAGACAGACTTCTATGCGCCCGTCGGTGCTGACTCCCCGGCGGGCCCCACCGACGTTTCTTCGGGATATACTTCTTCTTACCCACTTTCAGATTACTCGGTTGCTCTACCCTTCTCGCCATTGGCGGACCCGACACGAGGCCTTTGCCGCGAGGCGGGTAGCGACGTGGCCACACACGACCCGAGACGCGAACCCGGCGCCACGAGCAGGAAGCGCGACGCGCTCCACGACGGCCGAAGCCTGCGGCAGCGCTGCAACGCGGAGGTGCGTAGCTACTGCAGCAGGAGACGACACGCAGCTCCTTCGAATTCGTGCTACTGTGTCTCGCGGACTCCAAAAGTCCAAAAGCCATGGCTTCCAGCTTCAACCCCACCACCATTTTCCTCGTGTCGAATACTTGATCGCCGTCGACTCATCTAAATGGGTGGACACACGAATATGCATGTAAAGCATGATGACTTTGAGAGCATCGGAAGGTGACGCTTCGTGTAAGAGACATCGAGATGAATGTCCCATGGACAAACTTCCACATCCTGATGGGCTCGATAGGTCATGTCATCTGCCAAAACTTTTTTGAGTGGAGATCTGAGTTCTTGGATCATTGTCGCCAGAGTAAGTTCTATCCGGATATATAATATACTACCAAGATGGTTGACTCACAAGTTTCAGTGGGATGCTGCTTGGTTTTAGAAACGCAGGTCAACAAATACTGCTGACATTGAAGTTGAAGCTGTCATTGGAAGAAGAGTTAAAATGCAGTAGCTTTGTGTCATGATTTACTATCCATGTTACGTAGTTTTTGTATGGAAGAAATGAAATTAAAGAAGGAAAAAAAAAAAATTTAAGCTCTCTTGAGTTGTTGGACAGCAACTCTCATGCTAAAAATTTGCAGGTTGAGTGTCAACTCTTCACACATCACCAACCATGTTGAATGTTTTGGACAGCATGATGTGGCAACTTTACCATAATGTAGGAGGAACCTCTTTGCAGATGGATCCTAAGAAGAGCAAGATGCCTCAAGAACAGTGCAATATAGTCTTTCCAAATAGCTCTCAGCTACAACTTGGAACCATTTTCTTGATTGCGGATAAACTTCTCATGGCCTTATTGAAGATAAGGTTGTGGTGAGCTTGTAAGAGAACACAGTGGAGGCTTCTCTGTTGGTTATCTGGTCCAGGGAGATTCAACAGCTGCTGGGGAAGGTGAGTCAGCCAAGCAACAGTGGGCACTGTCTGAGGAGTCAAACAAGGGGGTGGAGCACCTTTTCCACCACTTTGACCAAATTGGAAGGCAGGGTGTGGGAAGGAGATGAGTTGGTGGATCCACCACCCACTCTCTTTTGGATAAGCATGAACCAGAGCATCACTACTCATGGTGAGAGTGACCACAAAGGAGCAGAGTGTGAGAAGGTGAGCAGCCCCCGTGCCATGGCCTACTACTCCTCGGTTGGACCAGTAGCAGTGCAGGGGGGAGGAAAGCTTCCTTCGATAGTGTGCTTTTGGCCGCATGAGGCATCATGGCTACATGTTGAAGGCAAAAGCTGGCTGAGCACACAAGGACAATGAGCCATGTTTCATTCAGTGTGATGTCTTAAAGAAAATATTTAATTGTCTTATTCATAGCTCAATGGGAATATATATATATATCTATATACATATATATATATATGTATATATATGTATATATACATGTATATATATGTATATATGTATATATATATAGTAATTGACTCCAAATAATTAAAAGTGTAAAAAATATAGATTAATTTGGTGAGTTTGAAGAACATATTAGGACTTTCTGTATTGCTTCACAGGGAGAAAGCATTGGGGGTGAAAGTGACGCAACTGAGAGCAGTCTGCATGTGCACATGATTGCCGCAGTGGTTTGTCGTCACTTCTTTAATGATGTCTGTCTTGATCTTAAAGCTATTATGGCTTCACACCGAGTGAGCACATTTGAATGATTTGAGGAAGAAAGGCAAAAGCAATGGCTGAAAGAAAAAAGTGTTACAAGTCAAGTACATAACACCAGATTGAAAGCTGATCAAATTTGCCAAAAAAACAAAAATTATATTTTTTGAAGATGTCAAATAGCTTAATAATAAAAACTTTAATGAATGGATCTCATCTTCATTATTTATCTTTGATAAAAAACAGTAAAACATGAACATGCAATTCAGAACCTCTAAGAATGCACAACATTAATTGAAATGTCCCAAGAGTATTGGCATGCATTTGGAGTTGCAATGCAGTGCTACAATTGAAGTCCACTTCTGCATATGATCACTAGATATTGGTCCATTCAAAACTCACCTCCCATATACAAAAGCTGATTCTTATTTCCTTTGTTTCCCAATCCACACAGGGCTATCTTTATGAAGCTATCATTGATGGTATAACAATGTTTACAGAAGTTGTGTTTCAGACTCAGGGGTAAAAGGCTTTACATGTCAAGTATTCCTTTTGCATGCCTAACATTCATGGCCAATATTTTGACAATGATATCAATATCTGGCAGCTTAGGAAGGCATATATTGTACACATGACAGAACCCAATCTGGAAGTGCCAGTTTGCATTTTGTATATAAATTATTCAAAATGCTTCTATGAGATGGAAGCCCAGTAACATGGCACTGCTGATCCATTCAGAAGACCTTTCCTGTGGTTGAGATATTCTCTCACTCCTAGGGCTCCACTGGAAAAGCTTTTTATAATATGCCTGGCTCTGAGGCTAGTATTTTCATCTGTCGATGCCCGAGCACCAACTTAAGAAACTTCCAATGATTCATTGTTGCAATGTGAGCCCAGAAATAGCTTTACGGTGTCATCGATATGTGCACTTACACATGATGCCATGATTGAACTAAATAATTTCAGACGATCCGGCATAGTTCCTACTCTCAGCCCTGTTCCTTCTTGGAATTAGGCCACCCATTGATCGAGTGCTCATCAGGATGGATCTTCAACTTAGCAAGAAGTCTTTCATGAACCAAATTTTCTATTGCTATTGCATCTTCGATTCTGTTACGAAGCTGTTTGCATAACTCATCAAGTGCAAGCATCGGAAATGGTTCTTCGATAAGCACACCAACCTGAAAAAGTTTCTAGAAAAAGTTAACGGGGTAGAATCATGCAGATAATACAAGTGTCATGTGATGATAAGCATGATATCAGAACATACTAGAATGTTGTTTCCTCAATTTGCCATTCTAATACAGTTAGGTACTTGGTTAGGAAAATCTTGTTCTGACACAGCACACCAGATACGATGCATATTATAAAGAAAAATGCAGAAGGCATAGCAATTAAAATGTTCAACACTGGCCGCTTATGAATCATCAATTATCTAAATAATTTAAATCATTCTCGTATATCAGATCAAAGGCAGGTAACTCATCAGGAAAGATTCTGTAATCATAATCAGACGATATCTCTTCTGCTCTTATTTAGTTGATTCTATAGCAACAACAGACCATTCATTGTTTATGTTTCTTTAATTCTATAAGAACAATAGACTAATGGACTGTTAAAAGAAAACAAAGACTCAGACAGTTCTAGCATCCAGAAACATATTATTTTCTGATATATTTGGAGCTTACTGCTTGCCCTCACTCTTCACTAAAAAATAACAATAGTACACTTAAATCAAACAATGACTAGATTTCTGATTGGTACTCAGATGCTGTCATAACTTGGCATATAGTGGACCTAAGATCAGTGTTGACAAACATGTAAATATTTATTACCATTTTCATCAATTTTTACATATATAAGGAGATGTATTTTTGTTTTCAAGGAACATAACTCAAGAGAAAATGTTGCTTACTTCTTCGATGCAGAACAAAGAGGCTGCACTTATGAAGGTGGCAGGAACAACAATCCATTTGCAATCATCCCAAAGTATCACAGGGAGCGTAAGATGCCACAGGACTAGAAATCTTGAGGTTAAACGGGTATAGGATAAAGGAATAGGGATGCCCATGAGTTGTTCACAAACACCAATACCTTCATGGAAACAGCAGAGTTTTGACTCCTACATTAATAAGCAATATATATAAATTTTTAGAATGGAAAATTGCTAAACACTAAGTCGCCCCTGCAGCATGTGAAACTGTTTGACAGACATACAATGAACAATTACCATTTTCTAAATAATTGGTCATTGCCAGAAAGATTAATAAAAAAATGAAACAAGAAACACAAAAGTAATGTGCAAGTTGCAGATATAAGTTCTTCTAGACAACCCAAGGATACCTTAGATCTTATATCAAGAAACTTTATTGCACTATAGGTAGAGAATAAGTAATTAATTTCACGTTTGGCTAGAGAAAGACATTGTGGCATTCCCACATCAGTGAAACCAAGGACAATGACCAGAAAACTTTCAAGTCTCACTTCCAGTACCATAATGACCAAATATCAATTCATGGGAATAACTAGTTAAACAAGCTATTCTGTTATTCCATACTGTCATCCAGTAAACATGACAAACAAATGCAGCAAAGTTTCGGTTTCTTTGGACATTAAGTTTGTCATACATGTCCTAAGTTGTCTGTTCTTATTTCTAGTGCCACTAAAATGTCCATTCATCCAATGTATAAGGTACTGAGACACCCTTGTGTCGGTCTATGCTGGTTGGTATATATCATGTTGGCTCATTGCCAGCACAGCACTGTGCAGCAATATTTGAAACCTTGCCTGTTCCTTTTAAGTCTAGCACTTCCAAAACTGACTAAATGTTATACTATGCATGTTATCTGTAAATTATTTATTTTATTTCCTTTTTTGTCTCATGTTCTTCTTTCATCATCTATGTCAGGGTGTTCATGGTGACAATCAATCTCTCTCAATGAATAAGTTAAGTTCCTTATTATTTGTTCTGACTTGCACAAATTACAACATAATAAATAAAACCAAAATTTTGTTTCATTTGTATAATCATAGAACCTTCACATCCTGCAAGCTCATAGGTGTATCACAATTGTTATACATCTTTATTGCATACTGATTCATGTATAAATAGATGACAGCCTTCGGCTATTTTTCTCTTCATCACAGTAACTCTATCATTTTTCAGCATAGGTAACACGTGAAAGCTAAATAACCCTGGCCGACAGAACAAAATGATGTATCCACATAAAGGAGCATATTGATAAACATGCCATAAATTCAACTGATTGCATAAGTTAAACTGTTAAGAGTTTTTTCTGCTATCTGCTGAATAATATGCTTTTAAATGAGGACGGTCATTTTATGTTGCACAAGGAATTACCAAGAGGTTACGCTTTGGCTCTTCAATGTGTAAGATTTGAATGCTCTGTGAAATGAACTCAATGACACAGCGTGGACGATGTTTTGATTTCATAAGTACTGTTAGATCATCCACGTCAAGCAAATTTTGCAGATCTGCTTTGATATCTGAGCCACTAATAACATGACACTGCAGTGAAAAATTCAGTTGTGGTGATGTCAGATTAAGTTGATGAAAACATAATTAATATCTACAACAAGAGAAGGTTTTATATTGAATTAAAATTTAAAACTGGAAGAAAAGCATGTCAAATCCAAATTCACAGACATGTGATAATCCCTGTAGCAGACACATCATGATACCTTTTGTTACTAGAATCCTGTCATTTGCTAAAAGAAAATAAAAGATTCCAGAAAAAACATATGACATCTTCATTTCCAAAGCTTGAGAAGAAACTACAAACCCATTGTATCCTGGAAACACCAGTTCAATGACTTGAAACTCTACAAGCGGGTGCTCCAATGATCAAAATTGACCAGAAAAAAAAGGTATAACATTGCACAAAATGAATGTGTATGCATACGACAGCTCATTTCAAATGTTCCAAATATCTCCTATTATCATGATTACTTTTTCTGTAACCAGAGAAGATTCATCAGGATACTAAGATAACAGCAATGTCGTGGCCAAAAGCTATAGAAGTTCACTAACAAAGAAAGGAATCAAAGAACAGAAAAGCATAGCAGCTGTTATTTTGGAAGAATAGACACCACCATATCATCCAACCCTACTACTATAAAAAAGAAGCAATATTTCTGTGCAAGATAGAAATTCTTTCTAAATACCCTTCTGAACAATGTAATCGGATGCCAAAGCATCTGGTGCAGCAGCAAAAAGATTTTCGATCCAGTTCTCCAGCCTTTTCTCCATTGAAGTGAATTTCTCCTTGAGGATTGACAGCTCACTTCTATTCTAAGGTTTTTGTTTTCATTTTCTTGAAATGTTCAGAAATTTCATTGGCACCTTAAAAGCTGCTGACTACTCTCTTATCTGAGATACAAACAAGCTCTTGATAATAACAAGAAGAATATGTGAGTGATCTGGCCATTTAAAGGAAGTGGCAACCTAATTTGAAGCATGAACAAAGTGAATAAGAAATGGCCTGACAGATGTAATAGCCATCACAAGACAAAGGATAAAGCATGTATCGATTCTAATGGCTTCTAAATCACAATCCTTATCATTTGGAATCCAACCATGGTCTGCCCGGTTCCACAGAAAAATTCCTGACTTGCTTGATGAATATCAGATCATCTAATTCTTTGGTGTTCATGTAATTTGAACTAGAAAAGGCGCTGATGCATCATACCTAACAAGTGGTGATGCCTAAGCTGGAAGCACAAATTCAGTCCCTACTATTGTCAGCAATAAAAGCTTTATATGCTTAAATTTCAGTTTCAACAGTATGCCGTATAAGGTAGGCCATCTACAATTACTCTATGAAAGAATCAAAATAAATAAAGAAGGCCATCTACAACTAATCTACAACATACAATTATGGTTTACTTGCTACTCAATGATCTATATCATGTAGAAACACTCCTGTTCCATCACCTTCTATATGTTCCATAAAGACACTCGGTCCTATGCTTCCCTACTTTCGCTGAAGAACTACAAGCTTATTAAGACCATATTATTATGCAGCCCCTCAGAATATGGTAATATATCTTATTCCACATTTGTTAAGTATTCAACTTATGAGGGAGCACTTGCCCTCTTGGCAAGGATCAACAGAATGTCTAACACTGGCAGCTTCTTTGAAGCATGTCCATCAGCTAGATCACCTTATTCATGAGAAACGCCAGTTCAGCAGGAGTTGCTGAGCAAACAAATGTAAGAACAAATCAACATTATTCTGAACATTGTAATCAGCAAATTTCATGAAATCCTGTAATTCTAACTTGCAGGTATAGACTATGCACATCCACTTAACTCTTAACTAATGGAAAAATTGGCAATTAATCTTTTCAATTGATAACACATCTATACTACCTGACGAAATGCGTTAAAGGCATAAAAAGTAAAGAAAACAATTTGAGTGCCCGAGAGCAAGAAAAGCAAGTCGAATAAAGATAAAAAAGATTAACCTTGAGAGCCGTGGGAAATGCTATGATGTAATTTAACAGGGACCGCTTGACCCCGGCGTCATCCTCCCTCCCTTTGACCGACATCACTATTCCGGCTAGCTCGCTGGCGCCCGCCATGACCCTCATCCAGGCCTTCCTCCCCTCGTCGAACCTCGAGTAGGAGGCCTCGGTCCTGAAGACGAGCAGCAGCGCCAGGGCGGGCGCGGTGAGCTGGTAAGGCAGCGAGGACGCGTGGAGAAGTGGGAAGAGACCCGGCGGCAACCAGGCGAAAGCGACGGCGGAGTTATAGAGGGCGAGGGCGGCGGCGACGGCGGTGAAGGCGGAGACGGGTGGGATGAGGGAGAGGATGACGCGGGATGAGAGACTGGAGAGGAGATGGCGGAGGTGGCGGAGGGAGCTGCGGTGCTCCCGCCAGTCGTCGGGCGTGTAGAGGGGGCGGCGCTTGCGAACGCCGAGCTCCTTGACAGCGTCGGCCCAGTCGGGGACCGACCGGAGGAAGCGAGCAAGGGAGGGGGATCCATCTCTCTCGCCGTCGCCGGCTCCGGTGGGATTGGAATTGGAGCACAGGATCGGGTGGGGGAGGTGAGGGGCGCGAGTAACGAGCGGGATTCTTGAGGAGAAGAGATGGGGGTTAGAGTTCGAATCAGCGGAGGAGGTGGTGGATAGGAAGGAATGGGGAGGAAGCAAGAGTTTGGCCATTTGGATAAGGAAGCCGTCGTTGCCGGGGAAGGTCGGACGAGAAGATGGCGCGCGCGAGTGAACGAGGGTTAGTGAGGGCGAGGGGGGGGCAGGGAGAGGCGTTTGGATGTTTGATAACGGCCGCTGTGGAGGATGCAACAACACGTGGACAAGTCATATATAAGAATATAGAGCAAACGGAGGATGCATCCCTTTTTGCTTTATTTTCGCATTGCTCTCTTTATTTTCCGAGTCCCTTGGCTTCCGCCCCGTCGCTGCGCTGCGGGCCGCCTCCGCCATTGCGAGGCCCTCGTCGTCGGGCTCGCCGCCTCCGTCCTGCCCAACGCCCAGACGGTGCCGGCTGCCGGTGGCTGGTCTTGTGCCCCCCCCCCCGAGTGCCTGGTAGGACAAGGACCTTTCCCGCACACAGAGCACTCATAGGACTGTGCTTTCCGAGGCGGTAGTGACGACAGCACATGTTCGTGTTCGAACGCTGCTCCGCTACTGACGCCGCGGGAGAGCATCGCGAGGCAAAGGGCGTAGAACTCCTCGGTGTAGAGGCAATGGTGGCCGAGGCGGTCAGCATCCTCATCGGAAACTTTGGGAAAAGAAGAGTGGGAGAGACGATGATCAACCAGACGGAGGAGATAATCTTATCTTTTAAGTAAAAAAAAAAAAAAGAAAAAAAAAGAATATTTTGTCGAAAAAAATAAAAACCTGAGTTTTTTTTTATAGATGATGAGGATAATAATGGCGACATGACACGCAACGACGTCAGCCCCCTGACACGCTTGGCTAACGCAGACCGGGACGACGACCGAAGCGCACCCATGCCCTGCGGCAGTCCGGTTCTGCACGCAACACCAGCAACGGTGTCGGACGCCATCAGGCGTGCGACCCCGCTCCCCGCAAGCGGGCACACCAGTCAACGATAAACACCTATAAAAGGAGGAAAAGAGGGGAAAGAAGGAGGATCCATTTTTTCACTCCACTCCCTGACTTGGTCGTCGGAGGGGTCGGGCCGAGATACCGACCCGACCTGTGTGCAGGTACGAAGACGGAGCCACCTTCCCCGAACGCCGAGGAGAGGAGCCCTTTCCTGCAGAACACCCCGACGAGCCACGACGTGACCCGATCCACGTAGCTGCCCGCATCAACAGACTCGAGAGATCGAGCGGGATTCCCTTCCATTCGGGCCCGAACCGAGCCGTGTCGGCCCCGAGGCGCGGCAAATAGTTGTTCACCCGAACAGATTGGCGCTAGAAGGAGGGCCTGAATGTTGAGGGATCCCCAGACTGACCCCGACGAACCCCCAACTGAGGGATCATTCTTAACAGGGGCGCCGGCCGAGCGCCCCTCGCGTGATGGACCTCGGGTAGACGACCTCGTCACGACCTCGGAACGCTACTGGCGTTCAACGACCCGGGTCTGCTTTCGCCCGAGGGCGCTCCCAATGTCCCTTCGCCCGTATCGACCGAGGCCTTTCAGGACCTTGCCCATCAGGTCGGAACTTTGGCGAGAATGGTGCAGACAGTCATCCCGCTCCTCTCCCAATCAGCCAACCCGCCGGCAGCCCAGCCTGCGCATCGACTGGCGCCATCTGCGCCTCCTCACGTAACCACCTCGGCTCTCCCTGGCTCACCCCCGAACCGGGCTTCTCCCCATGCAGATCAGGCAATGGGAAACCCTACTGGCCGACCCGAGCATGAGACGATATCTTCGGGCTCAACGGACTCCTTCCGGGCCCAACTGTGCCTTTTCGGTCAATGACTCGAAGAGGTGCAGAGGGAGGTCCGTAGCTCAAAGGGAGAGCTAGGCAACGATGCGCACCGGGGGTCGCCGTTCGTAGCTGAAGTACGGGACCAGCCGGTGCCCGTGAACTTTCGACTTCCCTCCCTGGACGCTTACGACGGCGCCACCGACCCGGCGGATCACGTAGCCACCTTTCGGGCTCAAATGGCGCTATATGGAACTTCAGACGCTCCGATGTGCATGGCGTTTCCTATGACCCTGAGGGGGTCAGCTCACACATGGTACAACGGCCTGAAGACCAAATGAATCACCTCCTTCGATCAGCTCGCCAAGGAGTTCGAGCTCAACTTCCTAGCTTTGGCCCGACCGAAGCCATCCGTCGCCCTGCTCCTTGGATTAAACCAAAAAGAGGACGAACCCTTCTCCCGTTTTGTGAATTGATTCGCCACGGAAATACGGGGTTTGTCAGATGCTCACCCCTCTTTGTTGATGCAGGCATTCATGGCGGGTCTCCGTCCCTCTAGATTCTTCTGGTCCCTCGTGGAACGACCACCCACCGTAGTCTCGGAAATGTTTCAGCGAGCCAATCAGTATGTTGCGGCCGAAGCTTGGATGTCAGGGAGGCGAGAGGAGCATAAAAGGCCCCGGACGGAGCCACCACGAGGGCAGTTACTCGGTCCGCCGAAGCGTAGATCGGAACGGTCCGACCCGTCCACCCCGAGGTCACCACTCCCCGCCTTGGGAACATCCCGAACACAGATATTTCTCCAGATAAAGGAGAAGGGGTTGCTCCGAACCCCCAACCTGATGAGGAACCCACGGGAGCTCGCCGACCAGATGCGATATTGTCGTTTCCACCGACAAAATGGGCATGACACGGAGGAGTGTCGCGAGTTGAAGCGACAGATCGAGGAGCTAATTCGAAGAGGGCACCTCGGCCGCTATTTCCGGCAGGATAAAGAACTTTCCCCACAGCTCGAGGGCCCCATCGAAAGGCAAATCGACGTGATCATGGGCGGCCCTGCGTCCGGGGGAAATGGTATGTCTGGGCGGAAAGCATACGCCCGAGCCCGAGGTCATGTTTCCTGCCGAAAGACCCGAACAGCTCGAACACGATGACGCGTTGGTAGTGGCCGCTAGGATCGCCAATGCTCGAGTAAAAAGGATCATGGTCGACACTGGAAGCTCGGTCGACATCCTTTATCTGGACGCTTTCCACAGGCTCCGGTTCTCTCGCGACGCCCTGGAGCCTATGAACTCAGCGCTCACCGGGTTTACCGGTGAATCAATTTCACCATTGGGCGTGATCACCTTGCCCTTAACCCTCGGGGAAGTATCGAGGACAAAGACGGTGATGGCTACCTTCTTGGTGGTCAATCTTCCTACTGCTTACAACGCGATTCTGGGGCGCCCCACCCTCAACAAATTCAAAGCGGTTATCTCCACCTACCACCGGACTGTGAAGTTCCCTACTCGTGCGGGGGTCGGGGAAGCCCCCGCGAGTCGAGGCGGTGTTACTTGACCGCGGTCTCCCTGTACAAGAGGAGGAGGGCTGAACTGCCCCTCGAAGACCCCCAAAGTGCAAAAAGGCCGTCCCAGCACCCCGAGCCAACGGAGCCCACAATGGACGTGCCACTACAAGAGGGACGCCTGGATCGAACGGTCAAGCTCGGGTCGGAACTTCTTGAGCAGGAGCGAGCCCAGCTCATCAATCTTCTCCAATAGAATGCCGATGCCTTCGCTTGGTCACTCGCTGACATGCCAGGCATCGACCCTGAGATATCTCAGCACCACCTATGCATCTCCCCCGACGCACGGCCAGTAAAGCAGAAACCTCGACGTCGTGCTCCCGAACGACAGCAGGCCATCCGAGGAGAGGTAGAGCGACTTCTGGCAGCAGGCTTCATCGAAGAGGCCAAGTACCCACGCTGGCTATCTAATGTAGTCCTCGTGAAGAAACCCAATGGAAGCTGGAGGATGTGCGTTGATTACACCGACCTTAATCGTGCTTGTCCGAAGGATTGCTACCCCCTCCCACGGATCGACCAGTTGGTCGACACTACGGCCGGACACGCCCGCCTTTCATTCATGGACGCCTTCTCCGGCTACAATTAGATCAGGATGGCACCCGAGGATCAGCGGCACACCGCGTTCCTCACCGACCAAGGGGTGTACTTCTACAGGGTTATGCCATTCGGGCTGAAGAACGCCGGGGCTACTTATCAAAGGACCGTGAACAAAATGTTTGCTCACCAGATAGGGAGAAACATGGAAGTCTACGTCGACGATATGATCGTGAAAAGTCGCACGACTGCGACTCACTTGTCCGACTTGCCCGAAACATTCGACACACTACGAAGGTTCAACATGCGACTCAACCCCGCCAAGTGCGCCTTCAGTGTCAACTCGGGAAAATTCCTCGGGTTCATCATACATGAAAGGGGAATCGACGTGAACCCCGAAAAGGTACAGGCAATCATCGACATGCAGGCCCCTCGGACAATCAAGGAGTTACAGCGCCTAAATGGGAGGCTCGCCGCCATGTCAAGGTTCCTATCCCGATCGGGCAACCGGTGCCTCCCCTTCTGCTGGGCTCTGAAAGACCCCAAGAATTTCAAGTGGACAACGGAGTGCGAGGAAGCTTTTGCCCGCATGAAGGAGCATTTGGTGTCGCTCCCTCGCCTCGCTTCGGTGTCCCCCCGAGAGAAGTTGGGTGTCTACCTGGCTACCTCTCGGCACGCGATGAGTTCGGTCCTCGTTAAGGAGGCCCCTGAAGAGCAGCTGCCGGTCTATTACACTAGCCATGTCCTTAACGGACCCCAGGAGCGGTACCCTCCGATTGAGAAGTTGGCGCTGGCGCTCGTACTGACCGCCCGGAAGCTGTGCCCCTACTTCCAAGCTCATCCAATCAAGGTAATCACCGACCAGTCGCTCCGGCAGATATTGTCTAAATTTGACCTTGCAGGTCACCTCCTCAAGTGGTCAGTAGAGCTCGGCGAGTTCGATATTCGATATGTCCCGAGGACCGCCATCAAAGCACAGGCAGTGACCGACTTCATCTCAGAACTGACTCAGCCCGAGGGCGAGGACTCGGATCGCGTAAGGGTAGAGTGGCTCCTCCGCGTGGATGGATCATCCGACCAAAAAGGCATGGGGGCCGGGCTGGTGTTAGAGGCCCCCGACGGGCGCTCGTTCGAGCGCTCCCTTCGCTTCGGATTCAAGGCCACTAACAATGAGGCGAAGTACGAAGCACTACTGGCAGGGCTCAGACTAGCCACCGAGAGGCAAGTGGGCGACATACACGTCCTCACCGACTCGCAGTTGGTAGCCGAGCAGCTTTTCGGGGGGTATGGAGCACGGGACCCGACCATGTCGAGGTATCTGGCAGAGGTAAGAGCCCTCGCCGCCCACTTTTCCCACTTCACATTATCTAGGGTGCCGAGAAGTCAGAACGAGCGGGCAGACACACTGGCAAAACTGGCCTCGAGATCGGGTCCTGAGGGCGGGCCTGACGTGGAGGAACTCCCCGCCCGCGCCATCACAATCGCAGCGGTGGCCGCCACTGGCCCACCAACAACATGGGTGCAAGAGATGTTACAATTCAAACGTCACGGGACGCTTCCGGAGGACGAAGCCACGGCTCGACGCCTACGCCGAACCCAGGCCTGGTTCTGCGAAATTGGCGGACGGCTATACAAGAGGTCGTATTCACGTCCCCTCCTGCGTTGCCTGGAGCTCGAAGAGGCTCAGTCAATTCTCGCAGAGATCCACGATGGGATTGGCAGTGAACACATTGGTGGGCGCACCCTAGCGTTCAAGGCGCTCCGTCAAGGGTACTACTGGCCCACCATGTGCCGAGACGCAAGATCGTATGTACAAAAGTGCGATGCGTGCCAGAGGCACGCACCGACGCCTCGACAGCCGGTGATGCCTCTGACGCCCTTGGACTGCGCATGGCCTTTCGCGCAGTGGGGGATGGACCTTCTCGGCCCTTTCCCCCCAGCTTCGGGGCAACGAAGGTATATCATTGTTGGAATAGACTACTTCACCAAATGGGTCGAGGCCGAACCCCTAGCAACGATCACGGAACGTCAGGTGGAAAGATTCGTATGGAGGAACATTATCACCCGGTTTGGTCTGCCCAGAGTCATCATCATTGACAATGGGACGTAGTTCGCCAGTGCTCGATTCAAAGAGTTCTGTGTGACCTACGGGATACAGCTGAGGTTCAGCTCAGTCGCTCATCCCCAAACGAACGGGCTGGCCGAGGTAACCAACCGAGCCATACTGGGTGGACTCAGGTGAAGGACGCTCGCGGCCCAGTCCGCTTGGGTTGATGAACTCCCAAGCGTCTTGTGGTCCTTGCGGACCACGCCTAAGACCGCAACGGGGGAATCCCCTTACAGCCTGACGTTCGGCGCCGAGGCCGTCCTACCCGCTAAGGTGGTGATTCCCACCCCACGGGCGGAATCTTATGAAGAAGGGACATCGGCCGACGGCCTCCGAGCTGGATTGGACTTGCTCGAGGAGAGGCGGGCCGACGCGCACTTGAAGGCCCTCTCCTACAAAAGAGCTGTCGCCAGGATTTATAACAAAAGGGTGCGCCCTTGACCTATCAAGCTGGACGACCTAGTGTTGCGCAAGGCCGAGGTAAGTGACCCGACCCGAGCGCACGGGAAACTTACTCCCAAATGGGAAGGACCTTATCGGGTCATCAAGATCGTCCAACCGGGCACGTACCGGCTCGCGACGATGGCTGGCTGTTTTTTGCCCAGGACATGGAACGTCCAAAACCTTAGGAAGTTTTTCGTGTGAAAAAATGGAAATCGGCGATATGCGAGAATTTAAAGAAAGATTTTCTTTTATTAAAGAAAAACTATGATTACAGGAGTCGACCCCGATTTACAGACTGACTGACCCCTGAGGAAAAAACTACAAAAGGTTTACAGGACCCTTTTACTCCTTCGGGACCTCCAAGCGGTCGTCGAAGGGAACGTCCTCGGGCATGTCCACCTCGAGATCCATGGGATAGGAGGTAAAAGGATCCTCCTCTACCTCAAGGCCTGGGTGGCGCGCAAGGAAGCGGGCCAGGGTAATCCGGTATCCATATTCGTAGGAAACCTGCCCCGTCCGAGTCAGCCTGCGTTCGAACCCCTCGAACTTCTTGTAAGTCTCGATCACCTCTTTGTCCCTCTTCGGTCGGAGGCGGGACTCCTCGGCAAGGGCCTCGGAAGCTGCTCTCGCCTCAGCCTTCGCCTCCTCCAATTTTTTGTCAAGGGTGGACGCCTCCGTCTTCAGCAGACGGAGCTCGGCCCGCTCCACCCGCATAAACTTCTGAAGCTCCTTATTTGTACCTTCTGATGTTTGGAGCTCCGATTTGAGGCGAGCTACCTCCACCTCCATGTTCGCCGCGCGTTTTTCGACGGCCGCCACGGCTTTCGGGCCCGCCCCGGCCCGGATCTCCTCCACTTCACGACGCAATTCGGCGTTGCGCTCGCTGAGACCCCAATGACTCGGCCGGCGTTGCGCACCCAATCCATCAAGGCTGTCGTGTAGTGTAGGCCCTGCAGGGAAGAAGAAAGGTCAGGAGGGACACTGTCAAATGAGTAAATGGAAGTAATAAGCACGATGTTTACCAGCGTTAGGAACTTGGCTGACTTGCCGAGCAGAACCTCTGAAGGCAAGGTGTATATATCCTGAGCCATGTCGGGATGGAGCGCACCTCGGAGGAACGCGGCAGAGGAATATCCTCCGGCCCATACCCTGTCCCCCCGGGACAGGCCCCCCCCAGCGGGCGACCAGGGGGTCGCTTACCTCCCCCGTCTGGAGCTCGCCCATCACCAGGGACAGGAAGGGCTCGTTGGCGCCCGCGGGAAGCCGGCACAGGTCGCGCACGTCGGGAAGACACGGATCTTTTCCTCTCACTTCCCGACTGGGCCCCGCCGCACCTCGGTGAGGGCCCACCTCCACTCGTTCCGCGGCGACAGCTCTTGGCCGGACCGGGGCTGCCTCGGTTCCTTTGGTGGCTATGGTCTTCGCCTTCTTGGGAGGACGCCCGGCCTCAACTTCCAGTGGAGAGTCCCTCGAGCCGGGCTTCGGGTCGACTGACGGGCGCGGAGAGGAAGCAGACGACACCCGACCGCCTCGAAGGGATTGAAGATTCACCATTTCTGCAAGAAATTAAACAAAAATTAGAATTTAGGGCGAGTCGCGAAATACCTAGACCAACGCTATGAACATACCCAGAGGCGTCGGACTGAGACCCGCCTCGACTAGCCATCGCTCGGTTATGTTCCGGATGGCCTGGGAGCTAGGGAGACCCCCTCTGAGCCTCTCTAGACCCCTGCACTCTTCGTCGCTCAGGCTCGGGGTGGTGTTATCAATCACCCTCGCAGACCACCGGACCCCAAAACCCCAATCCCTCCTGCAGCTAACGTAGAAAAATCTCCCCTTCCACCCCTTATTACTGGAAGGAGCCCCACTGACTCGAAAGCCCTTTCGGGCTGATAGGAAGTAACCCCCCGACCCTTTGGAGAGGTGAAAGCAAGAAAGGAAAAGGTTTCGGGTGGGGGTGATATTGGCGTAGTGGCATTCCCCTAGGAACGCCACTAGGTAGCGCCAGGAGTTCGGCGCCACTTGAGAGGGCGATATTCGCCACAGGGATATGCAAGAGACGATGATGGGGTGAAGGGGAAGGCGAAGCCCCACCTCAAGGGCGTCTAGGGTTAGCGTGAAACCCTTCGGGATCGGGTCGTAGGCCTGCTGCCCCGGTTCAGGGGCACTGAGAATATATTCCTCCGGAATGCTGTAGCGTTCTCGGAGTCTCCTCAGCAATGACCCGCTCACGGTGGAGTCGAGGTCATGCGGCCACATTAAGGCCTCAAAGGCCCGTGCCGCCTCCCCATCGGAGGACTCGACAGGAGACGGCGAAAGTGGTCTCCCCCTAACCCCAACGGAGGACGAGGAAGAAGAAGAAGAAGAAATCATCCTCACTGACCTCGAAAAGGAACAGGAAGGGTTGGCCTGAAGGAGAAAGGCGACGCTAAAGGCAAGGAGGATGATCGGAGGGGAAACGGTGGAATCCGAAGAAGAAGACTCGGCGACGAAAAGTGAGAAAGAAGCCGGACGCGCCCTGCCTAAGGAGGAAATCCCGCCAAGAACGGGCGTCCCCTCGCCTCCCAAAAGTGGGCGACAGCCCACTCACGTGCTCGCCCGCCCGCCACGTCATGTCAGGGACGCTAAAGGACGTCCCGCCATAAATGAATGCCTGACGCGACGACTCGTTGACTTAGGGGCAAGCCAAGCAAGCAGCAGGGCCTGGCGCCTCGATCTCGATGCCTGAAAGCATGTTGCCGGCACAAAGAGCTGGCCCTCAAGGACTCAAGACCCCAAGAAATTCTGAGCCGCCCGCCACGGGAAGGTTGGTATGAAGGGACAAACAACACGAGTAGCTATTCGGACTGCCCGAGTACCTCCTCTGCGCGGCCTGCCCACCTGAGACGTGCTCCTCGGCCCCATGTCACCCGAGACCACCTCCTCTGTGCGGCCTGCCCGCCTGAGACGTGCTCCTCGGCCCCATGTCGCCCGAGACCACCTCCTCTGCACGGCCTGCCCGCCTGAGACGTGCTCCTCAGCCCCATGTCACTCGAAACCACCACTGCGCGCCCAGCCATCCTCATTTGCTAAACCCCAACCACACCCCCAGAAGCGCAGCCGCCCGGCAAGAACGGGTACTAAAAGCTGAAGCCATGCTTCGGACTCCCCTTTGCAGCAACCGACGCATAGCTTCTTTCGGGGGGGGGGGAATATGATGAGGATAATAATGGTTTACATGACACGCAACGACGTCAGCCCCCTGACACGCCTGGCTAACGCAGACCGGGACGACGATCGAAGCGCACCCATGCCCTGCGGCAGTCCGGTTCTGCACGCAACACCAGCAACGGTGTCGGACGCCATCAGGGGTGCGACCTCGCTCCCCGCAAGCGGGCACACCAGCCAACGGTGAACACCTATAAAAGGAGGAAAAGAGGGGAAAGGAGGATCCATTTTTTCACTCCACTCCCTGACTTGGTCGTCGGAGGGGTCAAGCCGAGATACCGACCCGACCTGTGTGCAGGTACGAAGACGGAGCCACCTTCCCCGAACGCCGAGGAGAGGAGCCCTTTCCCGCAGAACACCCCGACGAGCCACGACGTGACCCGATCCACGTAGCTGCCCGCATCAACAGACTCGAGAGATCAAGCGGGATTCCCTTCCATTCGGGCCCGAACCGAGCCGTGTCAGCCTCGAGGCGCGACAAATAGTTGTTCACCCGAACAATAGAGATCTTCCATAAATGAATGATAAATATAGATATAAATTGGATTATATATATACACACAATTTACGACCATACAATTAAAATTACTGGGCGAATATTGAATGTCATAATACCAACATAATTATTTTAAAAAGCAAAAAAAAATAAAAGATAACATTGCTGGATTTGTAACTAATATATGATAAGGCTTCTGATAGAGAGACACTTAGAGAATCCATTAGCATCCGATCTTTCAACCTACATCAGATCTCCGAAGACCCACATTGCAGAGTAGGAAGCAGCACAGGAGATCTAATTACACAATCCGCAGCCAGGACAGAGTTGGCGCCAGTCAAAAATCTCGGAGAGGCTGCACGGAGTTGCTTCACTCGATTCTCCTACACATTGGAAATTGCAGAGATGAGCAATCCATCACAGGCACTTACTTATCACTCTCTGAAGCGACCGCTTTATCATCCCCGGCGACGCGACGTTGCTGCTTCTTAGCTGCAGTGAACACCAGAGCAAGCCATGTCAGTGACCGAGGAACGGAATGCAGGAGGAAGTTATCGGGGTTTTGGAGTCGCCCGAACCTTGGATTTCACGGTCAGTGCAAGCATGCCGTCGACGGTGGAGGATTGCACCGAGATGGGATCCAGATGGAGGTTGCTCATCGACTCGACGACCTCGAGCAGCAAGCACTCCCGCCACGGGCATCGCAGCTCCACCAGCACCTCCTTCTCCTTCACTGTGACGGTGACGTGGACGGGGCCGTGCTTGGACAGGACGAAGTGGTGCTCCGCCTCTCCCTCGTCGATGTCGCAGGCCTTCCTCTTGTTGCCCAGCGGCTTCCATTCGTTGGTGATCTCATTGCCTAAGTAGTTGTCGGATGTTCTCTCTGCTACGTCAGGATTCTTCCTTCGATCGGTGGTGCCGAGCACAGCTGTGCCGGATTCCAGCTCCTGCACTCTTCTCTCGAGATGCTTCAGATACTGTGTCGTGTCATCGAGGATCGAAGCCTTGTCGATCTGACGAGAGAAACAACAACGAATGAGGTACGTATGCTCGTCTACGATCAAAATGGTCTAAGAAGACTAATCCGATTACCTTGCCACCGGTAGGAACTAATGATCTCAGAGCGAGAAATTTCTCGTTCAGCTTCTCTCTTCTCCTCCTCTCGGACAAGACATGATTTCCACGCCACCACGCTCTATCCATCAGAATCTTCTTCAGCAGTTTCTGAGGCGTGCTCATGAATGATTTGGGAGCGTTGAAGCCTCTTCGCCAGACCACAAAACTGGACCTGAAGGACACCTTGAGGAAGCACAGAACTGGGTTGACGTGCTTCGAGGTCCGCAAAATGGTGGCCACTGTCTCAGCGTAGTGTGAATCGTCACCATCGAGATCCAGAGAGATGTGCTTGCTATGGTTTCCCTCTTGAAAACCACCAAGCATCTGGTTTCGGGTCGGTTCCCTCGTTGCAGAAGACACAGCCCTCTGGGCATTGACGAAGGACATCGTCGCATACTCATTGGAGCTCAGAGATCCATGTAGCAGGCCATTGCTGAACTCATCATCTACCAGTTGCATGCTGTGAGTCCGGGACGTGCCATTGAGCGCATCAGCTCCCAAGAGGTCTTCAAGCTGATGAGTGAGGCAGCACTCGTTTGAACTGTCATCAGGAGAACATGTGTCCGGTTCCTCACAGATGTTCTGATGGAGCTCCTCAACCTTGACTGATTCAGTATGTTCAATGGGCACATATGAATGGATAGGAAATGGGAAATGTGTTGGATCAGTCTCCAATGGAGCTTGTCGGTCGGTGATCAAGTTGTGGTCGTCCAAGGGGATCGAATTGTCGATACCATTATCGATATCTGGGCATATTATGCCTTCACCACGCTCAGCTAATTGTGGACTGGATATGGATTGTTCAGAACAGATAGGATTTGGCAGCTCCCAGAAGAAACTTGTGATTTGCTTTACGAGATCAACATCCTCCAAAATCTTAAAACAGGACACAACGAATCGATCGAAAATTAGCTGAATGAGAAGTCTAGTTCAGAGTTTTCCACCATGTTCAGTAGATCGGAGCTCACCAATTCAGTTGTGCCCAACTCCAGTACTCCACCCATGAAAGGGATGCATACTACAGTCTGCAAAAAGAGGGAGACATAAACAGATGCAGAAGTAGAGATTGGAGATTGGTGCTAACATATTCCAGACAAATGATTTTGGAACTATTTGAGAGACTGAAGAAAATGCCAATTGTTATTAGAATTGGGGAACTAAACCACAAGCATTTCATCGTACAGATACATGAAAGAGTATGTAGCAGCTGCTGGTTTCGTACCTGAATAGATGCACTCTGGATGATGCATGACAGGGATCAATCGAGCAATCCATGTATTACATATCGAAAATGAAAGAGTAGAGAAACATCAGCTTCTACAAGAACTAATACAGTGTAAATTGAGCGCGAATTATGTAATCTACCTTTGCTAGAAGAGAGCGCGAAAAAATCTTGTTATGTGCAAATTGAGCATTGTTCAACCAGATGTGCTGATTGTTGGCTAAGGCTTTGCCTGGCAATCTGAAACAGCAGCAGGAAGCTACATAAACATGGAATTTAGATCATGCAAAACAAGTGACTTGAGATACCTTGGTCAATCAGGATGCTACATTTGATATTGTCTTATATATATATGCTATAAAACTCTCCATGATAGGATGTAGAAATCCATCATTTCTTCATTAATCAATGCAAACAGGAAACAGAGGACATGGAGGGAGGGAACTCTTAAAGATGAGAATTTACCCTTGTCCTAGAGTGAACTTGAAGGTCATGCAAACCAAGTAATACCACTCTGCATCGGTTAGGTCTTCGGGAGACAGAGAAGCAGAAGGCCTTCTGGTCTGCTGATTGCTGTCGCCTGCCGAAAGCGATGCATACAGTTCTCTCAGTTGCTCACTCCTCTGAAGGCCTATTTGATCAGCTTTGAGTTCTATCGGCTGAGTCATCTTCCTCGTCTTTATATCACCATTGTAGTACCCATCACTCCATGCCAACACTCTGAACAAAAAGTAAACAAGGAAATCTTAAGCATTAACCATAAAGAATGCACTCAACCATAATGCAAGACTAATTAGCAAATGAGCAACAAAACAAATACAATGATTCTAATCAAAGATACTTTTTGATGGCAAAAGTTTTCTAGACCGAGTGATATGATTCTGTCAAGTGGCATTGCTCTTTAAGCAGCAGCAACCTATGTTTGCAGCATGCTCTCTGCCTCAAGACTCTTTGCATGGCAACATGTTGTCCAGCTCTGCTTGTGTTCATGACATGAATGAAACACATGACTAGGAAAAATAGCATAAAATTGAGAGAATGTTGTCTTGTGTAAGAAGATAAATCCGGGCTCACATTAGGAGCCATATGGTTGAAAATCCCTCAAAATTAAGCAGTATTGTGACAAGACATGGCATGAATCAACTTCTGTTTCAGTACAGAAATCATTCAGATCA
The DNA here is from genome assembly GCA_001649415.1 of Musa itinerans. Taxonomy (NCBI): domain Eukaryota; kingdom Viridiplantae; phylum Streptophyta; class Magnoliopsida; order Zingiberales; family Musaceae; genus Musa; species Musa itinerans. The sequence goes on from LVTN01000038.1 coordinate 791,393, forward strand.
ACATGAGAAAAATGAACAGAACTTGAACAGTAAAAGAGATCATCACAAATGAACATTAAGGAGCATGGCATCATCGGCATTCACTAAAATCATGAGGCTTTGATCATTAAGGAGCCTTCTAAAACAAATATAATTAGCATAAACAACTTAGAAATGGATAATCACTCATAAAAATCTGCGTACACATTGTAATAGTTTTCAAAATTGGCATCAAGCCAACTATCAGTAACTCTTGGGACCAAAAGCAGAAGATGAATCCAAAGAAGTCATATCATTCCACAGAATGTGGATCTCTTCTAGCTTGACATGAGTGAATCTGCAAAAGGCTTACCTTCCAGAATAAATAAAGATCCATAGAGTCTCCTTGACATCACTAGAATATACAACTAAAATGTGAATCCAGTTAGTAAGAGTATGAAGCTGTGCTGCAAAGTGTTACACTATCAAGCTTGACTAGATTATAATCTATTTGCATGCTACTTTCCATTTTTCTGGCAAATCTTAACACTCTAGATAAGAATTTAAAAGAGAAAAGAGTGTCTGAAACAAGCTATTTAATGTCAAAGAAACCACACAAGATTGTGTTGGTCGGAGCAGCTTCTTTACCCTGGTTGCCCGGCGGAGATGGACCAAAAGATTGCATAGCTCCACTGGATCTTCCTAACTGTAGCAGCAATCTGCTTCCTGAGGTGGTGCTTCTCGGGTAACTCTTCATGGATTTCGAGATCTGCTTCCATTGCTCGACACAACCCTGACCTGTACCAAAAGCATGCAAAGAAATGCCACCAACTTAAGACTCAAAAGAAGCTCTTGTTTTCGCATGCAAACCGATGCTTTTCCATCTTGCAGATTCAACCTTCGCCGGACCAGCTGGTCGCTGAAGTTGTACAGAGAAGGAGTCAGCTCAGTCAAGGTAACAAGAGTTGGGAGGCTCCCAGCTTTACAAATAGGTCAATGATGCTTAATCTGAAAATAGATCCTTGAGGACTCTGTTCTCTTCTTTCTCCGGCAAAATTCCGACCCTTGGCCCTCCCAAGGAAAAGAAATCTGCTGCCTTTTTCTCCTTGGGAAGATGAGAAAGCCCCGCCATCTTTGTTGGTATAAATGCTCAATGAAAACTAGTGGAGTCCACGCACGCTAGTTTACGACAGTCTCCTGCATCCCAAAAGGTCCATTGGAGTCTGGAGTCTTCAGGAAGGAAACAAGGAGCTCAGAAATCAGTAACGCAGAGGAGAAGGTGATCGATCTTCCATTACGTATGAGAAGAGACTGTTAAGGTCAGGGTATTGATGTTTGAAAGCAGTTTGCGTTGGACACCGGCAGTAATAACATGTGCACGGTGCATGTCTTCTCTCTTCACATCTGAATCCATTTCACGACACTTAGTTTGCTCTGAATCCTTTCACCAACCATAAATAGTTTGATCGAGCTCAGCAGCAGGGCATTAATGGTTTTACCTACGTTTCTGGGACCAACCAAGCAAAAGCCATGGGCAGCGGAGCTCGGTAAAAACTTCTGCCACCGGGCTATTCACCTTTTGTTTTCCTGATTCCTCTCACCTTTTGGGATTGAATGGCGACGAGACAGGACAGAGAGCACAACAAAGAATAACACCATTGACAGCAATCCATCACCATCCCATCTCTCTCTTGGCTCAGAGCGAGAGAGAGAGAGAGAGAGAGATGAAGAAGACATGATTGAGGTGTTTTTAATGAGTCGAACTGAGATTTGCTGGAGAGAACACTGCAGAAACAACAGAGGCGAATTCTGCGCCAAGACTACAGCAGATGCGATGTATCCGTCCAAGGAAACTAAGCGGAATGGTGCCGCGGATGATTAGAGTGGAACTAATCATTCTGCTACGCACTGAAATCTGTCTTCCTGTCACACATGTGACTGCGATGGCCAGAATCACATGTTGATTGCCATAGCTCGGACTTCCTCTTCATCTGTCATTTAGATCGAAGACGTACAACCTTTTATTGTCACATCCGACATGCAAATATAGTTAAGTTTAGATAAGATATTGATCTGATGAGTTGCCTCGATGCGCTGTGGTTTATATCGATTCAAAGTTACTATGGAATGAATGCTTGGCTTGGATTCTCTCCCCCTTCAAAGGTGTCGTAGAAACCGGCCCACCACGCACCTATCATTAAAAAGAGTTTTGGTGCAAAGGAGGAGCCGTACGCCTGCAATAGTGCTGCCTGGAGGAGCTGTTGAAGTGGCACCTGCATTCATTCACCATTCAAACTGTACCCTACACTATCAGAAGTTTGCCTGTCTGCTACTGCTGCGTCTTGGAGTTGTGTGTTGAGACTTTTAACACGTCTGAGATGCTGCAGATGCACCCTTTTTACCTTTGAGCAGTGTGAAATGCTATCCCCTTTATCACTGGAGATCAGTCTCTCTCTCTCTCTCTCATGCTCTTTGCTTTTGCAAATGGTGGCACAGCCCGGTGAGTACTATCTTCATCGATCATCGATCAACAACAGGTCTTGCTTGATGCTTTAAATTATCACCACCACCACCGCCACCCAGCAGAAGCAGCAACGACAACTTCTCGAGGGAGAAGGAGAGCGGCAACGACAACTCCACGATTGATGTGGATGTGACTGAGCTGCTTCACGTTTCCTTCAGACCATTATTATGTCCTGCAGAAGAAGCATCAGAGACGGCGCCCTCGCACCAGTCCGATCCGTTCCCTTCCTCCACAGGAAGTCTGCCATGGGCAGATGTGGGCTTGCCCAGGTGCTGCCGTAAGCTACATGGACTGACGACTGGTCAAGAGTCACGGCCTCAGAACTGTGCCACTTCCTTCTCCCGTGGCCAGCACTCCATGTCGAGCTGGTATCAACCACCTGCATTCCCTGTACGTCTCGATCGACCATCCAAGTTTTGGGACGTAGTGTGATGCACATATTGTAGCATACGATTGCGCCGTATTCTTAGCTTTATCTCGGCATCGTCTCATCACATTTGGACAGTTCATGATTGACTCCAAGAACATCCGCGGTGTGATGCTTGATGGTGATGTATGTCCTCTTTCTTTCCTGGTATGGATTAGCCTCGAGAACAGGTTTTGGATTCCGTTCGTAGCATTTATCTGTGAAAGAGGAGGAATAAGTGATGTAGTGCGGTCCGGAATCTGCAGCATTTCACGATGGATGTCTCATCTTCCATGTTTACCCTTCCTGCTGCATCCACATTGTTCATGTGCTGGTGGTGTGTGTCAAGCACTAAAGGTCGGATATGAAGCTCTTATAGTCCTTTCTTTTTTCTTTTTTTCCAAAAATATAAGGATTTGTCTCTTGATATAATACTATGGGCAAATTTTCAAAAAAAGAATCTCTGGTTTATCTTTAAAAAATTTTATAGAACATTCATTTTATCATAAAAGATAATTTTATTTTTGACTTCCACTCTATTGAATACTATATGCCCTTAGTTACCTTTGTTTTCGATCATCGTTTCAAACAAGAACGGTAATAATAATAGAGAAAAAAAAGAAAAAGACAAAAATAATAATGTGAGATTGGAGGTGGTGGTCAGTGGAGTACGAGGGCAATAGGGTGGAGGGATACATGACTAAAGATAGAGATAAAGATAATCAGAGACGAAGACATTAGACATTAGACAAAATTATCTTTTAGGAAAAAAAACTGTATGAAATTTTTTTAAAATGAAGGTACTTTCTAGGAATTTCTCAAAATATTCTTATAGTTACTCTTCTTTATTTGACCATCAACACAATGACATTAGTACACATTAAAAATATTTTCATATATCTCTCTTAAATTTATGAATTTTATATTTATTCATCTAAATTTCAACAAAAAAAAAGGGGTATCAAATAATTAACAATGGTGTAAGAGCATTATAACTATAAATTAATATATTAATTTTTTTTTATGATTATATGTATCTTAGATCAAAATATCATTGCAACCCACTTAAAATTTGTATACTTGTGTTATATAACAGAATACCAAACTTACTTATCAAATGTTAAGGATTTATAATCTTATCTTATAATTTTTTTACCCCTAAAAAAAATAAATACTGAAAACAAAATTCAAACTAATAATTTGATGATAATCTATTAAGATTTTTTATCAATCATTTTCAAAAATACATTAGAAGACATTTCGAACATTTAGTTTTTCATAAATAGATTCGATGCATCATTATTAAATCAATATTTGATATATAATTTATTGAACTATTTATAAGAGTTAAGAACTTAGACGTGGCTTGAGATGGAATCCGGTGTTTACCACTCGAGACTATGAATGTTGTGTTGGCGGAGGGCAAGACAGCGAGCGTGAGAGGGAGGAGACAAAGTCCACAACTCTACGGCGACGACAACTGTGGGCGGAGCAGAAGGCTTTCGGCCACAGGACCCCTCGACGCCACTCAGAGCCCTGCTTTTGGGAGGACCTGCCCCGAGACGCAGGCGGCCGGGCGGCAGCCGGCCCGAGAACAAAAAGGTCTCAGGCATCGGTGTGGCGAGACGAACGCCCGCCCTCCGTGGTGGCCCCCTCCGGCGTGGTGCCCTCTACGTCGATCGAGAAGCCCAAGGTCAAGACGAGGAGTATGCAGCTGCCGGTCCCATGGCGTCTGCCCCTGGTCGCTTTACCGTGAGACGCTCGTCAGCTTTGGCGTGGCGTCTTCTCTTCGATGCCCGGGACACGTAGTACGCACCTCATGTTCTTCGCCACCATCCCCACTGCTACTGTTTCAAACATGAAATCAATTTACGAACAGTGAGATTTCAGACCGATAAACAATTATCAAACTCACGTTCGATAAGATTTAATAAATCGGTTCAGTATCACTATCGTTAGAATCATCATACGTTTTGCATCGCCCGTGAACTTATGGAGCCCCACAAACATGGAGAGCATCATTGCCATACGGGCGGTGCCAAAGCGACATCACGCAGAGAGGGGAGCTTTTAGCCACTGTTTTGTTGCGCACCGTCATGGCATCTCTTGGCAAGCCAAAGATTCCTTAATCCATGTCGTACGAGGCGGGGGGTCCTTTGGTTGCATGACGAGTCTCGTCATCTTTTCTCGCATGGCAACGCCATGGTTCGTGCGAGTCGATCGAAACAGGTTATCTCTTGTGTGCCGTTTCAGCACGGAGGAGCGACTGAACTCTCTCTGTCCGCTCGGTACTAAGTTCGAGCTAACGCAAGAATGTGGCTCTAATGTACATTATGAACAGTAAAGGCCAAGTTTATTGCGTCATAATTGCTCGCTTACTGGACTCCAACTCCTACCTAATCTTTTGACTTTGTCTTTAACGGTTGGTTAAATTATTTATTTTTATTAATATTTAATTATTAATTTTTATTTTTATCGATATGTTCTGGTTCGATTCCGAATCGTCGTTGATCGATTTTGATTTTGATTAGTATAATTCTTGGTTTTGTAGTCACATGTAATCTTAGTCATTACGATATCTCTTTGTGGATCAAGAAACTATCGTTCTATTATATTCTCTTATTTTTTAATTAAAATTAAAAAAATTACTAGGGAGACCAATGTAAATAGGAATTTCACATTATCAACATTTAATTCATATGATTGATTTTATTGATTCGTATCAACGATCAATCAATCGTATATTGACACACGGTATAACGAGACATATCGACGAATCAGTATGTACTATCCGTATCGATCTCCTATCGAACTAATACGTACCACCCATATCGAATGATGTATTGTGATAGTAATTTAAGCAATTAAGTCGCATGAAGGCGTGAAATCCATAAATACACACGATCGCAAAAATTGATAATGCAAAAACAAAAAAAAATTAACCTCCAACTTAGGCATAAATAAGTTAAAATATCGTAAATCTAAATAGGGAATTTGTGTTTTAACTATATTCCTTGGCCTCGTACGTTCCACATCGTGAAGAATCGGAGAAGAGTTATTTATAGACTTTTTCTCCGATCGAAGGCTGTGATGCAGCAGCGGAGAATTAGTAGAAGAATAAAAGCTCCAACACAAATAACATGGTGTAGTCCATCAATCATATGCATACATGTCTTTTTTGGATTTTCTGTAAACTTATCTATCCAATTACTTATGTTTGTGTAGTTTGCAAGGTGGATGTCTTCTTGTTCTCCTACTGGGATGAGTCAACATGGCCTGATCTATGAGTCGATGTCGAGAGTCTTTAGTCAACTGAGTTAGTTGTCGAGGTCGGTCACGCCCTCCGGACGAGGTGCTTGCGCCAGAATGTTGATTAGCGTCTCTCGGTCGGGATGTTGGTTGGCGGCTCTTCGTCGGGATGCTGGTTGGTGGCTCTTGGTCGGAACGCTGGTTGGCGGCTCTTGGTCGGAACGCTGGTTGGCGGCTCTCCGTCGGGATGCTGGTTGTTCGGGGGGTGGCCGCTCTCCTACACAGATGGCCCTCGTCGGGTGGTTGCTGATTTTGGCCCCTCAACGAGTAAGTCAGTGCTTGGTTGATTTGTTTTGCCTCTCCCTGAGCCAGATGTCGGCCGAGGTTTTTATACTACTGTACGAGGGTCGATCGTACACGGGTTTGGCATGCCGACCGATCCTCGAGGGGTGATATGGTACCTTTGTGCGGTCGTCGTATGGCGTCGTTCCGCGCATCACGGGACGCTAAATAGGGAATTTGTGTTTTAACTATATTCCTTGGCCTCGTACGTTCCACATCGTGAAGAATCGGAGAAGAGTTATTTATAGACTTTTTCTCCGATCGAAGGCTGTGATGCAGCAGCGGAGAATTAGTAGAAGAATAAAAGCTCCAACACAAATAACATGGTGTAGTCCATCAATCATATGCATACATGTCTTTTTTGGATTTTCTGTAAACTTATCTATCCAATTACTTATGTTTGTGTAGTTTGCAAGGTGGATGTCTTCTTGTTCTCCTACTGGGCACTGGAATTGATGTCAACCTCTCCTTTCATGCATAGAACTCGACAATGCATGTGTTGATGAACTGATATATTGTAGCTGATGAGTCAGCATGATCTGATCCATGAGTCGATGTCGGGAGTCTTCAACCAACTAAGCTGGTTGTCGAGGTTGGCCACGCCCTCCGAATGGGTGTTTGCACCCGAATGTTGATTGGCGTCTCTCAGTTAGGATGTTGGTTGGCGGCTCTTGGTCGGGATGCTGGTTGGCGGCTCTTGGTCGGAACGCTGTGTCACAGACTTAGCTGGTTTTGCCTAAGTCCGTCGGGATGCTGGTTGTTCGGGGGGTGGCCGCTCTCCTACACAGATGGCCCTCGTCGGGTGGTTGCTGATTTTGGCCCCTCAACGAGTAAGTCAGTGCTTGGTTGATTTGTTTTGCCTCTCCCTGAGCCAGATGTCGGCCGAGGTTTTTATACTACTGTACGAGGGTCGATCGTACACGGGTTTGGCATGCCGACCGATCCTCGAGGGGTGATATGGTACCTTTGTGCGGTCGTCGTATGGCGTCGTTCCGCGCATCACGGGACGGGACGTACCGAGCAATGCCTTGGTACGGATTCTAGCTCGGTGCGTGGGGGTGCTCCTCTTGCTGACTTGGCGATGACGTGGTGTGGCGTTGATTGTGACGTGGTCCAGACCCAAAATATACCTTATCACTTCTCTCCCCCCGTCAAGGCATGCCGTGGGGTCCTTGCGAGAGGGCGAGGGGCGCGCTTGGGTCGGAGTGCCATGGATGTATTGATTGCTTGCGAGGGGAAGTTGGGTTGGCTCATCATGAGGCAACTCGGGGGGCAACGCCCTATGCTTTAGGAAGGGTTGGAACTATTGGCCGGGCGGTTGGGCCCAGGCAGGATGATACTGGCGAGGCGTTGGTTAGGGGACCAAGTTGTGCGACTCGGGTAAAGACTAGACCTGTTGGCCGAGTGGCTGATCTCAGGCTCAGGTTTGAGATTGTCGAGTTGCAAGTCGGGAGTCGAGCTGCACAACTCGGGTAAAGACTGGACCTGTTGGCCGAGTGACTGATCTCGAGCTTAGGTTTGAGACTGGCGAGTTGCAAGTCGGGGTCGAGCTGCGCGACTCGGGAAAAGACTGGACCTGTTGGCTGAATGACTGATATTGGGCTCAGGTTTGAGACTGGCGAGTCATAAGTCGGGGGTCGAGCTGCGCGACTCGGGAGAAGATTAGAACCGTTGGCTGAGTAACTGATCTCGGGCTCAGGTTTGAGACTGGGGAGTCGCAAGTCAGGGGTCGAGCTGCGCGACTCTAGTAAAGACTGGACCTATTGGCCGAGTGACTAATCTCGAGCTCAGGTTTGAGACTGGCGAGTGGCAAGTCGGGGTCGAGCTGCGCGACTCGGGAAAAAACTGGACCTGTTGGCTAAGTAATTGATCTCGAGCTCAGGTTTGAGACTGGCGAGTTGTAAGTCGGGGTCGAGCTACGCGACTCGGGAAAAGACTAGACCCGTTGGTTGAGTGACTGATCTCGGGCTCAAGTTTGAGATTGACGAGTTGTTGGGCGGCACATCGGGGTTCACGCGTGTGGCAAAGTGCCACGTGGCATGCTAAGTGGAGCGGCGCAGGCTCTGGTGGGAAATTTCCTGTCACGAGCGGCTTCTGGCGGGAGATCTCCTGTCACGAACGGCTTCTGGCGGGAGCTCCGAGACTGGAGAATCTAAGGGAATCCAAGGAGTCATGATAGGTTTTAAATGCTGCGATCATCTCTTCCCTCGGGGAGCCCAAACGTTGCCAAGCGGTTGTTGAATCTCGGATTTTGATGATGAAGTCAATTGTAATTTTTTTGAACTAATCTATATGTTGAGAAAAGTGTGCAGGATTAACTACGATAGCAGTAAGACATAAAGCAGGTGTTATGCCGAAGTCAAGATCGAGATCTCATTGGGAGTTCGAGAGTTCGACGGAAGTCCAGACGTTCGTCGGAAGTTTTGCCGGAATCAACCGAGAAGTCCAAGAGCTTGCCAAAGAAATTAAAAAATGATACTAAAAATACATTTGAACCAAAGAAAGAACAAGTGATATGCTATGAATGCAAGAAGCCAGGACACTTCAAGAGTGAATGTCCCCAAGCAAAGAGGAGGCAACCAAAGAAAAAGGCGCTCAAAGCTATATGGGATGACTCAAGTGCTTCCGAAGAAGAGGAGCCAACCAACACCGAGCAAGTTGCTCACTATGCGCTAATGGCCATTGGAGATGAGGTAACAAGTTCATTAGACGTAAATTTAACTTTCGATGAGCTTTCAAGTGCTTTTTATGAATTATTTGATGAATGTAGAATTTTGAGTAAAAAGTACAATTCTTTGAAAAAGGAACATGATTCTCTTATTAGCAATTTTGATAAAGTAAAGATTGAACATAAAAATAGCTTAGCTCCCTGCACAAAATGCCATGATTTAGAAATGCTTCAAAAGGAAAACTTGCTACTCAAAGATACCTTGAAGAAATTTGAGGTTGGTAGCAAGTCCTT